>JAPMOS010000006.1:0-17500 GCA_027972325.1 Paratrimastix pyriformis
AACACACACACACACACACCACACACACACACACACACACACACACACACACACACACACACACACACACACACACACACACACACACACACACACACACACACACACACACACACACACACACACACACACACACACACACACACACACACACACACACACACACACACACACACACACACACACACACACACACACACACACACACACACACACACACACACACACACACACACACACACACACACACACACACACACACACACACACACACACACAAGATTGAAAGAGGAAGAGAGACACCGCAAGAAATGTAGGCACAGTCCACGAGGGAAGCGCCATAGTCAAGCAGTGTCCACCAAGCCAACATACGCAAGCAGGCGGCAGCGAACAAGGGTCAGTCAACGGCAAAGCGCTCAGGCGGAAGAGCACGTCAACATCCGAGACCGGAAATCAGGACCCACAAGGGATCCGTCACATGGTGTGGATGGACAGCTCACGCTCTCACCACATCACGGCAGCAGCATGTGTCGCGCCAAAGGGGTCCCCGACACAGGCAAGACAAGGGGCAATCGGAGCATATGACACAGACCTTTCGATTGGGTGCGCAGAATGTCGATGGCGAGCATCGACGACGGACGGGACGGGACGGCAACGAACGGGACAGGTCGGGACGGGACGGCGCACCAGGGACGGGACGTAGGGACAGCACGACCAGGGCAGGCCGCACGTAGCACAGAGGGGCACGGTGAAGAACGGGACGGACGGGACGGGACGGGACGGGACGGGGCCGGGGTGTGGAGAGTGTGGGGAGCAGAAGTAGGGACAGGACGAAAACGGTCCATCCCCACGAGACGGAGTGGATCCGGAAAGTGGTGGCACCCAGAATGAGCCTACTGATCGGAGCGCTAGGGCAGTGCCACCACCTCCGGGGGATCCCCCCGGCCACACACCACCACAGGACGGGACGAGCAAAACAAAAGGACGGGACGAGCAAGGGGACGGGACAGGACAGGGGACAACAGGCAGCTGAGTTACAGATGGATCGCCCATGGGGTCCACACTTGGTCGCCCCGGGACAGGAAGATCCAGTAACTGCAGCGCAGGACAGTGTCAGAGATCGAGGTGGAGAGGGTTTGGAGCCAATGCCCAGCAGCCGGGTCATGGCATGATAGGAACGTGTCAGGAACCCGATGGAGCCCACCTCGAAGGGGACCAGCTCCACCGTCCAGCCCTTCACCGCCAGGTCGCGGGTCAGGGCCAGATAGCGGGCTGTTTTACGCTCGTGTGCCGCACTCACATTGTGCTCCGAGGGGACTGTAAGTTCCAGGAGCACAATCTTTTCAGTGTCTCCGAGCGCAGCACCAGGTCCGGGCGCTGGCAGGTGCCGGCACCCCCAGCGCAGCATCCAGGGGACACCATTCGGGAAATCGGGCAGGTCAACGTACATCACCCAGTCACGGGCCAGATCAAGTAAGCTCGGGGAGGCAGCAGCGGCAGCAGGGACGGCAGCAGGGGCGGGGACAGGGACATGGGCGCGAGGGGCGGGAGCAGGCGGGACAGCTGGAGCAGCTGGGGCAGGAACAGGAGCAGGAGCAGGGACCGGGGCAGGGCTTTGGCTGCGGCCACAGCAGCAGCAGCTTTCACGAAGCGGACGCAGGCACGGGTTCGAGCCGGAGCAGCCGCAGCAACAATAGCAGCAGCAGTAGCAAGGGCAGGAGCAGGAGCAGGAGCAGGAGCAGGAGCAGGAGCAGGAGCAGGAGCAGGGCAGGGACAGGGGCAGGGACAGGGGCAGCCGTAACAACAGCAGCGGCCTTGACAAAGCGGATGCCCCGCTTGACGGGGGCCAGAGTGCGGGATTTCTCCACCTTGTCCCGGATCGCACCGGCAACCAGGGTCAAGACGTGATTGTGACGCCACGTGAATCGACCCTGCTCAAGTGCTTTCCCGCAGAAGCTCAAGATGTGAAAGAGCCCACAGTGCGCTTTCCCACACAGTGCGCAACGGTCATCCACCGTTTTCCGCCATCGGGTCAGGTTCAGAGGGAGGGACAGTGTCAAGGGTGGCATTCAGATAGAACTTGACAAGGGCCGGGGCATGTCATAGATGAGCCGGCTCCATGAGAGGTCCTGATGCATGCACTCATCCCAGTGCAGAAACCGGCCCTGCACAGCCAGCGAGAGCAGGTGTCTCCTGTGTGCCTCGTTCTGTTCCTGTTTCACCACCCCCAGGACCGCGTGCCGGTGCCCAGCCGCGTCCTCCCTGGGCTGGGGTCCGCTTCTTCTTGCGGTCGGCCCCCAGACCCGCCCTCCCCGTCTGCCCGAGCTCCGTCAGACGGTTCAGCTCGACAGTCCTCTCGGCCGTTTCCAGGGTGACGGTCGGGCGGAACTTCCGCTTTCGGTCACGGGACTCCACCCCGGATGTATGCATACAGGTCGTTGACACGCAGGTCCGAGGAGTGTTTCAGCAGGTGCGAGCGCACAGTGCCCATCGCACGCAAGTGATCGCCCAGATCCACACAGCCCAGCCCCTTCTGTGCCCGATCCAGGAACAGGATGTCAGGGGAGGCACACTTGGACATGCCAAACCAGGCTTTCAGACGCTCCTTCACAGGGGGCATGAGGGTCCGCTCCACAAATGACTGAGGGAACTCATAGATCATGAAAGGCCACGACATCCGTGGTGCGATGGCGTGGTTGTACAGCCAGGCCTTCTGGGGTCCTGACAGGGATAGGGCATCCACCTTTTCCAGCATCCCCCCCAAGTCACCAGACACCTTCTCACGGATCTTGTCATCCCTCAGGTTCACATAGATCAACCGGCCCAGGCATTTGAAGGGCTGCTCCCCCAGGAACGGGATCGGTTCGGGCCCAATGTGCAGATTGAAAAGAGGGAAGAGACACACACACACACACACACACACACACACACACAAAAATCAACCATCATCAAAAAAGTGTGAGCTTCTGCTTCTCGAGTGCTTCAGCCTTCATGCCATCCAGACTCGAGGCCACACACAGCCACACGCATAGCCGCATAGCCACACCGACGGACCTTCTGCTTCTCGAGTTCCCTTCATGCCACCCAGACAGCGCCACACACAACGCCACGCACAGCGCCACGCACAGCGCCACGCACAGCGCCACGCACAGCGCCACACACAGCGCCACACACAGCGCCACACACAGCGCCACGCACAGCGCCACACACAGCGCCACACACAGCGCCACACACAACGCCACACACAACGCCACACACAGCGCCACACACAGCGCCACACACGGACCTTTTCGATTGGGTGCGCAAGTAGAATGTCGATGGCGAGCATCGACGACGGACGGGACGGGCAACGAACGGGACGGGTCGGGACGGGACGGCGCACCAGGGACGGGACGTAGGGGCAGCACGACCAGGACAGGCCGCACGTAGCACAGAGGGGCACGGTGAAGAACGGGACGGACGGGACGGGACGGGACGGGACGGGACGGGGCCGGGGTGTGGAGAGTGTGGGGGGAGCAAGTAGGGACAGGACGAAGAAAGAAAACGGTCCATCCCCACGAGACGGGGAGTGGATCCGGAAAGTGTAGTGGCACCCAGAATGAGCCTACTGATCGGAGCGCTAGGGGCAGTGCCACCACCTCCGGGGGATCCCCCCCGGCCACACACCACCACGGGACGGGACGAGCAAAACAAAAGGACGGGACGAGCAAGGGGACGGGACAGGACAGGGGACAAGGGACACGGGTCAGGACAGGCAGCTGAGTTACAGATGGATCGCCCATGGGGTCCACACTTGGTCGCCCCGGGACAGGAAGATCCAGTAACTGCAGCGCAGGACAGTGTCAGAGATCGAGGTGGAGAGGGTTTTGGAGCCAATGCCCAGCAGCCGGGTCATGGCATGATAGGAACGTGTCAGGAACCCGATGGAGCCCACCTCGAAGGGGACCAGCTCCACCGTCCAGCCCTTCACCGCCAGGTCGCGGGTCAGGGCCAAATAGCGGGCTGTTTTACGCTCGTGTGCCGCACTCACATTGTGCTCCGAGGGGACTGTAAGTTCCAGGAGCACAATCTTTTCAGTGTCTCCGAGCGCAGCACCAGGTCCGGGCGCTGCTGGGTGCCGGCACCCCCAGTGCAGCATCCAGGGGAACACCATTCGGGAAATCGGGCAGGTCAACGTACATCACCCAGTCACGGGCCAGATCAAGTAAGCTCGGGGCGGCAGCAGCGGCAGCAGGGACGGCAGCAGGGGCGGGGACAGGGACATGGGCGCGAGGGGCGGGAGCAGGCGGGACAGCTGGAGCAGCTGGGGCAGGAACAGGAGCAGGAGCAGGGACCGGGGCAGGGGCTTTGGCTGCGGCCACAGCAGCAGCAGCTTTCACGAAGCGGACACAGGCACGGGTTCGAGCCGGAGCAGCCGCAGCAACAATAGCAGCAGCAGTAGCAAGGGCAGGAGCAGGAGCAGGAGCAGGAGCGGGAGCAGGAGCAGGAGCAGGAGCAGGGCAGGGACAGGGGCAGCCGCAACAACAGCAGCGGCCTTGACAAAGCGGATGCCCCGCTTGACGGGGGCCAGAGTGCGGGATTTCTCCACCTTGTCCCGGATCGCACCGGCAACCAGGGTCAAGACGTGATTGTGACGCCACGTGAATCGACCCTGCTCGAGTGCTTTCCCGCAGAAGCTCAAGATGTGAAAGAGCCCACAGTGCGCTTTCCCACACAGTGCGCAACGGTCATCCACCGTTTTCCGCCATCGGGTCAGGTTCAGAGGGAGGGACAGTGTCAAGGGTGGCATTCAGATAGAACTTGACAAGGGCCGGGGCATGTCATAGATGAGCCGGCTCCATGAGAGGTCCTGATGCATGCACTCATCCCAGTGCAGAAACCGGCCCTGCACAGCCAGCGAGAGCAGGTGTCTCCTGTGTGCCTCGTTCTGTTCCTGTTTCACCACCCCAGGACCGCGTGCCGGTGCCCAGCCGCGTCCTCCTCGGGCTGGGGGTCCGCTTCTTCTTGCGGTCGGCCCCAGACCCGCCCTCCCCGTCTGCCCGAGCTCCGTCAGACGGTTCAGCTCGACAGTCCTCTCGGCCGTTTCCAGGGTGACGGTCGGGCGGAACTTCCGCTTTCGGTCACGGGACTCCACTCCCCGGATGTATGCATACAGGTCGTTGACACGCAGGTCCGAGGAGTGTTTCAGCAGGTGCGAGCGCACAGTGCCCATCGCACGCAAGTGATCGCCCAGATCCACACAGCCCAGCCCCTTCTGTGCCCGATCCAGGAACAGGATGTCAGGGGAGGCACACTTGGACATGCCAAACCAGGCTTTCAGACGCTCCTTCACAGGGGGCATGAGGGTCCGCTCCACAAATGACTGAGGGAACTCATAGATCATGAAAGGCCACGACATCCGTGGTGCGATGGCGTGGTTGTACAGCCAGGCCTTCTGGGGTCCTGACAGGGACAGGGCATCCACCTTTTCCAGCATCCCCCCCAAGTCACCAGACACCTTCTCACGGATCTTGTCATCCCTCAGGTTCACATAGATCAACCGGCCCAGGCATTTGAAGGGCTGCTCCCCAGGAACGGGATCGGTTCGGGGCCAATGTGCAGGCGTGGGTCATACGGGCTGTACTCTGCGCTCGTGGTGGGGGTGACAGTCCGCACCACCTTGACATCACGCCTGAACTTTTTCATGCCGAACGTCAGGCACTTTTGGTCTTGGCCCGCAGACAGCGCGACCACCCAAAAAGGCGTCCATTCCATCCAGGAGCATTTGGTTGTCTTTCTCATTTTGGGTCAGGAACTTTGTGTCATCTGCGTATAGGGTCTCGCGGACCGTGATGGGGGCCGTACCCTCGGGGACCTTGAACGCGTACCCCGGCACGTCCACACTCTTCAGCCACTCCACAAGGAGGTTGTAGGTTGCGTCAAAAGGATCGTGGACAGTGTGCAACCCTGGAACACCCCAGAGAGGAAGGGAATCCACCCCGTGGTCCACTCCCGTGTCTTCACACAGGCAGCCAGACCTTCGTAGTAGTGGTACACAAGGTCGGCAATAGGCTCAGGGACGTGATATACCACAGTGTGAACTGGATGAGGTTGTGTTTCAAGCAGCCATAGGCGTTTGCGACATCAGTGTCCGTTTCGCAGATCGCCCGTTGGCTATCCTTGGCATTTCTCAGCGCCTTATAGGACAAGGTGCTGTGCTCCACACAACCCGCCATCCGAGGCAGGAAGGCCTTTTGGATCTTCGTGTCAATGAACTGGTTGTCCAGCAGGAACGCTGTGAAACGCTGGTTCACCAATGTGAAGAAGACCTTCCCGTCGGTGTTTCCCACGGCAATCGGGCGGAACATGTCTGGTTTGGCGTGGTCATCGGGCTGGTCACTTTTGAGAGCAGTGTGATGCGGGCGAGCTGCCATGACTTGGGAACTGTGTGCTCTTTCCACACCCGTTTGATGACCCGGTGCAGAAGTGAGGCAGCAAAGGGGCTCTTCTTGTAGAGAGTGTATGGCAGACCGTTGGGCCCAGGGGCGGCCCCGTTGGATTTGTGACGCAGGACTTTCGTGAGGGCTTCCAATGAGGGAACAGTGAGGTTGAAGGGGGTGGCAGGTGGGGCGGGGCGTGCAGAGGCAAGTGGGGGCGGCAGGTCGTACACCGTATCCCGCTGTGGGTCACCATGTGTCCGACGGAAATACTGTTCGGCTTCGGGGGCGGTGAAGGTGGGCGTGCCGTGTGTCGCTTTCTGGAACAGTGACTGAGCAAATTTGTACGGGTTCCGCTGAAAGCGTTCACGCTCCTTCTGTTCCAGGCGCGCTTTTGCTCAGCCTCGTCTGCGACACGCAGGCGGTTGTGAATCCGTACAGCCAGAGTGTACGCCCGCTTCAGTTCAGTGAGGTGCGGTGCAGGGGTGTTGGCGGCCCGGGCGGCGCGCCATGCTTTGCGCAGCTGCTTCTTTTGGAGCCGAAGCCGCTGCATCTTGTCGGGGCGTGGGTGCATGTGGGCGTGCGGTGCAGAGGCGCGTGTGTCGCGCGGTGGCGGTTGGGGGATGGCAGATGCAGTTTGGTGGTACAGGAACTCATTGATGCGGTGCACTGTTTCGTCGATGGGGCGTTTGAAGACAGTGTCGAGATGCTGGAACTTCCATGTGTCGTGCAGGTGGTGGTCAAGGTTGTGCCAAGATGCAGTGTCGGACATGGGAGGCAATGCAAGTGGTGAGAGCACTTGGACCGCAGCCAAATCGGGCGCGTCCACTAGTAAGCGATGCCGTTGGAAGCTCGTGACCTCAGCCGGAAAGGACTGTGGGGGATTTTCACCCGGCCTTTCTTCGGGGCGGCTTGTCGTCTTACTACCCGGAGGGACTCCATCCCCAGGAGGCACCACTCCCACAGAAGCAGCTGGGGGTGGATCAGGGGATGGCTCGGGATGCGACGGAGGTTGGTGCTTCGCACGACACGCTTTCATGTGAGACCCCCGACCTTTGACGCGGTACACCTGATGACAGAGTTCGCAACGAAAGCTCCCATCAGGTGGGTCGGGCAACAAAGTGTGTTCAGCGGTAGTCGTATGCATGTGTGTGTGTATGGCATGGTGCTGTCTTTCCAGCTGCCAGCGGGACGCACCCGCAATGCGGAGCAGGGCAACAAGACGCTCAGGGGCAAAGATTGAAAAGAGGGAAGAGAGACACCGCAAGAAATGTAGGCACAGTCCACGAGGGAAGCGCCATAGTCAAGCAGTGTCCACCAAGCCAACATACGCAAGCAGGCGGCAGCGAACAAGGGTCAGTCAACGGCAAAGCGCTCAGGCGGAAGAGCACGTCAACATCCGAGACCGGAAATCAGGACCCACAAGGGATCCGTCACATGGTGTGGATGGACAGCTCACGCTCTCACCACATCGCACGGCAGCAGCATGTGTCGCGCCAAAGGGGGTCCCCGACACAGGCAAGACAAGGGGCAATCGGAGCATATGACAAACACACACACACACACACACACACACACACACACACACACACACACACACACACACACACACAAAAATCAACCATCATCAAAAAAGTGTGAGCTTCTGCTTCTCGAGTGCTTCAGCCTTCATGCCATCCAGACTCGAGGCCACACACAGCCACACGCATAGCCGCATAGCCACACCGACGGACCTTCTGCTTCTCGAGTTCCCTTCATGCCACCCAGACAGCGCCACACACAACGCCACGCACAGCGCCACGCACAGCGCCACGCACAGCGCCACGCACAGCGCCACACACAGCGCCACACACAGCGCCACACACAGCGCCACGCACAGCGCCACACACAGCGCCACACACAACGCCACACACAACGCCACACACAGCGCCACACACAGCGCCACACACGGACCTTTTCGATTGGGTGCGCAGAGTAGAATGTCGATGGCGAGCATCGACGACGGACGGGACGGGCAACGAACGGGACGGGTCGGGACGGGACGGCGCACCAGGGACGGGACGTAGGGGCAGCACGACCAGGACAGGCCGCACGTAGCACAGAGGGGCACGGTGAAGAACGGGACGGACGGGACGGGACGGGACGGGACGGGACGGGGCCGGGGTGTGGAGAGTGTGGGGGGGAGCAGAAGTAGGGACAGGACGAAGAAAGAAAACGGTCCATCCCCACGAGACGGGGAGTGGATCCGGAAAGTGTAGTGGCACCCAGAATGAGCCTACTGATCGGAGCGCTAGGGGCAGTGCCACCACCTCCGGGGATCCCCCCGGCCACACACCACCACGGGACGGGACGAGCAAAACAAAAGGACGGGACGAGCAAGGGGGACGGGACAGGACAGGGGACAAGGGACACGGGTCAGGACAGGCAGCTGAGTTACAGATGGATCGCCACACACACACACACACACACACACACACACACACACACACACACACACACACACACACACACACACACACACACACACACACACACACACACACACACACACACACACGACACACACACACACCGACACACACACACACCGACACACACACACTACCACACACCGCCACACACACCGGACATCCATGCAGCAAACCTCCAACCGGACACCCACCGACACGGTCTACGCGCCGCAAATGGGTTGGATGCCTCCGCCATGCCGAAGGACGCCCGGCGCCTCAGACAAGTACCTTTGGGTCCCTTCGCCCGAGAGACCCTCCGGAAGAGAGCCACCTACAACGGGATTTTGCAGGCGTGGAACACCGAGCCACGACTCCGAGTGCTGAGGATGGCGCTGAGAACGGCGAAGTCTTCACCCAGAGGCCCATCGAAAAAAGTTATGGGAGGGACAAAAAAAAAAAAACCAGCATGCCCGAGATCTACAGCTCGCCAAGTCCATGGCCACCGAGAGGATCACCCGTGCCGTGACCAGGGAGGCCCCGCAAGACACCTCTTCCTCGAGTCCCGAGTGGGGGTGGCAGCCGGCTGAGGCCTTTGTATGGGGGGTGGGTGTGGGTGTGGGGGTTTTGGGTGTATGATGGGTTTTTTCTGATTCCGTTCATGTTCCTTTTTTCCCCCAAGTCCAATTTCCTCCTTTTCTTTTCTGAGTGCATTTGATCAAACATGAGGTCCCACCCGTGTCAAAAACCCAATTTTCTTCCGAGTGCGTTTGATCAAATATGAGGTGCCACCCGTGTCAAATAAAACATATTTGGATCTTGTGGTGTGGGGGAGGGCGGCAGACGGACTGGGGAGGGGGATTCCCTCGGCCATCTCCATCCGCACCTTGATCGTGCTCACGGGCAGGGCCTTCGCCTGGTCATGCCGAGAGATCCCCCACCACCCACCACCATCACCGCAGCCGCCAATGAGAAGAAGTATCCTTCTCGGGGTGGGAGAGTGCGACGTGCGGGTGTTGCTGTTTTGCTGCTGGGAAAGACGATGACGTGGAAGAAGAGGGCAAGTTCACGCCACCGCACCAGCCAGGCTGGGATGGTGCGAGGCCCGCATATGGACGGCAACCCCAAGGTTTGCGTTGGCGATGGGGCAGCTTGCTGGAAGTGTGCGTGCGTGGGAGGCGACCCCAGTTCCTGCTGCTGTACCCCCCCCCCCCCCCCCAGCGAGCGGGGTGGCTGTGTTCGGCATCCGGACCTGTTCGGTGGCGGGGTCCCAGGCCAAGTCACGGATCTCCAGGCCGTGCTCAGAGACCCGCGGTCGCAGGGGGTCGCCCCGCTTGATCGGCCCTGGGCGAGGAGGAGGTAAAACACCGGGGTGAAGTCGGCATGGTGAGTTTTTTTTTCTTCAAAGTTTTTTAGCGGACCGTATCGCTCCTCGTCGAACAAGAGGCTGTTCTGGAACCCCGTGGGCATGGCTCCCCAGAGACGCAGATAGTCCAACACATTCCGACGTCCGGGAATGCTGCGCAGAACCGATTTGAAATTTTGGCGGGTGGTCGCGTGTGGTTTGACTACAAGATGCCAAGATCAATGGGAGCGGAATTGTATGGGCAAACGAGACCTGGCGGTGGAGCGGGCAAGTGGGGATCGTTGAGAATGGGGGCGGTGGCCAACGCCTCCGCCGTCACAGTGGACCCGGTTTCGCCGCCAGCGGTTTGAGGGGGATTTGGTTCAGGTTGTTCTTCGTCTTCTTCTTCGTACTCCTCGCCCTCCTCGCCCTCCTCGTCAACCTCTTCATCATATTCATCTCCATCGTGTGGATCCTTCAGCCCAGGGAAAAAAAGCAACAAATCGGCCAATGTGGGTCACAACCAGATGAACAAACCTGGGCCGGCTGGCTGGCAGTCGGCTGTGCCTGCATTGACGGAAATTGAATTGCCGGGCTGAGTAAGCTCTGCCCTTGGGTAGGTGCGCTCTTCGCCGTCATTGAAAGGACCACTCAAATGGCGGCGAACGATTCGACAGCCTGCTCTGTATCATACGATGATCTTCCTGTTGATATTTGGGGGGAAATCGCCTCTCATTGCGATCCCCAGACATTGGGCAACCTTCGGTTGATCTCGCGACACTGTTCGCGGGCTTTGTTCACAATCAATAAGCTTTTGTTCCGATTGCCGGATTCCAAATATGGCTGGAGCACACGAATTTTCAGCACCATGAAACCCACCAATATCTTCCTCCTCCTTCCGAACCTTCGGCACATCGCGATCACCGAGCACAGCACCGCTTGGCACGGCTGTGACCATTCTTTGGTTTGGTGCTGCAATCAACATTCCCGTTCAATGTCCTCCGCGATCAAGTCTGTCGCTCCCTCCCCCGGTCATTAACTCCTCCACCGGGGTGATATAGCACCGCCTGGACCATCAACACCCTGGCCGTGCTCACCAACTCGGCCGTTCGTCTGGACGACACGGAGCAATCAGCACCTGCCTCCACACCCGATGGGGCTGCCCCTCCGGAGGCGGCGGCAGCGGCTCCCACCCCCGGGGACGGAGCCTCCAAGGCCCTCGAAAAGCCGCCCGTGCGGATCGAGATTGAGCATCCCATGCATCACCTCCGGGTGCTGCACCTGGACTACAGCCAGTCGGTACGGACGGGGTTGGATGCCCTCGGGAACGCCCTGGCCGACTCGTGCCCTGGTCTGTCGGTGTGGCCCCATGCACTGTGGTCATGGCCATACACGGTCATATGGCCGATGACTATGACCATATATGGCCTATGGCTATGACCATATATGCCCACATATGCCCCCATGAGCATAAATGCCCGGTGGGAAAGCCGCCCGAAGGGGAAAAAAAGGGATTTCAACGGCTCCAGTTCTCTCTGCGTTGCGATTTCGTTTGCATCTGCGTTCCCATCATCAGCCCCCCCCCCCCCCCCCCCCCTCGCCATGGCCTCCTCCGTCTGTCCGTGCCCATCCACCCACCATTCAGGCTTGGAGGAGCTCCGGTGCGGTGTGGGCAGCGAGGCCTACGGGCCGCCCCAGTCGGGCCAGTCGAGCTTCTGGGCTGCCCTGGGCAGGCTGCGGCAGCTCCGGGTGCTGTCCCTGCCCGAGATGAACCTCTGGCTGCCCTTTGAGTCCGCCGGCCGCATCAGCATCAGCATCAGCATCATCATCAGCATCATCATCATCATCATCATCATCATCATCCAGATCATCATCATCATCATCATCATCATCATCATCATCATCATCGCCATCGTCATCATTCTCGTTCTACCCACCACGTCCTCCTAGCCGTGATGCACCCACCCTGGAGCACCCCTTCTTCGCCCTGGTGGGGCAGCTGACCCGGCTGACCCTGCGCAAGATCTCATCCATGCTGCCCGACCAGGCCATCGCCGCCCTCCGCACACTAGAGGGCATCAGCTCAGGTCGGTTCGATGCCCGCCCTTGACCTTTCCCATCCCCTCGTCATATCACCAACAATACAAACAAACGAGCACAGTTAAAATGAGAGTCCACCTCAAAGTATGGGGTGATGGAATCTCAGCCTCATTCAAGCCGCTTGAACGAAGGGAAGAAGAAAGCAGACAATTCAAAGTCTCTATTGCCCTTGCTCTCCTGACTTCCCCCCTTTGCGCAGGCCGCCCGCCCTTGTTCTTCTCATGCCCTCGTCATATTCCCACCCCCTCGCTCTCCTTCCTTCCCCCAGACCACCAGGCCGCCAGCCCGCCCCTCATCAGCCAGTTGGACACATCTTCACCATCTTTCCTTTCCCCCTTTGCGCGCAGGCCGCCAGCCGCCCCTCATCAGCCAGTTGGCCCTGGGCCCCCTCCCTCAGCTCTTCGGGCGTCCCTGGTCGACCGGCCTGCAGGAGCTGGTCATTGGCGAGAAGACCACATCCACGGGCCAGTATGAGTACCGGTCCCCTGGTTCGCGGAACATCACCCATGCCGAGGTGGCCCTGTGGCGCGACCCGGTCACCTGGGTGTGGCTGTTCCCGGAGCTGCAGACACTGAGGCTGGGCGGGGCTCAGGCGGCCGCGGCGGCCTCGCTGATCAGGCAGGCGGACCGAGCCCGGGAACACGGGGCCGTGGTCCGTCACACCTCGACGCCCCCCCCCCCTCGTTCGCCCCTTGATGATGATGATGATGATGATTGGGTGATGATGATGATGATGAAATGATGATGATGATGATGAAATGATGAAATGATGAAATGATGAAATGATGATGATGATGATGATGATGATGATGATGATGATGATGATGATGATGATGATGATGATGATGATGATGATGATGATGATGATGATGATGGTGCTGCTTGATGTTCATGTTGATGTTGATGTTGATGGAGATGTTGATGACTGGATGACGATGATTGATGACTGGATGATGATGGTTGGCTGTCTTTTCAGTTGCTTTTCCCCCCCTCGTTATCTTGACACCGCACACACACACACTGACCCACGACGGCAGGTGGCCTGCGCGACCCTGCTCGACACCCTCGCCGCCCTGCACCGGCTGCAGGCCCAGGCGTCGGGAGCGGTCGCCCCGATGGACGATCAGCCCGAGGAGGAGGCTCTCGTGCAGGGCCCCGACCGTGCCGGCCGCCGGGCCGACTGGCTGGCCGCGATGACACTCACCCACCAGTTGTCCCTCGAGCGCCAGCAACAGCAGCAACAGACATCATCATCATCATCATCATCATCATCATCATCATCATCATCATCATCATCATCATCATCATCATCGTCATCATCATCATCGCCGTCGCCTCCCATCGACTTGGACCCCCTGCAGCGCGTCTCGGTGCGTGGTCTCCACATTCTCCGCCGGCTGGGCGGCGGCGGTGGCGGTGGCTGGTCGCTGACCCACCTGATCCTCCGCATGCCCCCCGGCGGCATTTTGAACACCCCGCCCGCCTTCCTGGCTGGCCTGACCCAGGCCCTGCCCACCCTCGAATCGCTCGAGCTGGCTGCCGTGTACAACCTGCGCCGGGCCGCTTATCGGCTGGCCCGGGCCCCGCTGGGGGCGCCAGTCGCAAAGCCCCCGCGTCCGCCACGGTATGTCTATGGCCCGGGCGAGGGCGGTGACGCGGCCCGTGGTGGGGATGAGGATGCCGATGCGGGGGCCGCGGCTCGGGGACCCGAGTGGGTCGGGGAGTGGGCCGGGGACCAGGAGACGATGCCGGTGGCCGGACCGCCACAGGTCCGGCGCGCTCACTACTGCCCCATCCATTACCACAATTGTGTGTGTTGTCAACCTTCATCAATCTTGGGTGGTGCTGTGCTTGTGTGCCTGCAGGTTCGGCATGTCTCGCGTTCCGTGTGGCTGTCTGCCTGTGTGTTTTTTTGCGTGCTGCTGCGTTTGTGTTCCGTGTGGTTCCTTTGTCTGTGTTTTGGGTGTTTGTTTGGAAGGCCTTTTTCTCCTCCTGATCATGTTTGCATATCTGGGATGGCCAGGATGTTTGGTGATGGGTCGAGATGTCCCAACCATGTACCGCGATTTCATCTGGACACCGTCCGTCTTTGGTTCTGTGGGATGGTCGCGCAGGGCCTCTTCTTCCCGGTTGCCGCGCCGGGCGAACCGCCGCGGCCGAGCGCACTGAAGCGGCTGACCCTGACCCTGGTCCGTCGTCCCTCCTCCGACCCCCTGCCGCCGATCCACTCACCGCTCATCCCCCTTCCCATTCCCTGGCAGAAGTTTGGTACGTTTGGTTGTGTCCATTGGACACATTTTTTGTGCATTTTTTGAGCCACATTTGTTGAGCCGCATTTTTTGAGCCACATTTTTTGTACATTTTTTGTACATTTTTTGTGCTTTTTTTGTGCTTTTTTTGTGCTTTTTTTGAGCCACATTTTTGAGCCACATTTTTGAGCCACATTTTTTGTACGACTTTGCAGATCTGTCAGCTGCCCGTGACGCCCACGGACGCGGACGCGCCGCGGGGACTGCGGGCGGACAGCATTCTCGATCCGCAGCGGCAGTACCTCGAGCTAGCCGAGCAGGCACGCCGGGACGAGCTGACGGTCTGCATGATGATTGGATGATGATTGGATGATGATGATGATTGGATGATGATGATGATGATTGAATGATTGGATGATTGGATGATTGGATGATTGGATGATTGGATGATTGGATGATTGGATGTTGATGATTGGATGATGATGATGATGATGATGATGATGATGATGATGATGATGATGATGAATTATTGGATAATGAATTGGATAATGAATTGGATAATGAATTGGATCTGGATGATGATGGGCGCGCCGAGGAGTCCCCCTTCACCCCATCTTCCTACCCCCACACACACACACCGCACTCACTCAAGGCCACGGACCCGCAGGCAGCCGGCCCTTCGCCTGCCTCCCTCCGCCAGCTGGTCGACATGAGCCCCTCGCTGGCCCACTGGCTTACCATCCGCCAGCCAGGCCTCGAGGAGCTGCAGGTGGAGTGGATTCGGATGCCCACCAACGAGTGGGGCCCGGGGGCGGAGGAGGCCGGGATGGAGGTCGAGCTGACCAACCCCGAGGAGGACTACTCGGGTCTGTGTGTGGGGGGACCCGCCAGGAAAGACCGAGTGCTGCTGTCGCTTTTGCCTTTTTTTTTGGCATCGTCATCCAATCATTAAGTCATCACCATCATCATCACCAATCTTGTCACATCCTGTCATCATCATCATCATCCAGTCATCATCATCAGCATCATCAGCATCATCATCATCCAATCATCATCCAGTCATCCAACATCCAACATCCAATCATCATCATCATCATCATCATCATCATCCAATCATCATCATCATCATCATCATCATCATCATCATCATCATCATCATCATCATCCAATCATCACACCACCTCCGTCCATCACACATCCCACACAGCAGGCTGCCACCACCCAATGCCCGGCCCTGCGCCGCCTCGCCGTGCGCACTTCACGTGGGCTCGCCATCTCCGAGATCTACATGAAGGACCCCGATGCGAGCGTCCGCCCGCCCACCCACCCACACTTTCGGGCATCATCATCATATGAAATCCGATCCTCCTCCTCCTCCTCCTCATCATCATCATCATCATCATCATCATCATCATCATCATCATCATCATCATCATCATCATCATCATCCTGTCATCATCCTGTCATCATCCTGTCATCATCATCATCATCATCATCAATCATCATCATCATCATCATCATCATCATCATCATCATCACTCCTGTGCCTTCCTTCCCCTTTTGCTCTCCAATCACACCCATGGACGACTCCACCCCCTGCGCATCCACTCGCACAGGCCCCGTCCACCCAGCCCAGCATGACCGAACTGACGCTCCGCGAGGCCGGCCCGCCCTCGGGTGCCCCCGGCATCTACTCCTACGAGCGGCCATCCATCCCCCGGGTGGTGGAGATGTGCCCACACCCCGCCGGTCGTCGTGAGGTCCTGCCCCCGGCCTGGCGGGCCCGCTACCTGGCCGCCCTCCCGGGCGAGGGTACCGAGGCGGTGGGCAGGTGGCACTCGGGTCTGCACCCCCCCTCCCCCATCCAACTCCTTCCTCATTTGGGTGCGTTCGATCAAAACGACACCACGCTTTCACCATCCTCACCCCAAACTGATCCCTCTGTGTTCTGTCCGTCTGCCCCCCCACACACACACACCCAGCGACCCACGTCTACTATCCGAACCTGTCCGCCCTGCGGCTGCTCTTCGGGTCCCTGCGGCAGGATCTGAGCCTGTGGATCGACCTGCCCCGGCTGGCCAAGCTCTCCCTGTCCCTCGTGCCCTTCCCGCCCGCCTCGTGGGACCCGCCCAGGGACCCCGCCGAGCAGGCCTGGCGCCACGCCCTGGTGGGTCTGTCTGCGTCTGTGTGCTGTGTGTGTGTGTGTGAGCTGTATGTGTGAGCTGTATGTGTGTGATGTGCTGTGCTGTGTGTGTGCTGTGTGTGTGCTGTGTGTGTGCTGTGTGTGTGTGTGTGGGGGGGGGCAGACGGTGCGTGGGCTTTCCGTTTTTGCACACACAAACACGCACAGGGCAACCCTGCCGAGTGCTGATGATGCACCCCACTTTCCACCACAGAACATCCATCCCTGATCCCATCTCCCCCTTTCTGTTCTGACGCATACCAACACACAGCGGCTGCAACCATGACCCGCTGGTTTGACCCCGATTTATCACATGTCTCACCCCTCTCACTACTGTTTCGGCGGCTCCCAATGCACACAGGCTGCGACCCTGCCCAGAGCTGGTTCACCCCGCTGACCTGGGGTGCCATCTCCTCCACGACCCGCACCGACAAGCAAGTCCTGGCCCAGCTGCGCGCCCGTGAGGACCGCGGCTCGGAGGCCCACCTGCGCTGCCCGGCCCTGCGTGTGTTCGAAGTGGAGACGGCCCGGCCCAGCGGGGGCACGATGGGGTTGTGGACGTGGACGTGGCCGATGGAGTGGCTGTCGGTCGAGTGCGCGACACCGGGATGTCCTGGCCAGGGCCAGGGACAGGGACAGGAGGAGGAGCGGTCCGTGGGGAGTGGAAGGTCTGGCCGGCGCGCCGCCCCGGCGGGAACATGGGATGGGCAGTGCCGCCAAGGGCTGACCGAGGAGGAGGAGGAGGAGGAGGAGGAGGAGGA
>JAPMOS010000006.1:22500-97500 GCA_027972325.1 Paratrimastix pyriformis
GATGATTGGATGATGATGATGATGATTGGATGATGATGATGATGATTGGATGATGATGATGATTGGATGATGATGATGATGATGATGATGATGATGATGATGATGATGATGATGATGATGATGATGATGATTGGATGATGATGATGATGATGATTGGATGATGATCTGAATGATGGTTGGATGATGATAGGATGATTGGATGATTGGATGATTCCCTCCCCCCCCCCCCCCCCCCCCCGCAGCTGGCCGGCAACTATAGTTCAGTGCTCATCCGTGCCGCCCCGGCCCTGGCCACCGTGACCATCTCCCTGTGGACGTGGCTCCGTCGGCTGGTCATCGACGCCCCGGGGCTGCGCGCCCTGGGTCTGCACACGTGCCGCGGCACCCACGCCCTGACCACCGCCAGCCAGACCGCCCGCGAACGGCAGGGCTGGGAGCCGACCCAGTGGGAGATTCGCCCCGAGGAGGACCCTGTCGAGGAACCATCATCATCATCAACATCAACAACAACATCATCATCATCATCATCATCATCATCATCATCATCATCATCATCATCAACAACAACATCAACAACAACAACAACAACAACATCATCATCATCATCATCATCATCATCATCAACATCAACAAGTGTAGCAGCAGCATCCCCAGCGGCGGCCCCAGCCGCGTCGTCCTCATCGGACGCGAGCCCCGCTGCTATTGCTGCTGCTGCTGGTACCAGCACACCCACCCCGGTGATAGCCGCCGCCGCCACCAGCACACCAACCCCGGCGACAGCCACAACCACCTGCCCCGCGACAGCCACCGCCGCCGCCGCCGCCGCCGCGGAAGCGAGCCACACAGCGCCCGGGCGGCGATATGGGGGCCGCATGGCGGGTGGACTGCCCCACGAGCCGCTGGATGTGCGGGTGCGCTGCGGGGGGTCGCTGCAGGAGCTCGTCCTGACCGGCTGCCAGGTCTGCTGCTGCTGTCATTCTCATCATCCAATCATCATCATCCAATCATCATCATCCAATCATCATCCAATCATCCAAGCATCATCAGCATCAGCATCAGCATCAGCATCAGCATCACCTTCTCATCCCCAATTTTCCTCACCCCCCGTGCCCCCAGGCGCTGCAACTTCTCGAGTGCGACCCTGTCCACGGCCTGCCCCGCCACGACGGGCTGCACGCCCTGACTCTGCTCCCCGAGCCCCTGCTCACTCCCGCCCTACTGGCCGCCCTGCGGGCCGAGAGCCGCACCCGCCCCGAGATGCGCCGTCTGCCGGCCGAACTGCGCCCGCCCACGACCTGCCGCCCGCCCCCAGAGGAACCCGCCCACGACGCCCCCGACGACGCGCCTGCAGACGGCGCGGCCCCCGTCCCGCCGCCTGCTGTCCCGGGGGAGGACCAGATTGTCCGGCTGCACAGGCACGTGGCCAAGTGGGTCCACGACTCCCGGCGGGCCCACCGGATCGGGGCCCGAGGCCCCCGGGTCCTGGTGCCCCTGTGCCAGGTCCGGCTGGGCCCCGACCAGCTGGGCACGGCGGCCCACCTCTGGCTGGGCCCGCAGCCCATGGCCCGCGACGTTCAGGAGTGGGCCACGGAACCCTTTGAGCACCCGACGGTGGGCCGGGTGGAGCTGATCACCACGCCCCATCTGCATGAGGTCCACCTGCCCCCGCTGGCTGCGGTCAGCATCCGGACGCCCGAGGAGGCCGAGTGTCGGGCACGGTGGGGCTGCTCCCGGCCCGCGGACGGGCTGTCGGGCTGGCCGGGGCTCCGCGTCTCGTACGCCGACCCGCTGGGGATCCCCCGTCGCCTGGGCCACCCGGGGGTCGGTCTGGCCCGGCCGCCCACCGTCGACCGGTTCACGGAATCGCTGCGGGCCCGACTCCGGGGCGTGCGCAACATGTGCCAGCAGTACACCCGCATCTACCGCTATGCCCCCGGGCTTTATCGACCGCCGGGGCTCTTCCACACCCACCGGACCCCCTTCGAGCCGCCCTGCCGCGGACCCCGCGCCCTGACCCTGGAGGAGTTCCGCGAACAGGTGGGCCTGCCCGCCCTGGAGCCGGAGAGCCTCCCGCCCCCCGGGGAGAACGAGACTAACTCCGTGCGGGTGCTCTCGGACCGGGACGCCACAAATGAGACGACTGACATGAACCAGGCCTTCGACCGAAACCCGCCCCTCTACCTCTACTCGACGACAGCCCCCGGGCAGGGTCGGCTGACCGCCGGCAGGACCGTCCGGCGGCGGGGGCCCTTCGATGATATCGGGTTTGGTGGCTTCCTCCTGGGTGCCCAGGGGTGGGAGCGACGTGTCATGATCTAGGGTGTGCAGATCTTGCCAGCCAATAATTGTAAGTGCCTCGCCGAAGAAGAGCGGTTGCGTGCAGCAAGAGAAAGATGTTGCAGGAAATCGTTTGTGAAAACAAGTGATTGCCTTGCAGTCTGGAGAGAGAAAAACGCCTGTTTGAACTGCGAAATAAAATCGGGGAGGGGGAGTGGTGCTCATTCTTCGTGGCCAGGGAAGCATTCCTGGAACGTATTCCGAGCATGCCGGTTGGTGCTGTGCTCCTTCAGGGAAGTCGTGCTGGTCGTGCACAGGAAAGTTTGCTAAAGTCAAAAATTCGACCGAGAGAGCGCGTGATCCAGATAAACAAGCGGCATGACGGACCATGCAAATTTTGCATTGGAGGGTCTGGGCCTTCTTGTTGGAGTCCAGCTGGGAGTGAGCAGAGGTCTGACCGGCAAGCTTAGCCTGGGCGCGCTCGCGCTGTAAGGGCAGGGATGTCAGATGGTAAAGATGAGAAAGAGATCGGGACCTTGCAGGCGGCCTTGCAACCATTCATACGACCCATAATGAAGTTCTACAGAGAAAAAGACGCCGTTGGCGCTTGCATCAGAGGGGGTCGTCATGAATGTGCAGACTACTTTGAGGGAGTGGTGTGCCTCGGAACAGCAGGCTACATTCGGCCAATTCAAATTCTTTGATCCGATTCGAACATTTCATGCTGTTCGCGCAGCAGTGCATCTATTGTGGCACTCAGCACACTGAAAAGGCGGACTTACATCTCGTGGTGTACTTTTTGTCCTCCTTCGGTGGACCCCCATCAGCTTCCGCCGCCCCCCCTGCCCGACCGCCCACTCCAACATCTCGACGGGAAACGAACCGACTCTCGGCTGATTCACCATTTGCCATCCACGAGACTGCTCAGATGACCCAATCTCCTCCTGCTGGCACCGTCGAGTGCTGCCTTGCCTGCGCTCAATGTCGCATGCATCCCCCCGTGGGTGGTCTGTGGCCCGGATCAGATGAGTGGATTTTTTCACCACCCCTCTCCGTTTTTTTCTCCTCTGCGGTTTAGTCGCCATTCCCCCGATCAATCTTTCCTTCCCCCTCTCCATGCTCAATCATGCCCTGCTCCTCGAGTTCTACGCGCACCACAAGATCCTCCACACCCCACCCCACCACTGCGCCCGGTTGTGCTTCGGTACCGAGGTTACCCCATCGACCTTCTTGGAACAGGCCCGGGTGTACTTCCACCAGCAGCAGCAACAGCCTCCACAACCCCCGGTGGATCAGACTGCAGCTCCAACCCCGCCGCAACCACCCCCCCAACCACAGCAGCAGCAGCGGCACACGGGAGCCCTGGAAACCCACCGGGCGCGGGTGCAGGCCGAGTCGCTCCAACCATGGATGCAGTCCACCCAGCGGGCCGCCTACGGGTCGCCCAGCCCGGCAGCAGCACCCGGGGCGGTGACCACCACCGGGGCCGGCGAGCCCGTCCCTGCCCCTCCAACCCCACCGATGCCCCACGAACTGTCTGTGTGCCCATTTTTCTGAGGGCAACCTCCTGTTAGCCAGCAATCACCATCGCCATCATCATCATCCAATCATCCAATCATCCAATCATCCAATCATCCTCATCATCATCACCACCATCCAATCATCATGATCATCATCATCATCATCTGACTTAAGTGTTTTTTTTTTTTTTGATTGATTTCCCTTTTCGCATCGCAGTTCCTCCTTCCCCTCCCCCTCCCCGCCACCATCACATCAACAACAGCAACAGCAACAGCAACAGCAACAGCAACAACAGGCTCCCGCCTCCGTTGTCGCCCCCCTCGCAATCCCAGTTCCCTCGCCCCTTCCGCCCGCCGCCTCCCTGGCAGTGGTGTCCTTCCTCCCGCCCACCCCCCAACCCCCGCCACCGCCCCCATCATCACTCCCACAGCCAACCCCAAGCAGCTTTCTCCACCCTCCCGCCGTCACCATCACCGCCACCACCCAGCCGCCCACCAGCCCCCGGCCACCGCCTGCCCAGTCCATCGCCATGTCCCCCGCCCCCGCCCCCGCCCCCGCCGAGGCCCCGTCGGCCTACCCGCCGGGCGGGCCAGCCCAGCACAGGGCGGCATGCCCGGCGAGGAACCCGCGCCCCGCCCGCCCTGCCCGCACTGGCCGAGGTCGTCAGCTCGCCGACCATGTTCCAGGTCGGGCATGAGACCACCACCACCACTACCGTCACCACCACCACCACCATCATCATCATCATCATCACCATCATCATCGTCATCATCATCATCATCACTCCATTACCACCACACGCACACGGCTTCACGGGCCCCATTCACAGCTGCCCCCCCCCCCCCCCCCCCCCCCAACCACCTCCCCATCACCCTCCTCGTGCTGTTCAGGGCCCGCTGCCCACCTCCAACTGGGTCATCCCTGGCCGGCTGCTGTGCGGCTCCTTCCCCGGCGCCGCCTCCGAGCCGCAGCACAGCCACGCCCTGGGTGCCATCCTCGATGCCGGTCCGTCATTTGATGGTGGTGGTGGGTGTCTTTGGGGCGCATTCTTCATCAACAAGAACAACGCGCTTCCCTGCTCCGCCCCCCAGGGGTGGACACCTTCGTCAACTTGGCCACCCTGAGCGAGGTCCGCGACCAGGCCTGGCGCATCCGGCCCTACTTCGAGCAGGCCCAGCGGCTCCTGGTGGAGGTCAGTCAGGCTGCCCGAACCCGGGCTCCACCACCACAGCCACAACCACCACAACTACAACCACAACACACACAACCACAACCACAACCATGACTCCCTGTCTGGAACTGAGGGGCAGATGCCGGTCCCTGCCGACACATCCACTCATCCGACACCGACACATACACTCATCCGACACATACGACACATACACTCATCCGACACATACTACACTCATCCGACACGTACACTCATCCGACACATGTGTGTGTGATGGAAGGAACCTGCTATCATCCAGTCCGAAATCGGGCCGAAGCCCGCGGGGAACATGGATCTGACACACAGACCCGACTGCACACACAGACCCGACTGACACACAGACCCGACTGCACACACAGACAGACCCGACTGACACACACAAACAGACCCGACTGACACACAGACAGACCCGACTGGCACACAAGACCCGACTGACACACAGACCCGACTGACACACACAAGACCCGACTGACACACAAGACCCGACTGACACACACACAAGACCCGACTGACACACACACAAGACACGACTGACACACACACAAGACCCGACTGACACACAGACCCATCCCACACGTAGGATCGGGAGGCCCACCGTCGCGCCACCGCCGTGTACGAGCAGCACATCAGCCGTCAGCGGATCCTCCGTGAGCAGCAGCAGCGCGCTGCCGCGGCCGCCAACGAGGTCCGCCACCTCCTGTCCCCCCGCGCCCTGAATCGCTTTCCCCCGGCCTGGTTGGGTGTGTGTCGTTGGTGTGGCTGTGCGTGGATGTGTTGGGCTGAATGTGTCGGCCTGGTTGGGTGTGTCGTGTGTGTCTGTCTGTGCGCGGGCGTGCCGTGACAGGTGCGTGCGGCTGCTGATGTGATGTGTGTGTGTGGATGGATGGGCACGGTGGATCTGGCCAGCCGCCCCTTCCTCTCAACCCCCACTAATCTTCGCTTCCTCCCTGTGTCTGTGTCCGGCCCCCCTCCCCTCCCCTCCCCACACACCTCACCCCACCCCACCTCACCTCCCACTACCCACCACCACCCACCACCACTGCAGGCCCGCCCATCAACACCCCGCTCTGTGGCCTCCGCCTCCTCGGCCGCCACCAGCCGTCTCTCGCGGCCCTCGCTGACCCGCCACCCGCTGCGGTCCAGCCCCCGGCCCGCCTCGGCCCACGGCCGGACGGACGCGGCGACGGGGCCGGCCACCCATCGGGAACGGCGCACCTCCGTGTCGCCCTCGCCCCGGATGCCCCCACAGCCCGTGGCCGCCTCGGCGGGTCTGCGAAATGGCACTGTCGACTCATTCCATCCCCCCCATCCACCCCGTCACACGCACCCGCACTGGGCCTGGTGTGTGTGTGTGTGTGTGATGGTGTGGCGACGGCTGGGAGATTTGCCATCCCCCGGGGGATGGGTGGTCATGGGACGGAGATCGTGGGGGGCAGGGGGCAGGGGGCAGGGGAGGATGAATATCATCCCTTCACGTGGACCCCGTTTTTCAAATTCCTCATTCGCTCCCCCATTCTTCGCACACGCACGCACAATGCCAGCCGCCCTTGCGGTGGACCCGGCCCCCGTGGCGCCGCCCCGCTTCCGACAGGAGCCAACCGACCTGCGGCTGATCGAGTTCCCCATCCCAGGTCCGCCCTCCCCACCAGCCCCCCGCACTCTCGCACACCCGCACAACACGTCCATGCGGCGATTGGCCACACGGAACGCACACACATATGCAGGCGACACAGAGGCGACATCCACGACACATCCACACGACAGCATACACGACACATACACGACACATACACGACACACACGCCACATACACGACACATATACGACACATACACGACACATATACGACACATACACGACACATATACGACACATACACGACACATATACGACACATACACGACACATATACGACACATACACGACACATATACGACACATACACGACACATATACGACACATACACGACACATCCCCATGACACATAGCCATGACACATCCACACACAACACATCCACACACAACACATCCACACACAACACATCCACACACAACACATCCACACACAACACATCCACACACAACACATCCACACATCCATATGCACACTCACACTCACACACACACACACACACACACACACACACACACACACACACACACACACACACACACACACACACACACGCACACACGCCTACGCGCACAATGCTCCCCCAGACGGTGCCGTGGCCGGGGACCGGGAGGTGATGGCCCTGGTCGACCAGCTGTGCGTCCTCATCCAGCGGGGCCGCTGCCTGTACGTCCACGGGCTCGAGGGCCACGGCCGGCCCGGAACCGTCTGCGCCCTGGTGCTGTGCCGCCTCTACGGGGTGGCCAGCAGCGAAGCCCTGACCCGGGTGCAGCGGTCCCACGGGTGCCGCCTGCTGGGCGGCGAGCTGCCCTCGCCCACGGTCCGTCCGGTGTGTGAAATGATGCATGTGGCGGCTGGTGGGTGGGTGAGGGTGTCTGCGGTGGTTTTCAGGTCGGATTTTTGACGGTCTTCTCTGCTCGCTGTTTCTCATCCCCCCAGATGCACGTCCAAAAACTGCAAGTCTATCGCGTGGCCACCCTGTGGGAACGGGCCAAGGCTGCCCCTGTGGCAGGTCCTGGGGTCGTGGGGCCTCCGCCCGGTCACTGAGGAGGAGACATGTCTTAAGACATATTTATACATATTCTCGCACCCCATCCCCATCCCCGTCGCCATTCAAAAAAGCCGAGCCACCTTTTCCGGGAGCCCTGCTGGCAGGGGCCAGAGGGGGGGGTCCGGTGGCCCGGGGCCGACGGTCGGTGTCTTCGCCATCTTCACGATTTGCATCTTCTTTTTGTTCGTTTTGATTTTTTGTATTGGTACTCTATGCGCGGTGGTGGTGTTCACGACAGCACTCCAAGGGGTCAGCAGGTCAGCAGCGCGCAGCAGGGTGCGGGATGGGGGTGGGTGTTGTTATGGCGGCGTCCTTGGGAACCTCGTCGGTTGGAGCAGGGGGGCCAGCAGCCACACCATCAGCATCGCAGGCAGCAGCACCAGGGGGACTGCACCAGTGCGGGGGCGGGTAGTGCCGGGGCGGGGTGATGGGCACTCGTGGTCACCAGCGGAGGAGGGGAGCAGTCGCAGAGCGCGCAGACGGTGCTAGGGCAGTATGCCAGGCAGTGGTGGGTGCATGGGGCACAACTGGACAGGGACATACCTTGCGCGGTCACTGGGGTTGTGGAGCAGCACGGCAGGCACGCGGCGGAGAGAGCGCGGTGGCGGGAATGGATCGCGGTGGCGGGATTGAATTCGCGGTGGCGGGGAACACACAGAAGGATGAGCGGACAGGCGTGGGTGGGTGATCGACCAGTCCTCGACTCTCCCGATCCGTCGGCGAAAGGCACCTCCAAGGGCGCCCTGATAAGGGTACTTTCGGGGGACCCCCGAAAAAATTATGGGACAGAATCCGAAAAATTAATGGGACGGTAACTTAGCGATTTGAGGTCCCCCAAGGTCGTGGATGAATGCACAGACATCGCTCAACAATACCATGCTTGAAGGGGCACGAGAGGCGGTGAATTGCCGGTGGGAATGATCGGAGCCACTAATT
The DNA here is from genome assembly GCA_027972325.1 of Paratrimastix pyriformis. NCBI lineage: Eukaryota > Preaxostyla > Paratrimastigidae > Paratrimastix > Paratrimastix pyriformis. Next base: position 31,130 of record JAPMOS010000006.1, read on the forward strand.
GACCTCCTGGTGCCCGAATATTGCTTGGAGACCATTTCCTGAATCTATAGGGTGGCTTTTGAGCTTGCGGTCGAGTTCAGACGAATTGGGGAGAAGAGCTGGCAACCTCAAGACCGAATGCCTGCAACAACTTTGAGCAATGCACATTTCCCCGGTTCTTCTGGCTGTTTCAAAGGTTTCTGGCTCTGGCTGTCATTGGAACATTGGAACAGCCTTCACTATGGCTTCTGCTGTGAACAGAAACAGCAAAATGTTTTTTCTTCGTGTTTGGCGTTGACCATGAAACACACATGATGAAGATCTCCCTTTCTAATTCTGCCAGCATCGCTCGGTGCTTTGCGCATTCAAGGTGAAGATGAGGGATTTGATGATGCCTTGGATGCGATGATGTATTTGAACGAGGATTCCCGGCGAGAGATGATAAAAGATCCTGGGGAAAATGCCCGTGTCTGTGGTGTTGCCCGCTTTTGTAGGTCCCACCCTTTTTGGCGAACATTGACGAAAGGCGAGCATGTTGGTCGTGCAGGGGGGGAGGGAGGGAGGGGATGGGATGGAGGGAGGGAGGGAGGGGGAGGAGACTGAGGCGGATCGCCCAGATCATCCTCCCTTCTTTGCCCATCAGAGCCCAGAACGAGCGAGCAGGAAAGGGGGACCAAATAAAAACAACAAACAAACAAACAAACAGATGAGGAGTGTAACAACGGTCTCCGCTCCACTCATCGCTGGATGCGGCAGTGTTTGGTGATCCAGTCGATCTCGTCCTTCTCGGGCTTCCGCTGCTGGACCCCCGTGTACGAGTAGAGGAAACTGGAGTTGGGGTCATAGTACCCCGCCCCCTGTGCGCCACCAGGGGAGAATGGGATGAGGTAGGCCGGGGGTGGGGGATCCAGACCGTGTCAAAACAACCCTGTGGAATGGGCGGGAGGACGCCCGTGTTGGTCTGGAGAGATTCTCCTGCCGGTCGGATGCCTCCCACCCGTTCCGAATAGAATCTGCGGTCATCCCCAAGGCAGTAGTCCCAACCGGCGCGCTCCCAGACCAGGCCATCCTTGAAAATGTACCGACCCTGCGGGGCGTGCTGTGGAATTTCTAAAAAGATCAACACAAACCTCGACAACTCGCCCATGGTCCCATTTGGCCACGTATTTGCCTCCATCGGGGAAATGGAGCGTCCCATCCCCATGGAACCTGGTGAGCGAATCCGCCAATGAATATGAGGCGCTTCGATCATCATATGAAATGTACGGACATTCCATCCTTCATTTCACCCTCGAAGACCGAGGACCCTTCGGGGAAAGTAAATCGGGCATGTCCTTCCATTCTGTTCTCGTAAACCGAGTGAAAATGCCAAAATGAAAAGTTCAAACGTACCGGCCATTTTGAAGTTCTCCTTCGAATTTACTCCCTGTCAATTCCATCAATTTGGCAGAAACGGTTGCTCGGAGAAAAATAGTGGCTCCAAGTTGTCTTTGGAGGCTCTCCTTTCAGGTGTCGTTTTTCAACGAACCCGGGCTCGTGGAGCGAATCAAAGCCGCCGTTGACTCATTTTGGCAGCCCACACCCATGAAACAACCTGCTGGAGCCCATGGACTCTTGAACCCAGAAGGGGCCAACAACTGCTTCCTGAATGTGTGCATTCAAGTCCTCTACCATCTGGCCCCGTTCCGGATACCCTTTTTGAGCAATGAATCTCACACCTGCTCGGGGGAGTCCTGCGTATTTTGTGCTTTGCAAGAGATCTTCAAACTTTACGAATTCTCCGCGGAACAACACCTCCCTCCGGATTATCTCCGCAATGCCCTGGCGATCCTCTACAACCAAAAGTCCAAGTTCCGCCTGGGGGAGTTAGATGATCCCGTCGATGCCCTCAATTCCATTCTCAATGCTGTGCATCTTGCTGCCGGCTGTCCCGCCGATCTGGCCTGCAACCCGCCATGCGCCTCCCATTTTGCCATGGCCATGGACCTTCTCGAGGGTGTCTGCGACTTTGTGGCACTCCACCCCGGGTCAATCCTCACACATCTCTCTTCTGCTGCTAGATCGAGTGCACCACCTGTGCTGCCCGAACCGAGCCTGTCCCCTTCCGGACGTTCACCTTCGATCTCTCTGTGCGCGAGATCCTGGACATTCACGCCAAGTACTACCGCAAATACACCTTTGAACAGCTGGCATACATGAATTTGGGCGGGCGAAAGCCCTGCCCGCAGGTCTGCCTCACCCCCGCGAACTGGCCGCAGATTGAGACCCTATTCTTAGGAACGTTCAAAGTGTCTCGGTCCGGCCCGGGTTACTCACACCTTCATGGGGATTCCGCCCATTATCACCATGACCCTGGCCTGGTACTCCGAGGCGGTCTGTCGACATCCCCCGCCCGCCCGCCCCCGGTGACATCCACCTCGCCCCAGGTGCCGCTGGCCGACCTGCGGCTCCTCTTTGACCTGCTGCCCGACCGGATCCTGTTGAACAGCATGAACTTGCTGCCCCACGACCACCCGCCGGTCTACGCGTACCTGCGGGCCATGATCTGCTACTACGGCAAGCACTACGATGCCTTCTGCTACTCGGGGCAGACCAAGGAATGGCTGGCGTTCGACGATACCATCGTCCGATCTGTCGGTTTTCAGCCCTGCCGATTGGGTCACCCGGGCTTTGGCGAGACATGTTGTGTGGGTGCCACCCAACCCCCTATCGCACACCCACCGTCCACCACCGATCCCCCCTCCTCCTCCCCCCCTCCCATCCATCACCCCCATCTCCACACCATACATTTCCCACACACATCCACCAGCACCCAGCTCACATCTGCCCTCTACCCCCCCCCCCCCCCCCCCCCCCCCCCACTCCAGGTGGGCTCCTTTGATGCGCTCAAGCGGCGCGCCCTCTCGGGCCACGTCCAGCCTGCGCTGCTCTTCTTCGAGGCCGACCTGCCCAAAGACAGCCCCGAGCGGGCCAACCTCGAGGCCGTCTACAGGCGCTACGGCGAGGTGCGCGAGTACCTGGCACAGTCCTTCATGGGCACACAGAAGAAGCGCCAGGTCTGCTTGTGCTGCCCCCTCCCCCCGGCACCAGCCACGATGCCCCTTTCATGGGCACACAGAAGAAGCGCCAGGTCGGGCACACGGGGGTGTAAACCACGCCTCACTCCAGCACACAAGGCGCGCGCCTGCGCCACCGACGACACATGGCATCCGGCCCGCCCACCATAATTCCCTTGTTCCACTGCGCTCATCGCCCATGGGGGAGCGCCCCCCAGGGCGGTTCATTCTCCCCGCCTTCGCGCCTTCCTTCCCATCCATCCCCCGCAACCATGCTCCTTCCCTTCCCGTTGCCCCTCTGGTAGGAGGCCCAGGCGCGCCAGGTGGCCATCTGCCAGCGCCAGCTGGCCGAGCAGCACAGGCAGGAGGAGCACCACGAACACCCCGCCGCCCCCACCCCCGCCTCCGCTGCTGGCGCTGCTGGTGCGACTGCTGCTGGTGCTGGTGCAGTTGCCCCCAGGGACGATGCAACCGCGGGTGATCCCAGCCCACCAGCATCGGCTCCTCCCCCGCCCACCGGCGACTCGCCTGCGGGCCCCGGGGAGGTGTCGACAGCCACCCCTGCTGCCCCCGAGGACCCCGACCCGCCTCGCGCCGCCATGACCCTGGCCGCTCCAACCCCCGCCACCCCCACCCCCACCCCGACACCCACCACCGCACCCACGGCCTCCGTTGCACCACAACGACGCATTCACACCTCGGCAGACACCCCCGCCCCTGCCCCTGCCCCTGCCTACCACAAGATTCGCACCGCCAGGCAACAGCAGGCGGCCGACCTGCGCCCCCCGATCAGCAGCAGCCCTCTGCAGGACATCGCCAGCACGCTGCAGGACCAGATTCGCACCGCCAGCCGGGCGGAGGCCCAGCAGCAGCAGCAGCAGCAGCAGCAGCAGGCGGGTGGTGGTGGGCTGCCGCCCTCCCTGCTGCTCAGGTCGGGGCCCCTGTCTTGGCAGAAGCCCGAAGACCTGCCGCCAACCCCCCCAGCTGCCGCGGCCGCCCCCGCGGCCGGCGCGCCGACCCGACCCCCCTATTACACCCCCCTCCGCCCGCCCCAGCTGGGCACCAACGCAGCAGCAGCGACCCCACTACAGGCCCCTCGCGCCCCATCACCCTCCTCGACCGCCGCCGCCGCCCCACTCTCGTCGGTCCCGCATCAGCCCCGCCAGCAGGCACCCGAGCCCGGCAGACTCGGTGCCCTGGTTCCGGTCGACTCCACCAGGGGCGGACCGGTCGACTCCACCGGAGGTGATGATGCTCCGGTTCCGGTCGACTCCACCGGGGCCGTGGCGACATCCGACTGGCCAGAGACCCCCCGCTCCATGCTCTCCAAAGTCCAGCAGCTGCTGATGCCCCCGGGCCAGCTGCCCGTCATCATACCCGCCGTCATCACCCCTGCCACCCCCGCCGCCCGTACACCCCTTCCGACCAACCCCACCTCACCCTCCCGAATCCCACCACCATCCACCGGGACCGGGCGCACGCCACCCCATCCCGGGGTGGTGGCGACAGCAACCCCAACCGAGTCACGAGGAGTCCCGCTCGCGGGTAGCGCGGCGACGCCATCCCGGGGGGCAGCCGCCATCGTCACGGCGCCCCTCCCCCAGCGCCACGCCCCGGCCCCGCCCGTCTCGATGTCACAAACCTTCCCCCCACCTCGCTCAAGCCCCGTCATGTACCGCGGGCAGCCGGTGGTGACTGCGCCCGAATATTTCGACGATGCTCTGGGCGAGATGGTCACGGACCTGTCCCGTCTTGGCAACCGGGGTCCCCAGCCCAGCAGCCCGCCCACCCATCATCACCGCCACACGACGGATGTGACCCGGGTGCCAGAGACCACGCCGAACAGGCCCCCGTCCTCCTCCGCGGCTCGGATGTCAACCACGTCTCCGTCGACCTTGAGGCGGACCGCTTCCTCCGGTTCTGGATCTGGGACGGGGGGGCGGCCGACATCATCCCAGCAACCATGGCGATGAACCCCCCCCCCCCCCCCCCCCCCCCCCCCTTCACAAGCTCTTCCTCCGTTGATTCGAACGAACAGCAACTTTCCGCGCCAATTGGATCGTGCCGGATTGGAGGGTAGAACCCGGAGACACATATCAACTATCCTTCAATTCGCATAACTATCTTGTGAGTGCCCCAAAACGCGGCAGATTCTCTTTGGGTCGGCCGTTGTTCTCTCTGCATTGACGCTCTTTTGGGGACTTGTTCTATTGATGCCAATACTATTTTCTGTCAAACATGACATCCCAGTTCCTCAGAGCAGTATGGCAGTGGTGACGTTGATCACGCATCCATTCTATGTTCCGGGCGCTGGCGTTCTCGGTTCATCAGTCTTGGCGGCCTTCGGAAACGAAACGAAACCTCCGCCACTCATTGCCCTGGTTTCGGACACCATCCCCGACTGGGCTCTTCTCTGGCTCCGCCGAGTGGGTTGGGATGTCCGCACGATTCCTGTGTTGTCCGTGGTGCGAGACACATTGCGTCGTTGACATTTCTCCTCCATAGTTCGCTTCCGCCTGACTTCCCTTTCGAACGTGACGAGCGGCGTGTTCGAGAAGCTTTCTCCAAAATCAACTTGGTCTGCCGCCTCTTTGGCGGCACCGATGTGATGTGTGATGATGTCGACGATTGTAGTGGTCCATGACCGAATACTCGCGCCTCCTTTACCTCGACGCGGACATCCTGGTGAAGCCCACTGCCCATCTCGCGGACCTCTTTTGGAAAGTGGGTCTGTCTTCGGGCTGCAGGTCTCTTTCACCCTTTCACGCACTACCACAGACTGCCGACGGGTTGTGCTCGCCGCGAGTCCTGTCCGCTCGGGGTATCTCAACAGCGGGGTGATGACGCTGTGCCCGAATGCCACCGTTTTTTCCGAGCTTTTGGAGGGTTTCAAGGAGAACCAGTTTAAGCCGTACGACGACCAGGGCCTTCTGAACGCGTACTTCGCGGCTCCCACCAGGTTACGCGCACATCCCATCGAGTGGCTGGGACCCGAGTGGAATGCACGGCAACACTGGGTCTGTTGCTGTGAGGACGCACACGTCCCTGTGGTCTCATTGGACCATCGCTTCCCCCCTCACCCACATCACCCACCCTCAGGATGATTGGGTCAGACGGGGCTGGCTCGTCCACTATGTCGCCCCTTCGGCCAAGCCCTGGTCGCGTCTCCCCGAGGAGAGGACCACAACCCCGCTCAGCCCGGCTCATCAAATGTGGTGGGACGCCTGGGAGGCGCTATGCGCCAGACTGGGCCAGGATGGCCGCTGCGCCGAGGTTCTGTCGCTGCGGAACTCACCCCCGTAGTCTCCTGCCGGCATTCCCTCGACACTTTCTTCTTCTTCTCTTTTTGGAAGAGGACGGTGGCTGGAGGGCAGTTGTGTTTTGAAGTGCCGGAGCAGACAGCGAGGAGGGGGAGAAGTAAATAACAGGTGAGGAGGAGGAGAGGAGGCCGGCCGAGCAAAACGCCTACTGCTTAATGGTCATGAGCTCCGTCATAACCTTCTCGAAGTACTCCCTCATATGAGCCTAGAGGGACAGGGAGTGATGGAAGTCGGGGTGGCTGCTGGTGCGGACCTCGATGATCACGCATTGCTGTTTGATATAGAGGCCGAGCTTCATGGTCTGAAGAAGAGCATATGGGAACCGAGTGTTAAGGTGCTATTTTGGAAGCACGAAACAGACATCGTAGAGCTTTTTCCCCTTCGGGATGAGGAAGGAGAGGATTGACGTGAGCAAAACAATCAGCAAAAGATCTGTGGAGAGGCGAGAAGACTGTCCACAGCGAAGGTGATTAAAACATGCTGTGAACCGACAAGAAAAGCAAAACCCCAGACCTTCTCCGACGTCACGGGGACAGTTGCCTACCCGCAGGGGAAAAAAAGGATTTGAGACCAGGATTAGGGACGGAAATCAGACGTTGACACCCGAGAAGAAAAGAAGGATCACGGAAGCGAAAAGGCAGAGAGAACGCATGATGCGGCAGGAACCCCTTGGACAGAGACATTCGCCGGAGGAGAGTCAAGGAGCCACCCAGCGAGCTGACGTTTCCGTCGCCCACCCGAAAGGAAGAGATTCGTCCACAAAACGCGAGCCTGCTCTTTGTCGTCCCTCTCCCGACGTTAATTATTCTCATTGCGTCCCTCTGGGACGAGACGGGGATTTGCGACAGTCGTTGTCGTCTTCGTCTTCGTCTATGCCGTCTTCGTCGTCGTCGTCGTCGTCGTCGTCGTGGCTGTGGTGGGTGCTCCGAGGGCATGCCCGTGGCGAGGATTCGTCGTCGTCGCTCAGATCATATCGAGCACGCTCGGGCTGTCGCTCACGGATCAAGTAGGGCATCTCGACCTCCTTGTGCAGGTTGGAGTGCTCAAGATCGTCATACCGCAAGATCTCCAACGCCGGACAGCGGAGAACCACCTTCGAGCGGCGCGACATCCCATCGATCATCAGCTCGCGCAGTGTCGACGACTGGAACAGGGCCAAGGGGGTCGACCCCAGATGCATATTCAGCGATTCCAAGACGGGACAGCAGACATCCCCCAGGAATGCGAGCCCCGGCTGCTCGGCGCCACCATAGGGCAGGTCCCAAGAGAGGGATTTGAGCGTGGGCAGCAGGAGACCCTGTTCCCAGCTGCGCGAGTCGTTCACGGCCAGAGAGGTCAGCGGCGGAGGTGCCGAGCCTTGCCACACGATCGAAGGGGGATCAAAGGAGGCGCCATCATCGCCCCGGCGGAATTCCCGGCGGATGGTGAGAGACCGAATGGCCGGACAGCCCAGCGACACTCGGGCACAGCCGGACCGGTAGCCCAGATCCAGGCTGATCAACCCCGGGGCGTGCAGAACAAATTCCGGGATATGCGCGGGGATGTCGAGGACTAGTTCGCGAATGGTGGCCGTCAGGTGTAGGGCCAGGGGGCCGCTGCCGGTGGCCTGAAGGATGGAGACCCCGACCTCGTTCAGAGGCTGCGGGTTGGTCGCGGACAGAAGTTGCTCCGCCAAGGCCGGGGTGAGCCCCACCTCGCCGAGACGAGTCAGGCGGGGTGCGGAGGCCACGGCCGGGAGCCATTCGGGGACCTCCTCTCGACTGGCGGACATCACGAAATTCAGCTCGGGCATGGGGCTGCGCACTTCAAGCCGGCAGGCGGAGGGCAGGGCAAGATCCTGGAGCCGGGGGCACGAGAGGCTCACCGCCTCGGTGGCGGCCTGCAGGGTGAGTGAGTGTAGCCGGGGGCAGGTCACGCTGATCTGGCCGACGTGCAGAACGCTGCTGGTCGAGGAGACGTAGAGCATGCGCAACCGGTCGCTGACAATGTCCCACCGGTCGGCCCGACAGGGGTGCGCGCACCCATCACCATCGGGGTGATCCTCCCACTCCTCGTTCAGACGGGGGTCGACCGCCATCTCCAGAGTGAAGACTTCCAGCCGGCCGAGGAGGAGACCCAGCCCCGGAGGGAGCGACTCCCAGCCCGGGTTCCGCAGGCGGACGTTGTCTAGTTGGGGCATCTCCGCCAGGGCATCCAGCAGGGCGTCGGTCGGGAGGGGCGGACGCCCCGACAGGTAGACGTCGGTCAGTGTGTGGGCATTGGAGCGGAGGATTGTGCGGAGACTGGCGCCGTCGGAGCGCATCGCGGCATCGTCTCGGTCGCGAGTCTGCGCAAAGGCAAACTCCAACCCGAGCGAGTCGAGCTGGCAGAGCTCTGGACGGGCCAAGCCGGCCAGGATCCCGGCCGCCACCAGCGGGGCATTGGACAGGTCGAGGCGGGTCAGGGCGCCCAGGTTCAACGCCCGGGCGGCAGCCACATCCGGCAGGGCGGTCGGCGGGGCATCGAGGAACTCCAGGGCAGCCGGCGCGTGCACCACCTCCGCAATGCCCGCGCCCTTGGAGGCCAGATCGAGGTCAGTCAGGCCCCCGCATGCGGGGAGCAGGGGGGTGTAGACCAGGGCCGATGGGGTCACACAGTAGTCCCCGTGGAGGCCAAGGGAAAGCGACCTGAGGTTGCGGCAGGTGGCCCCGATGTGGGCGATGATGGCGTTTTCGTCAGCTTCGGGGAGGTCAAAGTCACGCAGGGTGAGGTCGGCCAGCCCGGGCAGCAGCGAGATGATGCGGCAGATGGCCCCCACGGAGAAGCCGGCTGTATCCAACGAGAGCCGCCGAAGGGAATCGTGGTTTCGAAAAGCAGCGTCAACCCAAGGGCCGTAGATGGACTCAGCGGCACCGCAACGAGTCAGTCTCAGCGAGGAAAAATTCAGATCAATCTCTGAGCAAAAAAATGGTCAGGCGCGACGGAGATGCGTTCGCCGGACCTTGGAGATTTTTGCACGGTCCAATGAGAGCAACCAGGGTGGACGGGGTAATGCTGGCCTTCTCCTCGCAGATGTCCGATTCGTCCCCCTTCCAATCGAAGACGAGGGCCCTGACGTCTGTGTGCAGGCGACACCGAAGGCTGTGGTTCAAGGCGAGCAATTTGATCCAGGTCTCAAGCCAAGAAACCGAGTTCTCGACCACGAGAAAAAGGATATCAGAAGGTAGGGAGTCCAGGCGAGAGCAACCCGAAAATGGCAATGCGTGGCCGATTTCGGTGGCATGCTAGTGTTTTTTTTTATTGTAAAAAACCTGATAGGCGCCGTGACCGACCTGAGAACGATGGGTTTTAATCGTTTTCATATTTATATTTGAAAGGGACTTTGCCTGAAGTACGTTGGGGCTGATCGGTTGACGGCTTTTGATGGCCTTTTTGCAGAAGAAGGGCGAGACAACGACGCTGCTTTCGGTGCACTGTAACCCAGGCGCGCGCAAGTCCGCTGTGATTCAGTTGGATGATGATTCATGTGGGCTCTCACTCGCCGCTCCGCCAAGAGATGGCGAGGCCAATGAAGAACTGGTTCGGTTCGTTGCCGAGGTCTGCCCACCACGAACCTCTTTCCGCATTATTCCCATACCTCCCAGTGTGTTGGACTTCGCCCACGTAATGTCCGACTGGTCGCTGGGGCACGTTCCCGCGAAAAGACGCTCGAAATCACCAGCATTACCCGAGACCAGGTTCTAGACAAGCTCAGACAAGCTCAGGAAAGCTCGTGATGAAGTGAAGTGCTATCGACTGATTTTGCTGCTGCTTGCCACAATCCTCTTGAGGCAAACTGTACAAAAATAACGACGGCCATCCTCTCCCCAATTCAAAATTAATCGTCCTCCTCCTCGGCCCCGGGGGCTGCCCCTGGGTCGATCGGACCGGAGGCCGAAGCGAACCCGCGAAGCTGCACGATGGAAACAACAACAACAACAAAAAAAAAAATGAGGGTTTGATTTTTTCCGGCAGCGGCACCCACCCCCCTGGGTTGAGCTGACCTTGCCCTGCTGGCTGTGGCGGAACATGAGTTCCTCGGCCTCTTGCTTGAGCTGGGCGCGCGACTTGGGCTCGTTGGGTCGGTCGCCCTGGGGGATAGGTCGACCAGGTCAGGAGGGCGATGGGGCGGGGGCGATGGGGCGGGAGGTTCATCACCCCGGTGAAAGAGACCACAATCAGGACGATGAGGGGGGGTAGAACCCCGGGGGGAGGGAGCCAATCAAGAGAGGACGCGGGGGGAGGGACACAGACAGCTTTGGACTTCTGGTTCTCGAGGAGACGTTCCTCCTCGCGTCGTCGGGCATCCTGAGCATCGCGGGCCGACTCGGCCTCCTCGCCTGATGAGAGGGGGGGGATGATGATCGGATGATGATGATCGGATGTGATCGGATGATGATGATGATTGGAGAATGCTGATGATGATCGGATGATGCTCGGATGATGATGACTGGATGGTGACTGGGCAGGGCATGGCGGTGCTGGTGAGAACCGGATAGTGCTGAATGGTGGTGGTGGTGGTGGTGGTGGTGGTGGTGGTGGTGGTGGTGGTGGTGGTGGTGGTGGTGGTGGTGGTGGTGGTGGTGGTGGTGGTGGTGGTGGTGGTGGTGGTGGTGGTGGTGGTGGTGGTGGTGGTGGTGGTGGTGGTGGTGGTGGTGGTGGTGGTGGTGGTGGTGGTGGTGGTGGTGGTGGTGGTGGTGGTGGTGGTGGTGGTGGTGGTGGTGGTGGTGGTGGTGGTGGTGGTGGTGGTGGTGGTGGTGGTGGTGGTGGTGGTGGTGGTGGTGGTGGTGGTGGTGGTGGTGGTGGTGGTGGTGGTGGTGGTGGTGGTGGTGGTGGTGGTGGTGGTGGTGGTGGTGGTGGTGGTGGTGGTGGTGGTGGTGGTGGTGGTGGTGGTGGTGGTGGTGGTGGTGGTGGTGATTGATTGGATGATGCTGATTGGATGATGATTGGTACGTCCTGAGGGATGGTATGGCGGAGATGGGTGCTGCTGATACGGACGGGAGCGGCGCTCCTCGTCGGACTCGACCCGGCTGTTGCTGGCGGCCAGAAGCTCCAGGGCCAACTTGTGCTGATGAGGCCCCACGACCGACCCCACAGACCGCACCGACCATAGTTGGAACCCGTGATCAGGCAGCATGACAACACACGCGGATATCCACAGTCAGCACCGCCATCACCAACATAGCATCAGCACAGTCAGCACAGTCAGCACAGTCAGCACAGTCAGCACGCACAGACAGTCAACACAGTCATCACCAACATCATCACCACCAACAGCACAGTCGGCACACAGCAGGACAAGGATATCCACAGTCAGCACAGGTAGCGCCAACAACAACATCACCACCAATAGCACAGGCAGCACAGTCAGCACAGGCAGCACAGGCAGCACAGGCAGCACAGGCAGCACAGGCAGCACAGGCAGCACAGGCAGCACAGCACACCCGACAGTCAGCACAGGCAGCACAGTCAGCACAGTCAGCACAGGCAGCACAGGCAGCACAGGCAGCACAGGCAGCACAGTCAGCACAGTCAGCACAGCACACCCGACAGTCAGCACAGTCAGCACAGGCAGCACAGTCAGCACAGGCAGCACAGGCAGCACAGGCAGCACAGGCAGCACAGGCAGCACAGGCAGCACAGGCAGCACAGGCAGCACAGCACACCCGACAGTCAGCACAGGCAGCACAGGCAGCACAGGCAGCACAGGCAGCACAGGCAGCACAGGCAGCACAGGCAGCACAGCACACCCGACAGTCAGCACAGTCAGCACAGGCAGCACAGGCAGCACAGTCAGCACAGTCAGCACAGGCAGCAAAGGGAACAAAGGGAGCACAGGCAGCACAGGCAGCACAGGCAGCACAGGCAGCACAGGCAGCACAGTCAGCACACCCGACAGTCAGCACAGGCAGCACAGGCAGCACAGTCAGCACAGTCAGCACAGTCAGCACAGTCAGCACAGTCAGCACACAGACAGACAGCCAGCACGGTCATCACACCGCCAGCATCACCAACAGCACAGTCAGTACAGGCAGCCAGATGCAGCCGTACGCTCTTCTACCTCTCTGGTTTTTGTTTTATTTTCCCGTTACTTCGTTCCTTCTTTACACGACACACACGCAGAAGCAACACAGATTCGATTCGGGCAGGAGGATGGAATGGTGGGATGGGATGGTGGGATGGGATGATGGGATGGTGGGATGGATGGGATGGTGGGGATGGGATGGTGGTGGGATGGGATGGTGGGGATGGGATGATTCGGGCAGGAGATGGGCATGGTGGGATGGTGTTGGGAGACGGACCTCGGGGGCCAGGGCAGGGGCCGTCTCGGCCTCGCGCTGCAGGAACTCGAGCCGCTCCCAGATGGCTGCCCGGAGGGGCATGGGCAGGGGCAGGGGTGGGATGGGGTGTGGGTGTGGGTGAGTGAGAGAGAGGGCGCAGGAACTCAGGATGGCTGCCCGGAGGGGCAGGGGCAGGGGTGGGAAGGGCGGGCGGGCGGGTGAGTGGGTGAGAGGAACTCGAGCCGCTCCCAGATGGCTGCCCGGAGGAGGGGCATCGATGACCATGGGGAGCACAGTAGTGCGCATGAGGGTGGTACTACGGCTACGGACCGAGGAAGAGGCGGGCTCGATGACCATGGGGAGCACAACAGTAGTGCACATGAAGGGGGGGGGGGGTTACGGACCGAGGAAGAGCGTGTCCGGGGCGGGCTCGATGTCGCCCAGATTGGGCGGGTGCATGGGGAGCACAGTGCACATGGGGGAGGACGGACCGAGGAAGAGCGTGTCCGGGGCGGGCTCGATGTCGCCCAGGTTGAGCGGATGCTCGAAGCGCCGCTCGGGGTCGGGCAGCTGCACCTTGCCCGCCAGCAGCTTGACGCCCTCCTTCACATCCGAGACTAGCTGCTCGACGGCCTGCCACCGCTGCAGCTCCACGTCGCAGTCCTCCTTGGCCCGTTGCTGGGGGGGGGGGGGGGGGGGGGGGGGGGGACAGGGAGGGGAGATGGACGATGTGAGTCCTCTCATTCGCTCCTGTTTTGGACGGGGGGTGGGGGGTGGAGGGAACTTCCGTGGTTCGGGGGAAAAAGAGGGAATGGCACAACCGGAAGTCATTGGCCAGTTGGGGGGGGGGGGGGGGGGGGGGGAAGGGCGGCGGAGGGGGGAGGCAAGGTTGGTCTCCTCTGAGGGGCACGATGTCCATGGCATACACGGACAGACCAACCAGCCAGTTCATTTGGGAGGTGGGGGTCGGGGGTCCTCCTCGAGGCGCTTATTGCCGATGTCCATGACACACACACACACATACACACAGGGGATATATACCGACCACCTTGGCCTGCATCTCCTCCTCGAGGCGCTTGTTGCCGATGTCCATGGCGGCCTGCTGGTCGCCCAGGGTTTTCAGCCGCTGCTCCTCCGCCAGGTCGGCCGTGGCCCGCTCGAGGGCCTCCTTGGCCAGGGCAAGGTTGTGCTCGGCCTCAAGGTGGTCCCGCTCCTGGAGGGTTGAGGGGCGGGGATGGTGGGAAGGGTGGGCCAAGAATGGATGGAGTGAGGGCAATCATCATCCAGTCATCATCATCATCCAGTCATCATCATCATCAATCATCATCATCATCCAGTCATCATCCAGTCATCATCATCATCATCCGATCATCATCCGATCATCATCCGATCATCATCAACATCATCCAATCATCATCATCATCATCATCATCATCATCATCATCATCATCATCATCATCATCATCATCATCATCATCATCATCATCATCATCATCATCATCATCATCATCATCAACAATCATCATCATCATCATCATCCAATCATCATCAACATCCAATCATCATCATCGTCATCATCCAGTCACCATCATCAGCCCAATCAACAGACCTGGGTGATGAACTTCTGGATGACCCGGTTGACGTCATCATCGCCTGTTGCCTCCTTGATGCGTCGGAAGGCCTCCTCGGCCGTGACCAGCTTCTGGGTGGTCTGCGTATTCGAGTCGGGCTCTGGGGGAAGAGAGGTGGGGTGAAGAGAGGTGGGGGATCGGATGAGCCAGGGAGGAGGGGGAGAGTGGGTGGTCAACAATGGGGGATGCCAACCGGAGTGGGGGGGGGGGGGGGGGGGTCGATCCGGACCCATAGAGCGCTCCGTCTGGGGCACTTCGGTCAGCAGGAAGACATCCGAGACCAGGCCGCCCGCCTGGGGCTGGACACACGAACAGATCAATACCCCGCCGCCCCGCCAAAGCAGAAACCAGCCATGAGGATGATGATGATGATTGGATGATGATGATTGGATGATGATGATTGATGATGATGATTGGATGATGATTGGATGATGATGATTGGGTGATGATGATTGGATGATGATGAATGATGATACCGGAGCTGGTGCTGATGATGATTGGATGTATGGCGATCCTGGTGTGCTGGTGTGCTGGGAGTGGGGGAACCGACCTTGATGGGTGCCATGGTCGGCTTGGGCGCGTTCTCAGCATGCTGCCAGGCGGCCCGCCGGGCGGCCAGTGTGTTGGTCCATTCGGCCTCCTCCTGGGCACACGCATCCCGCAACTGATGCAGCTGGCCCTGTCGACCCAGTGTGTGTGTGTGTGTGTGGGGGCAGCGGGGATGAAGCTGATGATGATGATGATGATGATGATGATGGTGATGATGATGATGATGGTGATGATGATGATGATGATGATGATGATGATGATGATGATGATGATGATGATGATGATGATGATGATGATGGTGATGATGATGATGATGATGATGGTGATGATGATGGTGCTTTCTCTTCGGGATGGTGTTCCGCGGGGACGTTCTGTCTGTCAGGGCATGAAGGGGTTGGGGAGGGACACCCACACACACACACACAGACACAAACGGTACCATCTCACACAACAACAACAACAACAACAACAACAACAACAACAACACCCATCCGGGCATGGCGGGCCTTGGCCAGGTCGGCTGCCTGCTGGGCGGCCCGCGCCATGGCCAGCAGTTCCTCGTGGTCGCGCTCCTTGGCCCGCAGGGTCGCCTGAAAGCTGGCCATGCGGTTGTCGAAGGTGGCATGCATGTTCTGTGGCGGGTGGGTGGGCGGGTGGGTGGGTGGGTGGGTGGGCGGGTGTGATGAGTTTTGGCCATCCGGGTGTCGAATGTGGTCGTGGATGAGCTGAGCAGAAGAGACGAATGGTGAGTGGGAGTGTGTGGGATATCTGGGAAGCCATCCAATTGTCGAAGCTAGCGTGTGTTCTGAGGACCCGAGGGTGGTGGTGGTGGTGGGGGGGGGGGGGGGGGGGGGGGGGGGGGGGGCGAGCACGGAATGAGGTTGTTGGCCAACAAGGCGGCGTCCCTGTTCTGTTCTGCGCTGGACGAGAAGGGGGCCTTGCGGGAGGGAGGCTGGGCCGGACCTTGAGGGCGCCGAGGGTGGCCAGGTAGCCCTTTTGGATGGACTGGGCCTCGTTGTACCGGATGATCGTCTTGTCCAGCCGGTTCTCCAGCTCTCGGATGGCCTGCAGCCAGCCAGCAGAGAGGAAGATGGTGATTGGATGATGATGAATGGATGATGATGATCGGATGGTGATGATCGGATGATGATGATGATCGTCTTGTCCAGCTGGTTCTCCAGCTTGCGGATGGTCAGCAGATGAAGTGGTGATGACGTCGACGATGATCCGGATGCCCATGGTGGACAGTGCCCGGCCGTGTATGTCAAACTGAACGGGATACGCCACGAATGGCACCCCGTGCAGGGTCTGAAAAGCTCGTGTGCATGATTGGCAGGCGCGCACCTTCTTCTCGGGGGTGTCGGGGTCGCCCTGTGCGGGCGGGGTCTGTACCTCGAGGTCGTGGAGCCGGTCCCGCATCCGGGCCGCCTCGTCCTGCTTGGCCAAGATCTCGTGGCGCAGCCCATCGGCCGCCCGTCGCAGGTCGCTCACCCGCCGGGCCATAGCGGCTGCATCGGCGGCCATAGCGGCTGCGGCCCCGGGCGTGCATGACTTGGCGGGCAGCGGGGAGGAGCCGTCTGCCGGCGCCTCTTCCTCCGGGGGGAGGGGAGACCCGGGGGCCAGGGGAAGGGGAGTTGGTCCCCCCATGGTCGGACCCACAGTCGCTGCTCGAGGTACTGATGAGGATCGTGTGTAGATGGCTCGTGTGCGCACCGGAGGGGGACCCTCCTAAGATGGTGAGCGGTCAGCCGTGTGGTGATGAGCAGGGCCGATTCGGGGGCAGACCTTCTGTTGGGTGAGTAGGGTTCGTTTCAATTCGGCCTGCTCGTCTTTCAGTTTTTGGAGGATTTCTTCGTTTTTGTTGAGGGTTTTGGAGGCGTGATGAATGAAGGCCTCGTTGTCACCCACTAATTGGACACAAAGGGAGGCTGGAAATCTTCCTTTTCTTGGCAACGAACAGACCAAGCAATGCTCTCTTTTTCTCGGCGATGATGGCATCATCGGGGTCCGGTGTTGGGGCAAAGGACATCAAGAAGTTCAAAAGACGTTTCAGAGACGAGCCTGATTGCCCCGGCGCTCTTCAGGCTAACTCGGAGAACCGTTTTTTCAAACTTTCAAGTTCGCCCCCACGAAGCACTCAAGCCCGTTACGGTCCTCGCTTCTGGCCAGCGAAATTGCTGCCAGAGAGCGAGTCCTGGGACTCCTGAAACAGGATCCCCGGGACAGCCAAAACACCACATCAACAGGACACTCATTACTCACTTCGGTCGCGGTCCATCGCCAAGAAGCCGCGGCTAAAATCAAAGAATGGTCAAGCAAACAGTCTTTCCGAGACCGGACTGGTCCGCAGCACCTTTTTGAAATCCACCAGCCGCACATCACCTCTCTTTGCCGCCCCAGAACCTGCCCCGAAGCGTCACGCGGTTATGAGTACATTTCACGATGTTGCTCGGACCCAATACGCAATGCAACTCCATCAGATGACGATTTCCCAGGTCAAAGTGCAGGCTCAGGTCTCCATCACCCTGGCGTCATTCTCACACGCCAATCATGTCCGCTCGGCTGCCCCCTACCTGCAGAAAGAGATCATGGATCTGCGCGCTCGCTACGAGCAGCAACTCAGCGCCCTCTCGGAGGAGCGAGACCTCTACAAATTCAAATTTGAGGTCGACTTACCCCATGGGGTGAACTCCACCCCTCATCACAACGCTCCCTTCTGTAGCAAGTCGAACAGCGCGTGGGCCAGTCAGCCACGGACGTGGACCAGTCGCAGCGGCTGATCGACCTGCTCCAGCGCAAGCTGGAAAAGGCCAACACCATGCAGCGTCCGTCGGCCCTCCCCCCTGCTGCCGTTCCCCATGCCGTTCCCATCCCCCTCCCGCCCGGCCCCGCCTCCAAAACCAACACACTCATTCCGACCACCACAGTTGAAGCTGAGCGACGCCTTCAGGTCCGCTGCCCCTCTGCCCTCCATCGTCCACGGCACCCCCTGAAAGGGCGGGAAGGATAAGAGATGGGGCGAATGGTGTCGAATGAGCTGGTCGGGAGGGGGCTCTCCCATGTCCCCTCGCCGCCCTCCATCCCCTGATTGCTGTGGGGGGCCGTGCGTGACTGCCGGGGCGGGGTGGTGTGCAGACCTTCACCCAGATGGAGCCTGTCTACCAGAACTTGGCCCGGCTGTACAACTTCTCGTCCCCCAAGCAGCTCGTCACCCACATGGAGACCCTCGAGCAGTCCAGCGTCCGTCCCGCCCCCCCCGTTCCCATGCCGCCCCTGCTCCTGGTGTTCACTGCCCCCATCCTCGCTGCGCCCTGCCCTTGTTACTTGCTGCTTGACTGTTTGACTCCAAATATCGCGTGAATGGCATGGCTTGTTGCTGGTGGTGGGGTGACGGGGGTGACGGGGTGGCGCGGGCGGTGGCTGGACAGCGGGAGGCCTTCACTCAACTGCAGCTCGTCAGCGACCAGCGAAACGACCTCGAGAAAGAGGTCTGCGCACCCTCCCTCTTGCCCGTGTCTACCCCCCACACACACACACACACACAGCCCCGGGGCCTGCCTGCATCTGAAAAGGCGCGGCGACTCGGTGATGCCACCCATCCCAATCTTCCGCCGTCATCCATCATCATCCATCATCCATCATCCATCATCCGTCATCCATCATCCATCATCCGTCATCCATCATTCATCATTCATCATCCGTCATCCGTCATCCATCATCATCCATCATCCATCATCCGTCATCCGTCATCCATCATCCATCACCCGTCATCCGTCATCCATCATCCGTCATCCATCAGCGCTATCACTCGCGAGCAAAAACTCTCCCACCCGATCATATCATATGGCATCCGATCATATCATATGCATCCGATCATATCATATGGCATCCGATCATATCATCGCCTCTCGTCAACAGCTCGCGCACTGCCGGGCCGATCAGAAGGAGGCATCTCGTGCCAAGGAGGCCGAGCTGCTTCTCGCTATCGAAAAGGTCTGTCCCACCCGCCATTTTAACCCCCCCCCCCCCCCCATCCCCATCCATCCCCATCCCATCCCCAGCCCCAGCCCCAGCCCCAGCCCCAGCCCCAGCCCCAGCCCCATCCCCAGCCCCATCCCCATCCCCATCCCCAGCCCCATCCCCATCCCCGCCCACCCACACCCATCCACCCACCCCGCACAGAAACACGGAAGCGCGTGCATACTGACGCATAATCAAGCACGCGCGCATGTATGTCATCTTGCACCCACGCACAAGTCACATACACCTGACACACGTGCCCCTGCCTGCCACATGCACCTGACACATGCACCTGACACATACGCACCTGACACACCCACCTGACCTGACACATACGCACCTGATACACACCGCACACCTGACACACATCCACCTGGCACATCCACCTGACACATACGCACCTGACACACACCTGACACACACACCGACACATGCACCTGACACGCACTTGACACAGACCACCGCACGCAATACACCTGATACATGCACCTGACACACATATATCTGACACACGCACCCCTGACATCCACCTGACACACATCTGGCGCACGCGTGTCCGCAGTCTCACCGGGAACGCGACTCGCTGGCCCACCAGCTGCAGGAGGCGGAGCATGCATTGGCCAAGGCCATCGAGAGCCAGAAAAGGCCCGCCGCTCCTTCTCCCCTCGATCGTGCGGCCAACAGACACAGACACTGACACACAAGGCCATTGATGTGATTCCCCTTTTTCACCACAATGGCTCCCTCTCAACATGGCGGTGGTGGTGGCATCCGGGGGGCGCAGTTGGGTCCAGATCGGCTTCGCCCTGCGGAATCTGTGGCAGGAGGTTGCCGGGGTCTGTGCGCCATTCCCTCCCGACGAGGTGGTAGCGATGGGACGTGTGGGACAGGTGTGTGTGTGTGTGTGTGTGTGTGTGTGTGTGTGTGTGTGTGTGGGGGAGGAGGAGGAGGAGGAAGCGGGTCGTAGCGAGTGTAGTTCTCGGGCCCAGAGCCGGTGGCCTGAATGACCCGCGGCTGCTGCTGTTGCTCCTCCTCCCTCCCTCCCCCCTCCCCCCCCCACACACACACTTCCCGTTACTTCGTTCCTTCTTTACACGACACACACACACACACGCACCTCTTCTTCCTCTTCCTCCTCCTCCCCCTCCTCTCCTCCTCCTCCTCCTCCTCATTTCCGTTCCTCTTCTTCCCTTCCCATCCTGTTTTTTCCCTCGACTTTCTGGGACAGCGCGACCTGGCCACGGCATTCGCCAACCCCAACCTGAGCCCCGAGGTCCCCGACCTGGCTGACCACGAGATGGTCTGGATGGGCGCCATTATGTATGATTGGATAATGCTGGATGATGATGATGATGAACGGATGATGATGATGATGATGATGATTGGATGATGATGATGATGATGATGATGATGATGATGATGATGATGATGATGATGATGATGATGATGATGATGATGATGATGATGATGATGATGATGATGATGATGATGATGATGATGATGATGATGATGATGATGATGATGATGATGATGATGATGATGATTGGACGATGATGATGATGATGATTGGACGATGATGTTGATGATGATGATCATAACTTGATGACGTCTCCGTGGGGGAGCAGATCATGCGCGACCTGCTGCTCTACTTTCGATCGCGTCAACCCACCCATGCCGGGGTGGCCCTCCGCGAACTCTGCGCCATCACCAACGTGTCTGTGCGCTCATCTTCTTCTGTACGGGGGTGGTAGGTGGAGCGAGATTGATTGTGTGTGTGGGGGGGGGGGGGGGGGGGGGGGGGGGGGAGGGGGGGGGGGGGGGGGGGGGGGAGGGGGAGGTGGGAGGTAGGTGGGGGGGGGGGTGGGGGGAGGGGTCCATGCCCGCCGCTCCGCTCCTTGGTGACGGCCAGACTGCTGTGTTTGTGTGTCTGATGCCGGGGTGGTGCAGGATGTGGCTGAAGCACTTCCCCGACCAGCCCCACCTCAAGTTCAGCCCGCGGGCCGTCCTGGACGCGCTCTCCCGCCTCATCGACACCGAGCGGTGCCGGGTCTGCCGACCCTGCAACCAGCCCACACAACATTCCACACGCTCGCACAGCCCACACAGCCCACACAGTCGACACATTCCACACAGCCCACACAGCCCACACACTCGCACTGCCCACAAGACCACGACGCCGAGCGGCGCCATGTCTGTCGCCCATGCAAACAGCCCACACCACATCACACAAAACGGCACAGACGACATCCGACTGACCGCACACGATGCATCCCGCACGACACATCCCGCGACACATACCGCACGCACGACACATACACGATGCACGATCGATACTGCGCATGACATACGCACGATACCGGCGCAAGCTGTTCATTGTGGTCGGGGGGTGGGTGGATATCGCCGGGGGGCCAGATCGCCCGGCTGGAGCATGACCTGCGGCTGGAGCGCGAGAAGACCCACGACCTGCAGGCAGTCATCGACAGGGAGAAGGTCCCGCACGTCATCTCCCACTTCTCCCCCCCCCCCCCCGCTCACCTCTCGGGCTCCGTATTGTGCACGTCAAGACAGAGGGGGGAGGAAGGAAGGGGAACGGGGATTAACAAAGGCAGGCCAACTCACGAACTGAAAACAGCAATTGAAAGCAGGGAGTTCGTGCATGCGCATCCGTGTGCGTCTTCTTTCTGTGGCCGGGCAGTCATGCGTTGGGTGGGCACCATGTCCCATTTTTGGGTGTCGTGCAAGTATTACGCATGGCGATGATGCGTCTTTCCCCACCCTCGGCTTGGGGGGGTGCGCAGCTGCTGCACCGGCGGACGGCCGCTGAACGAGACCATTTCGTGCAGCTCAAGCGGGCTGAGGCCGAGCGGGCGCGAGTGTCAGCCGGTGCTGCCCAGGCGGCTGCATTCCGCAAGTCGACCACCGTCCGTTTTCTCGTCATCCGTGAGGAGTGAGGATGGCTGAGGGTGAGGCGACCGAGAGAGAAGAGGCCTCCACTCCAACGACACCGGGAACTTGCGCGGGCCCCGGTCGTGGATGATGCAACCCCCACACACACACACCCAACAGGCCGTCCAGCGGGCCATCCTGACCCACCAACAACAGCCAGCTGCCGCGAGCCCCACCCCACCCGCCGCCACTGCAGCAGCCGGCCCTCAACCGACCTCGCCCTCCCTCTCGCGCAACTGGCCCTCCCCGTCCCCCCACCGCCCCGCGACAGCGCTGTCCGCCAGCATGGTGGTGGACACAGGGGGCCGAGGCGGCGCTGCTGTCGACATCACCCCGGTCAGACTGGCCGCCAGCATGCAGATGCCGCCGATGCCCCGGTCGGCTCTGCGGGACCAGGTGTTCATGGTCTGGTTCGGGGAGCGTGTGTGCGTGTGTCGTGTAAAGAAGGAACGAAGTAACGGGAAAATAAAACAAAAACCAGAGAGGTAGAAGAGACAGCACGAATGTCACTGCACCCGTGTGTGCGTGTGTGTGTTCATCGTCTGGAAGGAGTGCGGAAGGAAGGGTGAGATCCCACTAAACTTCCCAGCGCTACTTCCGCCCCCCTTCGCCCTCTGTCATCACTTCACCACCCCGTCAGCTCTCATCATCACCATCGCTGACCTCGTCACCACCCCCGCGTCGTCATCACCCCCGACCAGACCCAAGTCCCGGACGAGTGGACAGGACCACCGGATGTCAGCTCGTCATCCCTCGCCGTCACCTCCGTCACCCCGGAGATGTCGCCCCCGGCCACCCGGCCCCGCCCTGGCCCCCTCGCCCGGTCTGTGCTGTCCTGCTGCACCACGCACCTGGGGGAGGAGGAATGCGCCGTCGAAAATCCACCTGGCTGACTTCTCCCTGAGATCCGAACGCGTTCCTGTCCCTCCCCCGCCTGCTCCTCCCCGCCTGCTCCTCCCCGCCTGCGTGCTCCTCCACACGTCCCCAAGATCGATCGAGTGTTTCGGTCAACATTCATCAGCGGGATGGCCCACCATCGGTGTCCCTCCTCACCACACTCCGATCCCTGATGTGTGTATGTGTGTGTGGTGGGATGGCCCTGGCCAGCCCCCAGACGGCCTCCTCGGGGGACGCTTCGCTGCGCGATCGCATTCGACAGACTCGCACCCGCCCACAGACCTGCCGTGCCCGGAGTCTGTTGCTCACCCCTCACTTTCCCCCATGACCCCACGGGGGCCACCACGACCATTACCAACAACATTCACCACCATCACAGACATCCATCCTGCCAAGATCCAATGATGACGTTCCATCGCTTTCTGCCAGGGGGCAAGGGTGGGCAACCACCAGCAGCAACAACAACAAGAACGTTCATTCACCTCAACACAGACACTATCAATCAGTCGACACCAAGATCCAATGATGACCGCTCCTCGCTCGCTCCGCCATCCATCCCCCCGCCTTCCGTGGCGTAGTTGGAGGGGAGGGCAGCAACCAACAAGAACGTCAATGTGTTTGCTCCAAAATATTTGTTGTACAGAGCGTCGAGTCATCACCTCCGCCCAACCCCCCGCCCCGCCCCACTCGAATCCGCAGCCTCTCCGGCGGCCTCCTCCCCCTCCACCTCCTCCTCCTCCCTGGCGGCCAGCCGGCAGGCCTACGAGCGGGCCCTCCAGCAGGGCAACACACAAGCAATCGGGCGAGCCGTCGTTGCCCTGCAGGCCGCCCAGGAGGCAGCTGAGGACGAGGCCTTGCGGCGTGGCCGGCTGTTCGGGGAGTGGGACGGGGCCGCGGAGGGCCCCTGGGTCGAGGCGGCTTTGTCCGACTGGGCGCTGGTCCATCCCGGGCTGAGGGGGTACAGTCCCCTGCGTGAGGTCGGCTGGCCGTCCCGCCGTGCTGCTGTCTCTTTGGTGGAATGGACGGGTGTGCGGGGGGGGGGGGAATACTGCAGGTGGACGCCCATTGCGCATTTATGTGCGCCTATGTCATCTGTGTGTGTATGTATGTCTGTCTGTGTGTTAGTGTGTTGGGTGGTGGTGGTGGTGGTCTGTCATATGCACCGATTGCCCCTTGTCTGTGTCGGGGACCCCTTTGGCGCGACGCATGCTGCTGCTGTGCGATGTGGTGAGAGCGTGAGCTGTCCATCCACACCATGTGACGGATCCCTTGTGGGTCCTGATTTCCGGTCTCGGATGTTGACGTGCTCTTCCGCCTGAGCGCTTTGCCGTTGACTGACCCTTGTTCGCTGCCGCCTGCTTGCGTATGTTGGCCTGGCGGACACTGCTTGACTATGGCGCTTCCCTCGTGGACTGTCCGATACTTCTTGCGGTGTCCTTCCTCCCTTTAGTGCTTCCTCTCCCTCTCCCGCCCTCCGACATTGGTGATGATCCGGACGGTGACAGTGACAGCTGTCGTTTGATGATGCCTTCATCCCCTTCCCCACCCCTGCCCCCCACCCCATCCACTCCCCAGCGCCCGGCCACCCCGCCCCTTCGTCTGCATCCCCCGCGGCACTTCAGCCCACCCGAGGCGGACATCCCCCCGCGCAGCCGCAGTGTCTCCGCCCCCCGGCACCGGCGCCGCTCCCCATCACCCCTCGGGCGCCTCGAGTCCAGCGGGGCCCGCTGCTCTTCCACCACCCGGCGTCGCCCCCGGCAGCGGCCGCTCGTCCGCTGGCCCCTCGATGCTGATGCTGCTTGGCCGCCCGCTGGTCGACGAGGATGAGGTGCCGCCCTCGCCCCAGGTCGGTATGTGTGGGGTGGGGTGGGATCATATTCAACCCCGCAACGGGGGAACTTCAGCATGTTCCACGCCATGATACCCCCCATTGTGGGTCCTCACCCCAATCCGACGATCCAGAAGCACATGTTCCGAGCAGCATCCCCCTCCCACCTCCCCCCCCCTCCCCCCCCTCAAACACATACGATAGTGAGAGTGTCTGCTTCTGTTGATGATTGGTCTCTTTATGGTATATCTCGATGCTCTTCCCCACCAACCATTCCGCCTTCCATTTTGTCCTCTGTGTGTCCCCAGGTCCACGACATCACCCCGACCAGCTTCCCCGGTGCGGTCTCGCCCTCCGCGCCCCGGGTGGACACGACCTTCCACTCCCTCGAGCAGCCCACCGCCGCCACCGCCACCACCTTCCCAGCCCCTCCCCAACCACCGGCCCCCGCGAATTCGGTAACAGTCGCGGCCGGCTCGGCCCGGCCCAGTCCCCTGATGGAGGGTTTCATGCGAGCCCACCTCGCCCCGACTGGGCCCCGGCCAGCGGCCCTCGGGGCCCCTGACGCCCCACGCGGGCCCGGTGCCCCTCGGGGGCATCACACCGGTCGGACGGCAGCCCACCGAACCAACGGTCCGGAGTGTGTGTTTGTGTGTGTGTGTGTGTGTGTGTGTGTGTGTGTGTGTGTGTGTGTGTGTGTGTGTGTGTGTGTGGGGGTGGGGCTGCCTGTCATTTTTTGTCTGTGATAGTCGATAACAAAAATGATGGTTTGAGGATGGAGGCGAGCAGACTCTCATGTTCATCCGCTCGAATCATCGTGCACATGGTCCGCTCCGGGCACGGGCTCATCATCATCATCATCATCATCATCATCATCATCATCATCATCATCATCATCATCATCATCATCATCATCATCATCATCATCATCATCATCATCATCATCATCATCATCATCATCATCATCATCATCATCATCATCATCATCATCATCATCATCATCATCATCATCATCATCATCATCATCATCATCATCATCATCATCATCATCATCATCATCATCATCATCATCATCATCATCATCATCATCATCATCATCATCATCATCATCATCATCATCATCATCATCATCATCATCATCATCATCATCATCATCATCATCATCATCATCATCATCATCATCATCATCATCATCATCATCATCATCATCATCATCATCATCATCATCATCATCATCATCATCATCATCATCGTCATCATCATCATCATCATCATCATCATCAATCGCATCCATCAGCATCAGCATCAGCATTCAGCCTCCTCTCCTCAGGTCTTCCCATCCGGGCGTCCTGCAGTCGATCGCCACTCGACCGCTCTCCTACTTCCGGGCGTCCGTCTCGTCGCCAGGCGCCCCGCCCCCTCGCCGGGCCTCCACCGCCGCCTCCTCCTCAACAAGTACGACCCCCTCGGCCGGCCGGCCCTTGAGCGCCGTCTTGAGACAAACCAAACCAGGGAGCACCTTCACGACCACCATCCATTCCACCACCGCCGCCTCAGTTCCGACAATAACAACCACAACAACCACTCCCGTGCCTTCTGCCCTCCCCACGCCCCAACTTCGAGTGCCCGTCCCCGTTCGGGCGACAACTGGGCTGCTGCGGCTCCCACCGGGGTCGGCCAGGTCCACCGGGTCCTCGGCTCAGCTCCCAGGCAGCAGCCCGCCACCTCCGGCCCCTCCGCCCAGCCCCCAGCTGAGCGCTCGACCCCAAAGCAGTGTGATCCCCTTGCTACTTGCCTCGCCCTCGCCGCCGAGTGATGGCAGTCGGAAGAGTTAACGGCATACACAACCACCGCACCACCCGCCATCACCTGTCCACCACACCGTTTGTCGTGGCGCGAAGGCGTGATCGCGCGCCTTTCATGTCTTGGACTCGTCGCCTTTTCATGTTGTCTTGGAATCCACCGCATGTTTCACCCAACAAAACAACGAGCCCCCCCCCCCCCCCCCCCCCCCCCCCCCCCCCCCCACCCCCCGAACGGCGACCATTCGTCATCCAGGAGTGTCTTTCCAAAAAAGGCAAATTATGTGGCAACAACCGCAAGAGGGAGACAAATTAAACAACTACGTAGCACGAAACAAAGACACAAACGACAAGTACACCCACATGGCTCCAGCGAAAGAAGCCCTGCACGCACACCATACCATACCATCCACCAGCCACACGCGCACACACATCACAACTCGCCCTCAAAATAGTTCTCCAGGGGGAAGAAGAGAACCACCGTTACGTACCCGGCAGTCGAACAAACACGGAAGGCTGCTCGACGCATCACGGGGGCGCAAAAAAAGAAATGAAAAAAATGAAAAATGAAAAAAGCGGCTGAGAAAACAAGGGCGGGGAGAACGATCCAGTCAACGGGGGAGGAACAACAGTGCATGGAATGGAGGCGACAAGCCCGGCAGGAAGAAGGGCTGAAAACAAGCCACCAGAAACAGAACCGAACACACACCGCCAAAAAGACAGTGATGACCCCTCAAATTATCAACAACAAGAGCGGCAAACAGTACCAACAGCAGCAACAACAACAACAACAGCAACCCACACTTGGTCATTCCACCTCGGCTCGCTGGCTTTCCAGCAAGGGAGACGGGGTGTGTGCACGGTGGCGCCGCCGAGCAGGGGGCGAGGAGAGGATCAGCCCTAGCAGGGCGGTGAGGTGCTCCTTGAGCTGGGCCATGGTGTAGGGCTTGGCCAGGAAGTGGGCCCCGGCGGCCACCAGGTCCTCGACCTCCCCGTCCGAGAAGCCCGAGCAGATCAGCACCGGGACGGCCGGCCGGAGGCGGCGCAGCTCGGCGAAGGTGGCCTGCCCGCTCATCTCGGGCATGGTCAGGTCCAGCAGCACCGCCGCAAACCGGCCCGGGTCCGGCCCGAACAGCTCCACCGCCTCGCGCCCGTTGGCGGCCTGCAACCAAAACAAAACAAAAATAATAATAATAATAATAATAATAATAGTACTGCCCAAACAACCAGAACAACAACAGGAGCTGCCTCAGGAGAGGAATTTGAATCATGGGCTTACTTTCGTCTTGAACTTGTCGCATGCTCGCAAATACGCAGCATGTTCTCTCTGATTCTTCTGGATGGTGGCTGCAGACCTCGACCGTTCGAAAGCCAAGCCGATTCAAGTACCCCGTGGCCACCCTGCGCACGATGGCCTCGTCG
This sequence comes from Paratrimastix pyriformis, assembly GCA_027972325.1. Classification (NCBI taxonomy): domain Eukaryota; phylum Preaxostyla; family Paratrimastigidae; genus Paratrimastix; species Paratrimastix pyriformis. The sequence goes on from JAPMOS010000006.1 coordinate 58,879, forward strand.
TCCACCAGCAGCACCGTGGGGGCCGCGGGGTTCCGCGGATGCAGCCGGCAATTCTTCCGGGGGCTCGGAATGGCCGAGTCGTCGAGTGAGGGGCTCGGCCGTCGCTCAATCGACATGTCTGAGGGGGCCGGGGTGGGCGAGGTGGGCTCTGAGACAATACACATGGCATCGCCGCAACTGGCCTGGGAGAGGGAGGCGCTGGCCCGGCGCGAGGGCGAGACGAGGTCGGCGAGGCTCAGATCGGGCGGCAGCTCCAACGGAATGACGCCCTCCCCCCCGCCGGTGGTGGGCGGGGGACTGACGCAACGGCGGGGGGCCAGGGTCGGCAGGACGGGCATGCAGCGGGTCGAACCCAGGTGTGCCGTGATCTCCCCGAGTTCCTGCCGGCCGTTGGGCGGCTTGACGGGGTCGGGCGGCTTCGCGGGGCCGGCGCTCAGCAGGGACGACGTGCTCCGGACAAAGACTGTCTCGTGGCTCTGCTCCGCCCGGGCCCAGACATCCGCCTCCTCGGAGGCCACCGCCAGCAGTTGCGGGGAGAGCGGCCCGGAGGAAGTCGGGGAGTGTGGCGACAGCTGGCAGATGGAGGTGACCAGAGTCGAGCCGGGGACGGGCGGATCAGCCCCGCCGAGGGACTGCTGGCTGGTGTTGTGGCTCAGATCCCTGGCCGTCACGGGGTCAGCCAAGGGGGCCGGTTCGGACACCGGGGTGGTGTGAGGACGGTAGGCCGGTTGGGAGGCGGAGCGGCGAGGGGACGAGGCGCCAGGGACCAGCGGGATGAAGAGGTCGAAGACGGTGCCCACCCCGACCTGGCTCTGCAGGACGATGGTCGCCCCCAGCGAGGTGAACGTGCCCAACACCGAGGACAGCCCCAGGCCCGTCCCGCGGCCCGCCTATACGATCGTTGGGGCCACACCAACGGGGTGGAGATGGGATTGGGGAAAAGCGGCGGCGGCGGCAGAGGGCAGACCGGCTTGGTGGTGAAGAACGGCTCGAAGATGCGCCGCATGACGTCGGGCTTGATGCCCTCGCCCGTGTCGCGCACCGTGACCTGGAGAGGCGGAAAATTGGCAAGCGGGGCCTCACATTGGAAACCAGAGAAAAAAAAACGAAACAGACAAGGAGGTAGTCGCCATACGTCATGGTGGCCTGGCCCAGCACCCGAATGAGGCCATCCGCGGGGAAGGCCCCGACAGGTTTCTCGGTTTGGCTGCGTCGGCTCAGCGCCACCAAGTCGACCCCCGTGGCTGCGTCGTTCGTGGCCATTGACCTTGGCAGGGCCACGTTGTGGGTCTGGTATTGCAGGACACCGCCACGAGGCATGGCATCGCGCGCGTTGACCCCTTTAAAAAAAAGACCAACGACAATATGGAAGGACGGGGATGACGAGCACACGGACCCAAGTTGAGCAACCCGTTCTGGATCATGGCCGCGTCGCCGTAGACCTGGCGCCGCTCGGCGCCCAAGTTGGTGACCAGGTGAAAGGTGGGCCCCAGGCTGCGCCGCAGCAGGCCCGTGACCGACCGGATGATCTGGTTGACATCCACCAGGGCGGGCGGCTTCTTGTTGCGCCGCGAGTAGGTCAGCAGGTGCGAGACCGACTCGCCCGCCCGCAGGGCCGCCTGCATGATCTCATCGACAAGCTCCAACGGATTCGGACCCGACTTTGCACTGCAAGGGCTCGACGAGCGGGGCGACCCTTTCGGGCCGGCCAGGGCGGTGGGTTCCCCGGGCGGCGTGGACCCGGGATTGGGCGAGGATGTCAGGGAGACAGGCGTGGGGCTTGACGAGACGGAGGGTGTGCCGGGGGACATTTGCAGGTGGTCGCGCAGCAGCTCCGAGCAGCCCACGATGCCGCCCAGCAGGTTGTTGAAGTCGTGCGCGATGCCGCCCGCCTGCACAGACAGGCAGGCGAGACGCGGGGGGTGGGTGGTGGCATCAGAAAGAGTGATGAGAAGACGCCGGGGTGTGCGATGATGTTGGGCTTGCGGGGGGCCGTGGTGGCTGTGGGCTGTGTGTCATAAGAAACCGTCGTGTCGTGAGGACAGGCACAGACCAGCATCCCCAGTCCTTCCATCCGCTGGGCCTGGTTGAGCTGCTCGGTGAGCTTGGTGCGGGCGTCCTGGTCGAGCAGCATCTGGGTCAGGTCCTCGAAGAGCAGCATCTTCTCGTTCGGCCCCACGTCGAACTTGTACAGCAGCATGTACCGGTCGGGGCCCTCGCGGGACGGGACCGCCACGCATACACCTTGGGGGGCCTCGGCCACGTAGGCCAGCAACGGCCGGGGGTTTTCTTGGTCGGAGGCCGGGGCCGAGAGGGGCCTGAGCATTGGCGACAGGCTCTGGCTCCGAGAGCGGGCCATCCCGCGGCTCACATCGCCGCCCGTCAGCGGGTGCGGATGCACGCGGACCGCAGGCAGCTCACGGGCCGAGTAGCCGAGCAGGACTTGGAACGAGGGGTTGACGTAGAGTATCGTGTCACGGCCTCGAAGCAGGGCCAGCGGGAAAGGCATCTTCTCGAGCAGCTCGGCCAGGAGGTGCCCGTGGGCCTTCAGCTTGTCAATGGCCCCCTGGAGGTGGGCCAGCTCGCGGATCCACGAGCGACGACCGGGGGCGGTGGTGGTGGTGGTGGGGAGTTGGGACGACAGATCGAAGACTGCCGGGGCGGCCTCCGCGGGCACGGTGAGTGGCGAGGTGATCTCCGTGACGGCAAGCAGGCAGGGCGAAGGGATGTCCGCGGAGCAGGATGGGGAGGGCGGCGGGACCGAGGTGGAGGGTGAGGACCGATCTGTGGATGGGCAGATGGGGCTCGGGACCATCAGATACCGCGGCGGGGTCGCTGGCTTGGGGATGCTCAGCGAGGTTTCCCAGATCGAGTCGTGGGCGCTGCCGCCCGAGCTCCGGCCGCTGCTGCGCGGCTCCTCCCAGGCGGAGGGGCTGCAGGCCAGTGACGGCGTACTCAGGGAACTGCCGGACGGAGAGGGGGACAGCGAGACACCTTCTTCGGATTTTGTGGTGGCTCCGCCCCCTGGGGAAGCGCCCCCGGGGGTCTCGCCACAACACTCCGTCGCACCGCCGTTCGATGGGCTGTCCAAGCCGAGCAGGTTGACGGCCACAATTTGCTGGGTCTCGCTGACAAGCACATCAATGCGGCGGGAGAGCCTCCAGGTGATGATCCCCGCCGGAATGAACCCGATCAGGGTGGAGATGGCTGAGATGACCGCCCAGAGGGGAAACGGCGAGAACGAGTCCGGGAGGATGAGAGCCACCGTGTAGCCGAGGCCCGCAACGCCAGCGTGCCGGGAGAGCGAGCCGCAATAGAGGGATCCTGTGTGGGGATCTCGGAAAACGCGTCCCAGAGAGGTTCCTGTGGAATTTGCTGGCAGCTCTCTCATTCCCCTATAGAAACCAGCGGAAGGATGATGTTCCGACCCGCATCGGATGCCGACGGACCCAAGAAACCGGCTCCAGAGTGGGCTGCCGACCTGCCCCCAGGGTAACATCAACTCGGTCGAGTTGGTGGTTGCCAGGACATGGCCATCATCGGACAGGATGAGTGTACCTCCCCCATCGGGTATGATGCTCAGAACGCCAGAGAAAGAAGCCAGGGACCGCGCGGCTCCCACCCAGGTGTGCGAGATAGCCCGGGAGGGAGCCACATAGAGGACGGCAGGCTGAAAATCGTGCCCCATGCAGATCGAAGTGCGCTCCCAATGTGCCGCGGCACTATGTTGGGGTGCAGCGGGTGCAAAAGAGAAGATCGCAAAACAGACCTGTTCGTGGTCAACGGGACCGTGATATTGGCACAGACGGCCTGGTGGACCGCGCCGACCGCAATCCGAGGAAAGAGCCAACATGGACAGGCGGGGGTATTCTGCTCTGCCCTTTCTGGAGTCAAAATGGTTTCATTTTGCACCACAGGAAACTGTGCGAGGGGGACTCCACAGGAAATGATTGCCGATGAGGTTGAGAGGATGAACTGATGCGAATCTTCCGCATGTGAAAACAGAGCCGTGGACTGGGAAAAGGTTCAGAGAAAGAGATAGATTGTTCGAAAGACCTGATCCGGGGGTTGAGTTTGACCGAAAAGAGAGAGAACAGCATCGCTCGATGAGATATTGTCCACAAGAGACACCAATTCGGCGAGACGTGGGTCCATGTGGGAAGAAACAGAACTGTGTTGAAGATTGTGAAAAAAGGTAGTCTCGGAAGCTGGTCAGTGAATCGATGAGACACGCCAAAGAGGTATGATGCGGACCTGAGAAAAACTGGCCGGCGGCACAAAAAGGTGGGACCAAAATAACCAAAACAGCCACAAAACTCAAAACCATCAACGTACGAAGGCTAAAATCTTTCATCCCTTCTCCAAAAAAAAAAACAGCTTTTGGCTTTTGGCCGTAAAGTGGAGCTGGTGTCCAAAACCCGGCAGGGTACCCAAAACCCGGCATATGGCGGCGTGCGTAGCTGAAAACCCGGAGCATCGCACTGGTGCGAAGCTTTTGGCTCTCCCAAAAAATGAGAATCTTGTTCTGAAACCTTCCGCCTGCTTTAGCTGCCGAATTTCCCCTCAGAATGGCGAGAATGTCGTCAAGGCTTGATCTTTTTTTTTTCTTTCAGTCATCCTCCTTTCTGACCTGACTCTCTCACTTTTCCTTCTTCTCCATAGCCCTTCTTCCCTCCCCAATCTTCTTCGGCAACCGTCCATCGTCCCAGAGCCAATTTGTTCCTCCTGAGCAACCACCACTCTGCAACCTATCGTTTTCTTCTGGTTTAGGGTGAGTCCGGAGGTAAAAACATTGAGGAGGGCGAATGAACGAGTGAGCGCATTTCTGAGTTGTTAATACATCGATCCCCACCTCATTGCTTGTTTCTGGGCCGAAAAAAAACAACAGAACATTCAAAGGTTGTCGAGTCGGCCATAATATGATGCGAAAACGCTCGAAAACCGAAAAAAGGTGCTCTGGTTTCCCCATATGCCGGGTTTTGGGTACCCTGCCGGGTTTTGGCCACCAGCTCTATTTCGTGACACCAGAAACAGGGTACTGTTTACTGCAGTACGCGCTGGGAGGGCCATCGAGTGCTGCCTCTTTCTTTCTTTCTTTCTTTCTCGTGTTAGTGCAGCCTCGTGGGAGGCTAACTGAAAATTACAAGAGGAGAATCTCAAAAGGTTTTATCCCACCCCACCACCCATCCAACCATCCCTCACACATCGGCGAACGAGTGGTACTCGTTCTTCCCAGCTCAGAGAGTTCTCATATCACGCGATCGGCCGCTCCTCTGGTCGGTGTGCTACTGTCCCCCCGGTTAAGACACGAGGTAAGGAATAACCCTTCTCGATCGTTCAGCATCCCACTTCATTTTACGCTAACCAAGCTCTCGGCCCTCACGATTCGAGCAAAGGATACAGAAACAACATATTGTGGTAGGCCTACGAGGCTGCATGGGCATGAGTCAGGAGATTATCAAAATCAAATCCGAGCGAGAGAATGGACAAGCGCAACCAACCATTAAAATAAAGAGTCAATTGAATAGGGTAGTGTATGTATGTATGTATGCATGCATGATGAGAGAGAGGGGGGGGGGGGGGGGGTATGAATCAAGACCACCCCAGCAAACAACAAGAAAAACAGTCGCCATATATCCCACCACGCGTATCACGGCCATCACCCCTGGTGCGCGGAAACAGAAAACCTCAGGACGACAGGACCACTCCCCGCAGATGGGCGCCCACGAACGAAGGGCAGCAGCAGCACGCAGCAGCAGCAGCTAAAAAAAAAAAAAAACCCCAAACGAAACTGAAAAAAGCAGGTGCAACGTCATCATTATGGATACAACGGAGACACGTCCCACGTCGAACACCCACAACAACAAAGAAAACGCACCAAATCGCTTTGCCACAATGGAATGGGGGGGATATCCCGACATGCCCCAGGGTGGTGGTGGCGACAAAGAACATGACCAAACCACAAGAATCCACGAGAGAAGGAGGGACACCAACGGGGGAGAAGCGGTTATGCAGAGGTGGGGAAAGAAGGCGAAGGAGAAAGGCGAGAACGGGAGCCGAAAGAGGAAGCCGAATGGGCAGCAGGGGAGCGGCGGGAGGGAAGGGGCCGGGGGAGGAAATGAGGCAAAAAAAGAAACAGCGGAGGAAGGATGTGGGGATCGAACCCCGGGGGAAGGGAGGAGAAGGTGAAAAAAATATGCAAACAACAACGTATATACAAAACAAAACAAAAACAGTCTCGAAACAAATGAACGAGTGAGGAGTGACAGAGGGGAACGGTTCATGCAAAATCAGGACACAAAGACAACCGCAAACAGGACGCGACGACAGACAGAATGCGACAAGACCCCAAGAGAACCGAACGAGCACATCAGCAGCACCGGCAAAAACCCGACTGCAAACGGACGGTTTGACTCAAAGAAAAAAAAAACGGGTGGGTTGACAAAACTCAAAGGCGCGATCTCTGGCACCCCACCCCACACTCACAGGTGGGGCGAGGTGACAGAACCGGGCATCAGATGTGGCACCAAGAGAGCCAGCTGCTCCTTGAGCTGGGCCATGGTGTAGGGCTTGGCCAGGAAGTGGGCCCCGGCGGCCACCAGGTCCTCGACCTCCCCGTCCGAGAAGCCCGAGCAGATCAGCACCGGGACGGCCGGCCGGAGGCGGCGCAGCTCGGCGAAGGTGGCCTGCCCGCTCATCTCGGGCATGGTCAGGTCCAGCAGCACCGCCGCAAACCGGCCCGGGTCCGGCCCGAACAGCTCCACAGCCTCGCGCCCGTTGGCGGCCTGCAAATGAAAAGTGGACAGAGTGGCGGAAATGGTGAATCGAGGCAGGCCAGATGGGGGGGGTGGAAGACGAAGATGAGAGAAGCAGGAGAACAGACCTCGACCGACTGGAAGCCCAGCCGCCTGAGGAATCCCGTGCCCACCTTGCGCACCACGGCCTCGTCGTCCACCAGCAGCACCTCAGGCCGTGCGGCGGCCGGGCTGCCCGTAGGGGCGGCTGCTCCTCCTCGGGGACGCCGACGAGTGCGAACGGCACCGCCGTGGCCCAAGGTGGGCGCATCCTCCTCCCCGGTGGGCACCAGAGCCGGGAACGGAAGCCCGGCTGGCGATGCGCCCCCGATCAGCAGGGGCGTGTCAGGCGGGGTGGCCGGTAGGCCCGCATTGCCGGAAGCCGGCGAGGCGGCCGCAGCGGTCAGGGCTGGCGTGCCCTCGGGGGCGGGGGATGGGGTGGCGGTGCGATCCCAGTTCTGGGACCGCGAGAGCAGCAGGCCGACCATGGACGAGGCCGACGAGTTGCTGTTGGACCGACCCCGGGAGAGCGGTCGTGGTGGTGGTGGTGGTGGAGATCCCGGGCCGCTGTGGCTGGGACCGCGACCCAGGGCGGCAGAGGCGACACCGCCACCAGGCGGCGAATGGCAAGGTCCGGGACCCCAGGCATCGGGCAGGTCGGACGGGGTCACCAGCAGGGTCTCGGCGGTGTGAGCCACGGTCAGCTCGGGGGGGAACGGGCTGAACGTGGGTGAGGCGCCTTCGAAGAACGAGCCGGGCCGGCTCGGCATGGGTGCAGTTGCGGCAGCGGCGGCGCGGGCAGACATGAGGTCCGGCTGGTGATCGCCCGTCTGCGAGTCGGCGAGGCGGCCGGTGGACCCCAACGAGGTCAGCCGCACCGGCAGGGTCGGCGAGTGGGTCGTGGGTGGCGACGGGGTTCGACTGCCCCCATGCTCGGGGGCGGTGACGTCCGCAAGCAGATGCGGAGGCGCGGGGGATCCGCTGGGTGTGGGAGGTGGGGACTCGGCCAGGACGGAGTGGAGCGCCAGAGCGGAGGAGCCAGTGGTCAGGTGTAAGGGGGTATGGTGCAGGGCCTCCCCTTGGGACAGGTCGGCCAGGTCGGACCCGACGCTGAGCACGGGGCGCCGAAGGGCAGTGGACGCCGCCTCGGACGGGAAGAGCGAGGATGTGGACAGGATGGGGTGGGATGCAGCCGCCGAACCGGGGGAGGAGCCGCCGATGGGCAGGTCGGCGGGCGGCCCGGGTGGTGGTGATGGCGGGTGGTCCAGCGGGATGAAGAGGTCGAAGACGGTGCCCACCCCGACCTGGCTCTGCAGGACGATGGTCGCCCCCAGCGAGACGAACGTGCCCAGCACTGAGGCCAGCCCCAGACCCGTCCCGCGGCCCGCCTGCATGACGCAAAAACCACCATACATGACAGGGAGACGATGAGGAAATGGGCAGAATGGTGAGCCGGTGGGAGCGGGCGACGTACGGCCAGCGAGTGGGCGAAAGCGAAGAGGCGGGCGGACCGGCTTGGTGGTGAAGAACGGCTCGAAGATGCGCTGCATGACGTCGGGCTTGATGCCCTCGCCCGTGTCCTGCACCGTGATCTGTCGGCGGCAAGGGAAACGAAGGGAAATGAGTGAGCCAGTCTCAGTTAGAAAGGCGCGCACACAGACGAGAAGGTAGTCCCCATGGATGGGGGGCTGTCCCATGAGACGAATGATTCCTCCAGTGGGACCGTCGCCGAGTTGGTGCTGGTGGAGACCCGCCTGGCCCCCGCGACTGATGGCCACCAGGGCGGGCCCCGTGGCCGGGTCAGCCAGCCCCATTGGGTCGGTCAGCGTCACGTTGCACGTCTGGTAGAGCAGCACGCCTCCACGGGGCAGGGCATCCCGAGCATTGACACCTTCGGGGAGGAAGGAAACGGTTCGGAGTGTGAGAACCGCCTGTCCCGCCGCACAGACGGCAACACGAACCAAACGCACACGTGGCGGCACTCGTGCAATCGGGTGGAGTGAGCAGGCGGGTGATGCAGACCCAGGTTGAGGAGCCCGTTCTGGATCATGGCCGCGTCGCCGTAGACCTGGCGCCGCTCGGCACCCAGCTGGGTCTGCAGCCGAATGGCCGGGCTCATGCTGCGCCGCAGCAGGCCGGCCACCGACTGAATGATCGAGTGCACGTCCACCAGGGCGGGCGGCTTTTTGTTGCGCCGCGAGTAGGTCAGCAGGTGCGAGACCGACTCGCCCGCCCGCTGGGCTGCCTGCATAATCTCCTCGACAAGCTCCAGCGGGCCCGGCCCCCCGAGGGAGGCTGTGCTGGCCGTGAGGTTCGACGAGACCAGCTCCAAGGGGCTTGGCCTGGCGCTTCCTGGCTGAAGTAAGGTGCCGTTGGCATTGCTGCTACTACCGCTGCTGACTGGAGCTGTTGATGGTGATGCGGCAGCGGGATCGCGGTCGGTGTCCTCCTGGTGGAGGCTCACTGAACGGTGGAGCAGTGGGCTGGTTCCATGCCGGGGCGGCATGAGGAAGGGGGCACTCTGGGTGGTTGTTGCTGGGACGGGGGGGCGCAACAGCACGGTCTCGGCGGAGTCGAGGGTGTGTGCTGGCTCCCCGTCACCCGACCCCGAGGGGATGGAGAGCGCGGAGGGTGTCCGAGGGGGTGGCTGGGCCTGCTGCTTCAGATGTTCACGCAGCAGCTCCGAGCAGCCCACGATGCCGCTCAGCAGGTTGTTGAAGTCGTGTGCGATGCCGCCCGTCTGGACGTGGTGAAGAAGAGAAGGGAAGAGGGAGCAACCAAGGAGGGTGAGGATGAGGATACGGCAGAGAGATACATCCCCCAATTCTTTCTCCCGGGAAGGGGGGCTCGTTGGCAATCCATACAGACCAGCATGCCGAGGCCCTCGAGCCGCTGGGCCTGGTTGAGCTGCTCGGTGAGCTTGATGCGGGCCTCCTGATGAAGCAGCACCTGGGTCAGGTCCTCGAAGAGCAGCATCACCTCCCCGGGGCCCACGTCGAACTTGTACAGCAGCATGTACCGCTCGTGGCCATCCCGGGTGGGCACCGCCACGCAGGTGCCCTGGGCGGCCGTTTCGGCGAAGGTCAGCAACGGTTGGGCAACGTCCGACGTGAACGCCCCCGCTAGGGCGCCTCCCCGTGGCGACTCGAAGCCGCTGCCGCTGCCGCTGCCGCTGCCGCTGCCGCTGCCGCTGCCGGCCGTGGCTGGCCGCCCACTGGTGGCCGGGTCGTCTGCTACCAGCGAATGGGGTTGCGTCATGAGCCCGTGGACGGCCAGGTCAGCGGCCGTGTAGCCAAGCACCTGCTGGAAGCGCGGGTTAACGTAGCGGACCGCCTCTTGGCGGTGAACGAGGCACGGAAAGGGCAGGGCCTCGACCACCCGTGAGAAGAGCAGGCCCTGGGTGTGGGCCCGCCAGAGGGCCTCGAGCACCTGGTCCAGCTCGCGCACCCAGGAGTGCCGCACCGTCGGGGGGCCGCCGTCGCCGGGGAAGGGAACCAGGGCAGGGGCGCCCACCCCTGCCGTGGGGGGGCGGCTGGAACGGGACGAAAGCGATGCGGACGAAGGCCGGATGCCCCCAAGGCTGCCCGGGGACTCGTCCTGGGGCGGGTCCCAGGCGAACGAGTGCCCAGGATCGCCGCCGGCGCCGGCGCTCGTGCCCGATGAGGTTGGCTCGACCAGGGTCCCTTTCGCTTCCTCATCAGGAACCGGCGGCGACCAGTGGACGAAGATCCCGGGGTCTGCCTGGGCCTCGCGGGCCACCCGGGCCACCCTGCTTGTCAGCCAGCAGGTCAGGACCAGGGTCGGCACTAGAACCACGACCAGCGCAACCACAGTCAGGATGACTCCGACGGGCAGAAGGAAGACGGGGGCCTGGGGGAGCAGCGCCACCAAGGTGTAGTTGAGCCCCTTATACGAATGGCGCGAGGTCGAGCCGATGAGGTCCCGGGACGCGGCGGTGGCGGCCGGGTCCCGCAAGGGAAAGCGGCTGTAGACGGTGGGGCTGGAGCCTGCCAAGGAAACCTGGTCCCCGTGCAGCCTGACGGTGGTGGGTGTGTGGGGAGTGTGTGGTGTAAAATGGTCCATTGAACGAAAGAACCAGTCAGAGAAGCGATAGAGGAGATGACCCAGGCAGAAGTCGGACGAGAAGCGGGCGAATGGCGCACACAGACTCATAGAAGCTCCGGAAGAGCAGGCTGCCAAGCTGGGACCAGGGCATCAGCAGATCGGCCTCACCCGTGGTCGAGTTGCTGCTGGCCAACACCCGACCGTCGTCCCCGAAGGCAATGGCCGCTCCAACCTCGGAAGGGAGCGTCAGGGCCCGGGAGAAAGCCGCCAGAGAGCGAACGACACCCCGCCGAAGGCCACTCGGAGTGGAGGGACTTGGAGGCTCGAGGTAGACCAGCCCGGAGGTGAAGTCGACGGCCGGCAGGGTAACCGGGGTCCAAGATGCGGTGAGTCTGATGATGGCAATAGGGGGGAATGCCGACAGGGGGAATGCCGACAGACTGAGCAAAGAGGGTTGTGAGATTGGCGACACAGTGACTTTCGGCGGGAGACGGCGGGAGAGACCGGGGGAAGGTCAAACAAGAGCAGTCGGTAGAAAGTGGCAACCGCGTAGTATTGTAGACGGCTAACTGTTCCAGTGGGATGCCGCATGATAGGATGGCGGTTGATGTTGACATAGCAAAAGAGCGAAGATCGCCCGAAAAGGAAATCTGGGCGGAGAACTGAGGGAAAAAATAAAATTTTTGTCATCATTAAACAGGTGACCTGGTCCAATAGCTTGGTCCCATTCAGGGCAGTGAAAATGCTCGTGGCCTCGGCAGATGGAATCAGGCCGACCACATCATCAATCGCTCTTTTGAGCCGATCGGCCAGCAAAGAATGTATTTGAATATGAAGCCACGAAGTCGTTTCGGCTATCCGGGAAGTTGTGTGAAGTTTTTGGGAGAAGATCACAAATCAGACACAACGCCAAAAGTCCGGCAGCCAGTGGAATAGCCAGGATTGCCGCGATGGAACACATGGCACACATGTTCAAAAACCTGAATGGGACGCCCTTCATCCCGGGCGCCGCTCGGCTGATGAGCCGAAGAGTGGAAGGAGCCGGAGGATCTTGAGACCACGGGCCAGCGCTCTCGCTGCGCAGGCGCAGCAGAGTGTATGGACTCTGTCGATCCACCCTCTGTGCCGCAGTATTTTACGAGAGCATGTCATATGTTCTGAGCAGAAGAGAACCATCCAGAAAACATCTGAACGCTCTTGCTTGGAGAGAAGAAGAAAACAGACGATAAAATGGGGGATATCCAGCCCCGACACAATCGGAGAAACCGAGCCTTCTGACGACACAAGAGTGAGACAGGGGAACCCAAAAAAAGAAGCATGAAAAAAACGAGAAGCATCCGTTTCGTCATACGTTGGCGCCAAAGGCGGAGACTGCAAAAGCCCCGTCTGTTCTGTGTGGGGGTGCCATCAGGGAGTGGTAGTCGACCGTGTGGAACAGGAACTCGCGCCAGTTGGCCAGGATCCCGTGGTCGAAGGGATTGTGGAAGACGTTGTCCTAGGGGGAATGAGATCACACGACAATGATATGAGCCGACAGCGGGGGGGGGGGGGGATCAACAGTCCGCGCGCGCACACACCCCTCGTGCCTCCTTTCCCCGGGGCTAGCCACACAAAGGGTGACGGACGGAGGAGTAGAAGTACGAGTATCGGAACAGGTTCTGCATCTCGTTGGTGGTCAGGTTGCGGCTGATCTGCATCGACTGGCTGATCAGCATGGACAGGGCGAACCCGATGGCGAACACCAGCATGGGGATCATCAGGCAGGTCAGCGGGGCTTGGACCAGCGTGTACCTGACCCCGGATTGGAGAAAGAGGGCAATGATGAGAATGCAGTCACGAGTCAGTGGGCCGGCGGCATGCGTTGGGGGGCAAGGGGGGGCCGACCAGGCAGCGGGGAAGAACCCGGCGGGGGCGCCCTTGACGACGGTGGCCAGGTCTGTGCCCCACATGGAACAAGACCAGGCACAGAAGAGCCAGAGAGTGGGTGAGGTTGGACATGCATCACATCCACCCGTCCCTGTGCCCCACATGGAACAAGACCAGGCAAATAAGAGTCAGAGAGTGGGTGAGGTTGGACATGCATCACATCCACCCGCCCGGGTCTGTGGCAAGCAGCAGGCGGGCGCGAGACGGGCGACATCGAACCTGCCTCAATTCGAGGCTATATCTCCCAGTAGCCCCCAACCCAAGCCCCCCCGAGCCCATCCCAAGCGGCGGCGGTGGCTATCCCCCCGGGGAGACTGACCGATCCAGATGGCCCGGGTGTAGGCGAAGTAGAGCACGTTCATGGCCAGCAGGAAGCCCATGAACATGCGGTGGTTGTCCCAGCCCACGTCGTTCAGGATCCAGGGGCAGTGGTGGTCAAACCGGGGGATACACCGGCCGCAGACGCGGCAGTGCTTCGACCGGATGGGCCGCTGGATCTGTGGCGGAGTGGAGGGGATGATGGGGTGGGGGTGATGATAACTGGATGGGACGCTGGATCGGTGTCGGAGCGGAGGAGATGGGGGTGAGGATGACCGGATGGGCCGCTGGATCTGTCGGGTGCCTGTGGGTGGGTGTGCCTGTGCCTGTGGATGTGGATGTGACTGGCGACAGACCCTGCAGCTGAGACAGAGCGGCACCGGCTCGCCTGCCTCGATGTGTTTCATGTAGTGCGAGGGGTGCTGGGGGTGCACTGGCCCGGGGGTGCCGAAGACCAGCCGGAAGAGCAGCCCGTTCTCGGCCAGGGCAGCAAAGACAATCACAAACCCGAGCAAGGTGTGGTCCCGGTGGTCTGGATGGAGGGTCGGGTGGGGTGGGGTGGGGAGCATCATCATCATCATCATCATCATCATCATCATCATCATCATCATCATCATCATCATCATCATCATCATCATCATCATCATCATCATCATCATCATCATCATCATCATCATCATCATCATCATCATCATCATCATCATCATCATCATCTCCATCATCATCATGCTGATGATGCTGATGATGCTGATGATGCTGATGATGCTGGTGGTGATGAGACTGGATGATGGCGACTGGATGATGGCGACTGGATGATGGTGATGGTGATGGTGATGGTTGGCCAGAATGGGCTCGAGCGCAGGGCGGGGCAAGGGCGAGGTCGTGGGTCGGGAGGCGTCAGACGATGCTTTGCGCATGGTGAGTGGATGAGAACGCACAGCCGTGACAAGTGGCGCGGCAATGATGACACGGATGATGACGCGGGTGCCGAACGATGGAATGATGCCGCGGGGGATGGCGGGGATGATGACGTGGGTCGTGATGATGTCGGGGGTGGGGGTGGGGGGAGTGTGCCTGAGGGCTTGACATGGGTGGGACCTTATGTTTGAAATGGAGTCAGAAATTGGCTGGGGTGTGTTTTGGGGAGGGGGGGGGGGGGGGGGGGGTGGGGGTGACGGGGCATGGGGGTCGAGGGGGAGGACCCCCAGACCAGGGCCACCACCGTGAAGTTCCGATCGGAGCGATGGCGCTCCTTGCTGAAGATGGGCATGTTGAACGACTGCAGGATCTCGGGGAACTTCTGCTGGGCGGCCTTGTCGCGGGCCGTCTGGCCCTTGGTATCCCTGCCGCATCCAGTGGTGGAGGTGTCAAGGCGGGGTATCAAGGCGGGTGTCAAGGCGTGGGGGGGGGGGGGGGGGGGATACAGACTTGATGGTCACATCGACGCCCTCGCTCAGCAGCAGCCTTGCGCATGAGGTCTGCGTGCGGACGATGGGAGGACGAAAGGAGTGTGTGTGTGTCGAGTAAAGAAGGAACGAAGTAACGGGAAAATAAAACAAAACCAGAGAGGTCGAAGAGACAGCACGAATGTCACTGCACCCGTGGGCGAAGGAATCCCTGTGGAGGGCGTTTGATAGGCTCGTGTGTGTGTGTGTGTGGGGGGGGGGGGGGGTTGGGAGGATGAGGTGTCTGTGTGGTCCGGACCTTACCCATCAGACAGGCCCAATGAAGCGGCGTCATCCCGGTTCCATCCACCGCGTTTGGATCGGAACCCTGCGACCCGTGCGGCAAACCCCCGCCCAGAGGTGGTGAGAAAGGGTGGGAGTATCCCAGGGGAGGGAGCCACCACCCGATTTGCGAGTAAGACCAACCTGCGAGAGCAGCTGCTGGGCGATGTCGTCGAAGCCGTGGTAGACGGCCCAGTGCAGGGGCGTGTGGCCTTCCTTATCCTGGGCAGTGACGGAGGCACCCCGGAGGAGCTGCCGACAGAAGGCGGAAAAAATAAAGGGGGAATGTCCGGGTAACACAGACAAGATACTGAACAGCATTACTGCGCTGATGCTGGACAGCATGGTGGAGTGGGTGGTAACCGCGCTCGTCTTCGGCATCCATCGAGGCGCCATGCTCGAGCAGCAGGACCATCATCGGAACCAGACCGGCGCTACCAGAATGGTCGTGATGTGTGGAAAATCGGTCCCACAGACTTGGCGACCCAATGTAGTGCCGTCTGCCCGGTTTTATCAGCGGCATCCACGTTTGCCCCCTTCGAAAGCAGGAAGGACACGAGATCTCGGTGGTCGTTGATTGCAGCAAAGTGTAGAAGTGACCTCCCATCTGAAGAAGGAGCAAAATGCGCTGACAAAAGTCATGGCAACAAACCATCGGTCTTCGAATTAACAGAAACCTGGCCTTCGTTGATCTTTTGCCGAAGGACGATGGCACCGTGCATCGCTAACGAAAATATCGAGTTGACATCGCCCTCCTCTGGCAATTTTGAGAGCTCCATGTTAATTTGAGAAGCTTGCGGAGCAGTTGACCGAACCCGGGCTCCCCAATTATGACAGGCTGTGACAGGCTGGGCGTAAGACTTGTCTTGAACTCTGAACAAGGGGAGTCGAGGGGGGAAAAAACTCCCCGATGAAAAAAAAGAAACAAACAAAGAATTCAACGATCGCGTTAAATCGCAAAGAGAGAAAATCCCCACGGCAGAACAAACCAACACAGAGAAACCGCTCTCCGCTCGGATCAGAGCTTGGCTTGACCAGAACACAACACAAAAGTTCGCAAAATTACAAAAGAAGAGAGAGGAGGATGGTGCCACGGAGAGGGAGATCAACACAATCGAGGAATGTGGGTTTTCCCCGCTCCGTCAATGACGATAGTCCGGGAGAAGAATGACCAGCTGCTCCTTGAGCTGGGCCATGGTGTAGGGCTTGGCCAGGAAGTGGGCCCCGGCGGCCACCAGGTCCTCGACCTCCCCGTCCGAGAAGCCCGAGCAGATCAGCACCGGGACGGCCGGCCGGAGGCGGCGCAGCTCGGCGAAGGTGGCCTGCCCGCTCATCTCGGGCATGGTCAGGTCCAGCAGCACCGCCGCAAACCGGCCCGGGTCCGGACCGAACAGCTCCACAGCCTCGCGCCCGTTGGCGGCCGCCACCGAGTCGAAGCCGAGCCGCTTCAGGTACCCCGCAGCCACCTTGCGCACGATGGCCTCGTCGTCCACCAGCAGCACCAGCCGGTGCGCCCGAGGAAGTGGCGGTGGCGGGAGCTGGGGCGGTGGTGGTATGGCTCGGGCGGAGGTCGCACGGCTGCCGGGTGATGGGATGGGGCTGATGTGCGGGCTGGCGAGGCCCACGATGACCGGGGAAGCCGGGGCCGAGCCCCAGTGGTTCGTCGTCGTGCCGTTCAGGGTGGCCACGTCGGTGCTCCCGATGGAGGAGCAGGACGTCTCGGGAAGGGCTGAAGATATCGCCACGGCTGTGTCCACGACGCTCAGGGTCGAGGCGACGACGCTGAGATCAGGCGATCGATGGGATGAAGCACCCCGGTTGTGATGGCGATGCGATCGGGCGGAGTGCCGCGAGGAGGTTCCGCCGGGCGTCGGGAGAGGGAGATCAAGGGCGGGGATGGGGAGGACGGTGGGGTGGAGCGAGAAGGCGGGTGGTGCGGGGCAGGCCGCCGGGAGGGTGGGAGGAGTGGGCAGGGATGTCATATCTGTGGTCGACCCGTGGACGGTCAGGGTAGGATGGCTGTGCACCTGCGGGAAGAGGGCGGCTCCGGAGTCGGATTCGGCAGTGGTGCTCTGGGAGATCGCGACGGTCACCGCGGTCGGCTGGGCCAGCGGGACGAAGAGGTCGAAGACGGTGCCCACCCCGACCTGGCTCTGCAGGACGATGGTCGCCCCCAGCGAGGTGAACGTGCCCAGCACCGAGGACAGCCCCAGGCCCGTCCCGCGGCCTGCCTGTCGACGTCAAACGGTGGGGGGGGGGGGGGGGGGGGGCGAAGGGGAGATGAGGACGAATGACCACGGGGGGGGGGGGGGGGGGCAAACGGACCGGCTTGGTGGTGAAAAATGGCTCGAAGATGCGATCCATGATGTCGGGCTTGATGCCCTCGCCCGTGTCCTGCACCGTGATCTGTGATGTCAAGCGGGGGCCCCCACACCCATCCCACGCGCACGGTCGCCCGGGGGTGGAACCCACAAAGCATGAGGATGGAAGAGATGCAGGGAGGTGTGGAATGGGGTGGTGGGCACGGCATCTGACCAGGAGATACTCGCCAGGGGATGGCGGCTGGCCAAGCACCTTGATGGGGCCCTCGGTCGGCGCGGCCAGTCCGCCGCCCCGCTGAGCCGTCGCCTGGCGGCTGATGGTCATCAGGGCGGGCCCCGTGACCGGGTCGGTCGGCTCCATCGGGCCGGCCAGCGTCACGTTGCACGTCTGGTAGAGCAGCACCCCGCCGGATTGGTTGCTCGATGTGCTGCTATTGAAGCTGGTGCTGCTCACTTGGTGCGCGAGGGGCGGCGTCCCGATGGGCGGTAGGGCCGAGAAGGATGAGGCATTGCTGCTGGTGCCGCTGTCGCCAGCGGATGGGGTGATGGGAAGGGTGAAGGGGGTCCCAGTGTGGCCCATGGCCGCCGTCATGGCGTCGCGCGCGTTGACGCCCAGGTTGAGCAACCCGTTCTGGATCATGGCCGCGTCGCCGTACACCTGGCGCCGCTCGGCGCCCAGCTGGGTCTGCAGCCGAATGGCCGGGTTCATGCTGCGCCGCAGCAGGCCGGCCACCGACCGGATGATCTGGTTGACATCCACCAGGGCGGGCGGCTTCTTGTTGTGCCGCGAGTAGGTCAACAGGTGCGAGACCGACTCGCCCGCCCGCAGGGCCGCCTGCATGATCTCATCGACAAGCTCCAGGGGCGACGAGCAGCGAGGTCCCGACGTGAGCCCGGCCCCGGCACCCGCAGGCCCAGGCGAACCCGAAGAGGAGGTTGAAATCACCTCGGCGGAGGTGACCGCTGGCTGCTCAGCGAGGTGCGGGCCTGATGCGGGGGCAACCCCGACAAGGTGCTCCAGTCCGTCGGGCGTTCGTTGCTGATGAAGCTGATCCCGGAGCAGCTCGGCGCAGCCCACGATGCCGCTCAGCAGGTTGTTGAAATCGTGCGCGATGCCGCCCGCCTGGATCGGGTGTGTCCGTGCGTGAATGCGAGTATGAGGAAAGGAAGCAGATTATGTCTCAATGCTGGATCGGATGATGATGATGATGCCGGTGCTGGTGCTGGTGCTGGTGCTGGTGCTGGTGCTGGTGCTGGTGCTGATGCTGATGCTGATGCTGATGGTGACTGGATGCCGATGCCGACGATTGGATGATGATGATTGGATGATGATTGGATGATGATGCTGATGCTGATGTGGGCGATGGCCCGTCCGTGGACGAGCGACCCCATCCAGCCAGCGCAGCAGACCAGCATGCCGAGGCCCTCGAGCCGCTGGGCCTGGTTGAGCTGCTCGGTGAGCTTGATGCGGGCATCCTGGTCGAGCAGCATCTGGGTCAGGTCCTCGAAGAGCAGCATCTCCTCGTCGGGGCCCACTGAAAAGGGGTACAGCAGCATGTACCGGGAGGCCCCGGCGGGCGAGTGGGTCGAGATCATGGTGCCCGGGGCGGCCCTGTCCGCAAAGGTCAACAAGGGCTGCTGTTCGGCCTTGGATTCGGTGCGCCGTAGCGCGCTCCCGCCCCCGCCGCCGAATGCAGCCAGCGGAGGATCGTCGCCCCCCTCGAACGCGCAGGGACGCACCAACAGCGGGCGGGCGGCCAGGTCGGGTACTGAGTAACCGAGGACGGCCCGAAAACGCGGGTTCACGTAGTGGATGACCTTGCTGCCTGCCGGGGCGTGGCGGACCAGGGCGGCAGGAAAGGGCATCCCCTCGAGCAGCTGGGAGAGCATCTGGGCATGCGTTCGGATGACCGTGACGGCCGCGTACAAATTGGCCACCTCCATGATCCACCGTGAGGGGGCCTTGGACAGGGGGGTCAGCGGGGGTGTGTGTATCTCCGGCGGCATGGGTCGGGTCATGACAGTGGGGGTGGCGGTGGTGGTGGTGGTGTGGGTGCTGGCGGATGAGGTGGTGGTGGTGGTGGTGGAGGTGGAGGTGGTGGAGGTGGAGGTGGTGGAGGTGGTGGTGGTGGTGCCGTTGAACACATCCTCCCGAAAGGCCCACAGCGAAGAAGTGGCAGAGTTGGTAGGAGCTCCCGCCGCATCTTTGGGCGCATCGCTCCGGTCTCCCTCCCGAAGGCTCTGCTGTTTCTGCTGCGGCGGCGATGGAGGCTTCGACTGCAGCTGAGGATCCTGTTCCGAAAACAGGGATCGATGCAGGATGTTGTGCGCCTCCAGCACAAGGCGATCAATGACCCGGGCGATCCGGACCAGCACCAGACTCACGGGGAGGATGCCCAGCAGGAACGATCCGACCGCGGCCCCCACGGAGAGGGGCATGATGAGCAGGGGGATCTCGGGCAGCAGCATGACCAGGGTCAGGTTGAGCCCCGGTCGGCTCAGGCGCGAGACGGCGCCCACAAAGAAGCCAGAGTCCGGCAGGTTGGGATCGTGCGTATGCAGAGTCGGGTAGGCCAGTGGTTTTGGGAAGGGGCGCTCGAGTTCAGCCCGTCCCAGCATACTGTGTGGTGGTCATGGTGAGGGGAGGGAGCCAGTCAGAATGTGAAAAGGTGGGAGTCCCAGACCTCAGGAAGTTGTGAAGGAGCTGGTTGTCCATGTTCTGCCAGGGCATCAGCAGGCTGCCCCAGTCGGCAGGGTCGCTGGTGGCCAACACCAGGCCGGCATCACTCAGCACAACGCCTGCTCCTCCGCCGCGAGGGAGACTCAGGAGGGGGGTGATCCCCTTCAACTGAAAAGCTACCCCCACCCGGGCGGACTCAACAGATGCGGTCGTGATCAACGAGGGCTCCGGCGCCTCCCCCGCCCGGGAGAAGTTAGAAAACGCCCACCGGGTGGTGGCGAGCTGGTCAAAGGGAACGGTCGGATTTCCAAAACATCGACCAGTCGGGGTTGCGCGCGCAGGCGCCCGCGGATAAAACCAGCAGGGACAGGAATCGTTAGTGCAGCTGACTAACCCATTGGCAGCAGATCCAGTCCCGTCGTGTTCGTGCTTTTCCACAGTTGCTTGGCTGGTCCTCTCTTGGAGAATGAGGAGAAGTTAGTGGCAGGGTACAGATGCGAAAGTCTGTGTGAGAGGCATACCCCGGCGCGTGCGTGATCGCTGTTTCATTGGACACAGACCTCCACTGACTGATAGCCGAGACGCTTCAAATAACCCGCAGCAACTTTGCGCACGACAGCCTCGTCATCGACCAACAGGAGCACAGGATGAAGCAGCCGCTGTGGTGCCGTGTAGGGCAAGAGCCTCGACTGGGGAGCTTCTGGGGAACCGTGCGGAGTGGGCGGGGCTGAGAAGGAGTCCCAGCATCCTTCGGCGCGGTGGGGATGCAGCGAAGGACCAAAGCCGTCGCCTGTGGCGACGGGGCTGTCCCGGCCGCCGTTGCCCAGCCGCAGAGTCAAAGAGGGAGTCATTTCCTCGACAATGAGGGGCATTGAATGAGGCTGAGGGGCGGCAGGACGAGTAGATAATGGGCGATCAGATAACAAAGCAGAAGATGACTCTCCCGTGGAGAGAGATTGACAGGCCGAACTCAGAGAGCTGGCGGTGGTGGTGGTTGTCAGGATGCCGGGCAGATCGGCGGGTGAGAGCGGAAGATCAAGGGGTCCGGCAGTCATGGCCACACCCAAAAGGGGCCCGCCATCCTCGCCAGGGGGAGTGGGAAGCACGAGGGACGGCGGTGCTGGAGACGGGGGGATCGATAGACTCAGGGGGCGAGAGGCCACGTCCACGACGGAGCCGTGGGAGAGGATGGGATGCTGGTCGGTTGAGAAAGGGGAGGCAAGACGCACAGTCTCGGGACCCCCCGAGGACACGGACTCGGTGCTCGTTGCTGGGGTTGCGGGTGGTTGGTCCAGCGGGACGAAGAGGTCGAAGACGGTGCCCACCCCGACCTGGCTCTGCAGGACGATGGTCGCCCCCAGCGAGGTGAACGTGCCCAGCACCGAGGACAGCCCCAGGCCCGTCCCGCGGCCCGCCTGCGGAGCCAAAACGGGAACCACGTTATCCGACGGGCTTTCATCGCGCTTGACCGGGGGGGCGACAGAGTGAGCCACACCAACAAGAAAGCGGAGCGGACCGGCTTGGTGGTGAAGAACGGCTCGAAGATGCGCTGCATGACCTCGGGCTTGATGCCCTCGCCCGTGTCCTGCACCGTGATCTGGCGCAAGGCAAGCACACGGAAGTTGGTGAGGGCTCGCTGCTGGAAGGATGGAGGGCGCGCATGAGCAGACTAAAAGATAGTCCCCACGGGGGAGGGTCTGTCCCATGACGCGAATCGCCCCTCCAGTGGAGCCGCTGCCGAGAGGTTGCGGGCCCGATCGGCTGCCGCGGCTGATGGCCACCAAGGCCGGCCCCGTGGCCGGATCGGTCAGCTCCATCGCGGGCAGGGTCACGTTGCACGTCTGGTAGAGCAGCAAGAAAGAACCCCGATCACCGCCGGTGTTGGAGTGGTCCCCGGGCGTGGTCATGGCATCGCGGGCGTTGACACCTGCGATCCCAAGGAGGGGACGGTGAAGACAGGGGAAGAGGCGCAACGGATTACTGAAACACTCCCCAAAAGCGCGCCTGAAGGCAGAGGGGAGGAGGGTTCCGGCAGACCTAGGTTGAGGAGCCCGTTCTGGATCATGGCCGCGTCGCCGTACACCTGGCGCCGCTCGGCACCCAGCTGGGTCTGCAGCCGAATGGCCGGGTTCATGCTGCGCCGCAGCAGGCCGGCCACCGACTGGATGATCGAGTGCACGTCCACCAGGGCGGGTGGCTTCTTGTTGCGCCGCGAGTAGGTCAGCAGGTGCGAGACCGACTCGCCCGCCCGCAGGGCCGCCTGCATGATCTCATCGACAAGCTCCAGAGGGCTCGGCCCGTGGGGACCCAAGGAGGCCCCACTGGACATGCGCATCAGCTCCGGCCTTGCCGCCTCGCCCGGTCTTGTCAATAATGCTCTGCCACTTCCTTTGCGGGGAACGGTCAAGTACGGTGGGATCACGGAAGAGGATGGGGAAACGTTCATGGAGGCGTCAGGCTGCAGGGAGTCGCGCAGCAGTTCTGAGCAGCCCACGATGCCGCTCAGCATATTATTGAAATCGTGTGCGATGCCGCCCGCCTGATCAGTGGGGAAAGATCGATCGTGGAGGTACAAAGAAACCGTGAGCCAAAAAAATCTGGGGTAGTGGTGATAGGGGGGGGGGGGGGGATCCACCAGACCAGCATGCCGAGGCCCTCGAGCCGCTGGGCCTGGCTGAGCTGCTCGGTGAGCTTGATGCGGGCCTCTTGGTCGAGCAGCACCTGGGTCAGGTCCTCGAAGAGCAGCATCTCCTCGTTGGGGCCCACGTCGAACTTGTACAGCAGCATGTACCGCTCACCTCCCTCACGGGAAGGTACAAGTATGGGGGCGCCAGACGATACCGTCTGCGTAAAGACCAGGATGGGATACTGGTCAGCACGATTGGTGCCGCTGCTGCTCGGGGTGGAAATATTGTCATCGGCAAGCCTTGGCCTGACCAACAGTGGGTTGATGGCCAAATCACGCACGGTGTAGCCAAGCAGGGCCTGAAACCGCGGATTCACGTAGCGGATGGAATCTTGGTAGACAATGGCCAGCGGGAATGGCATTTTCTCGATCATTCGGGCCAGGATTTCCGCGTGTGCCTTGACGTGATCCAGAACTTCGGTGATTTCGTTGAGTTCGCGGACCCAAAAGTGAGATGCTCTGGCGGCAGCAGGGAGTGCCCCGAGAGCAGCGCCATCGCTGGCGGGCCCCCGGGACGACAGCCCGGGCTTTCCGGAGTCGATCGTGGAGGACGGGTCGCCCGGTGGGAAGGAGGCAGTTGAGGCGTCATCCCAACCGAGGCTGGGTGTCGGGGCGCAGAGTTCGGGTGCGTGGTGATACTTCTTGGCTCTGGATATGCGGTCCTTCTTCTTCTTCTTCTTCTTTGGCTCTGACAACACCTCCGCTTCGTCGAACAAGTGTCCCGTGAGCATGCGACGGGTTTCGCTGATCAGCCGATGCAGTTGCCGCGAAAGGCGCCACATCACGAAGATGGCAGGCGCGGAGCCCAGGAATGTGGCCATCATCGCCAAACCCAGATCAATGGGAAGGAAGAGAAGGTCAATCTCAGGGAGAAGCAGGACCAAGTAGTACGAGAGGCCGCGGTGCAAGTGGTGAGACACTGAGCCAACGAAGGCTATCCCCGTGAGTGGATCAGGTACGGTGATGTCAGGAAGGGTAACATCATCGTCGGCGACAAGAGGTAGGCCCCCCAGTTTGCCGCCCAATGTGCTACGGCGCAGAAGAAGACGGGCAATGAGATGCGTCCACCAGGAGCCAGGCCATGACAAACCGAAAGAAGGCGCCAAAGAGGGGATCCTGGACGCTCTCCCAGGGACGCAAGAGATCGGAGGGGTTGGAGCGATTGGTGCCCATCGCGAGTATGCGACCGTCGTCAGCCACGACGGCTGCCGCTCCCAGTGCGTTCGGCAGTGCCAGAAAGGGCGAGAGACCGGCCAGGGTACGAACGACGCCCAAGACTTGGGAGGATGCCGAAACCGAGGTGGTGAGGACAAGGGATGGCTGTGCCGGAATGTGGGGATACTGAAAATACGCCGTGCTCCAGCCCGAGCCCAAACTACCGAATGGAATAAGAACCAAAAACGGTGATATCGACAACAGACCTATCATTGGTTGGAACATGGAAATTGAAGCCGGAGCAAACAATCTGCAGTGGCGTCCCGATTGGGACTCGGGGTATTTGCCAACAGGGGCAATCGCTGGGATCCAAAACGATGGACTTGTTGCAAGACGAGAGCTGGGAAAGAGATCTTCCACACGAGAGAAATGCAACAGGTGAGTAAACCACTGCTTGTGAACCACTGGAAAAACCAAACACTGAAAGGGACTGGCGGGAAGTCAGCTGGAAGGAGATGATGTGTAGGACAACAGGCCTGGTCGAATGTCTGAGTCTGGTTCATGATGGTGTCAAGTGTAGCCTCCGGAGCAGGGAGAAGTTCGATTTCAACGTCAAGAGCATCCGAAAATCGATGGGCAACAACATTATGGCTCAGATAATGGACATAGTGTGCCGTTGTATCTGCAACAATCAATCGTCGCGATGTTTGAAAGATAAAATGCAGACGGGGAACCAGAGAAGATAGCGCTGCCAGAGGTCCAATCACGCAACACGCTATTCCGCAAAGTGTGATGAAAATCAAACACCAAAGTGAACTACAATGCAAAACGCAAAATGTGGTAAAAAAATGTCTATGGAGAAGAGGGCCGGACAGGACGCATCCCATCACTTTAACTTGCAGTTGTGGCGATAATCAGCAATCCGGAAAGAGTCAATCACCAACCGGGTTCTGGACACCAAGATTTGTCAAGTTAAGATTTGTGTCAAGTCTCCAAGTCTCTTCGGCGGACACTCACGCCGCCAAACACACGCACAACAGTGAGAAAACATGAAAGGGTACTCACGGAAAAAGGCAAGAAGGCGCAGGAAATGGATAGTGACCACTTCGAGCATACCTTAATTAACGACCGAAAGGCGCGTGCGAAAATAGAACCGAATCGAAAGGAGAGCAAGACGATCTGGACGTGAAACAGAGACAGAGACAGTGAACCGCCTCGTGAAGTCACGTTCTCACGGCGGAAGGGGGAGTGGCGGCAGGAAGGGTGAAAGATGGGAAGGGTGAAATGAGTTTGCCCGGCGATGGAGCGATTGCCGGAGAGGATTGGAGGAGGAGGAGGAGGAGGAGGAGGAGGAGGAGGAGGAGGAGGAGGAGGAGGAGGAGGAGGAGGAGGAGGAGGAGGAGGAGGAGGAGGAGGAGGAGGAGGAGGAGGAGGAGCAGGAGGAGCAGGAGGAGGAGGAGCAGGAGGAGCAGAAGGGGTCAGTCGGAGGATGGGAATTGGGTGAGGAAGTACGCCACTCAGGAAAGACAGAGGGGGGAGGATTATGATCAGGGTGGATGGGTGGCGAGTGGCAGCAGGTCCTCCGCGGTGGAGGCCTTTTGGGCACCAACGAAAAGGATGAAAGAAGAAGAAGAAGAAGAAGAAGAAGAAGAAGAAGAAGAAGAAGAAGAAGAAGAAGAAGAAGAAGAAGAAGAAGAAGAAGAAGAAGAAGAAGAAGAAGAAGAAGAAGAAGAAGAAGGGTGCGAAGGATGTGAGCGTGTAGGAACCCGGTTTAAAAACGAAGAAGCCGCTCGGAGCAGCGCATACGAAACTCCAGACAGAGACCCTGCAAGACTCCAGAGTCAGAGTGAGTGGAGGTGGGAGTGGGAGTGGGGGTGGGGTGGGGGTGGGGGTGGGAGGGGAGGGGTTTGGGTGAGCCACATGGGCTGATATCATATCATCTGACCAAAGAACACAAACAACAATGACCCGAAAGAAACCGGCCAAACCACAGTCAGGAACTCGAACACCCACGATACGGGGGGCCGGCATGTGAAACAGAGGTTTGACGGAGGCGCGAACGCCCCTGCCAAGAAGAAGACGAGGCACTCACGACGCTCGTGGACCATAAATCGTCATCGAAGGAGCTGGGCAGGACAGATGCCGCGGGGGAGCCGATCCAAGGAGAAAGGGCTGCTCACTGAGGCGACTGCGGCTGGTCAACAGACGCAGCAGCATGAGGGACGGTGGGACGGTGGTCGCGGTGGTGTGGACGGCGGGATACAGGCGAATACCCAATCAGATTCACGAGGTGCTCCTTGAGCTGGGCCATGGTGTAGGGCTTGGCCAGGAAGTGGGCCCCGGCGGCCACCAGGTCCTCGACCTCCCCGTCCGAGAAGCCCGAGCAGATCAGCACCGGGACGGCCGGCCGGAGGCGGCGCAGCTCGGCGAAGGTGGCCTGCCCGCTCATCTCGGGCATGGTCAGGTCCAGCAGCACCGCCGCAAACCGGCCCGGGTCCGGACCGAACAGCTCCACAGCCTCGCGCCCGTTGGCGGCCGCCACCGAGTCGAAGCCGAGCCGCTTCAGGTACCCCGCAGCCACCTTGCGCACGATGGCCTCGTCGTCCACCAGCAACACCAGCGGCGGCGCCGGGGCGGCGGCCTGGGGCAGAACCGGAGCGCTCGCCGTGTTGGCCGACGTGGTGGCAGACAGCTGGGGCGGGAAGGCAGCGAGCCGGGCCGTCGGCTCCTCGGTCTCGTCGTCGAGAATCGAGATCGGGGGCGGCGCCGAGTGGACCCGTTCCTCGCCCGCATCGGACCGTTCGGTTCGGGCTGCTGCACTGTGCTCGTCGTCGTGCAGCGAATCCGGAGGGGGGCTTTCCACCAGGGCAGGTCGGCCGAGGGGCGGCAACGGCGACGAGGCGAAGTCCTGCTGGGTCTCCTCGAGGATGAGCGGCAGGTCACTGGTCGAATGGGACGGAGATGGCGGGGACGATGGCGGGGGGAGGCGACAGGAGACTCGTGGAGGCCGACAGAAGAAGCGTGCTGCCGGGTGGGGGAGCGGTGTGGTGGTTGGGGTCCCAGCTCGTGGCGGCCGGACGGAGAAACGGCGGAGGGTCGAGGGCGGGAGGAGGTGAGCATGACCGGGACTGCGGGGGAGATGGCGCATCGAGGGGCTGTGACGCGGATGGCGAGTTGTCGAGCGGGACGAAGAGGTCGAAGACGGTGCCCACCCCGACCTGGCTCTGCAGGACGATGGTCGCCCCCAGCGAGGCGAACGTGCCCAGCACCGAGGACAGCCCCAGGCCCGTCCCGCGGCCCGCCTGCAAAGACGCAAAACCACCACCAGGGGGACCGAGAGAGAAATGGCCATGAGAATGGGCCGGGGAACGACGACGGCCAGTGAGTGGGCGAGGGGCAGAAGGCACGCGGCGGCGGGCGGACCGGCTTGGTGGTGAAGAACGGCTCGAAAATGCGCCGCATGAGGTCGGGCTTGATGCCCTCGCCCGTGTCCTGCACCGTGATCTGATGATGCGCAGTCGACACCCCACCACCCGGGAACACGTGCGGAAGGAAGACATGATCGTCAAAGAATTGGGGGGGGGGGGGGGGGGGGGGGGGGGGGGGAATGGAGGGAGGGGAGGGAGGGGAGATGACCAGTCACCCGGAACGGAATAGTGGGGGAAAGGTGGCGGCGGGATGGGAATGGCGACGGACCAGGAGGTACTCGCCCTGGATGGGCGACTGCCCAACCATCTGGATGGCCCCCTCGGTCGGGTGTGGTGGAGGACGCCACTTAAGGGCGCCAGACGGGCTGGAGGTGGCATGGCGGCTGATGGCCACCAGGGCGGGCCCCGTGGCCGGATCGGCAAGCTCCATCGGGCCGGCCAGCGCCACGTTGCACGTCTGGTAGAGCAGCACCCCGCCGGGACGGCCGCCGCTGCTGGCAAGGTGGGAGCCACCGGCACCAGGGGCCGCGCCTGCCGTGGTGATGGTCATGGTCATGGCGTCGCGTGCGTTGACGCCCAGGTTGAGGAGCCCGTTCTGGATCATGGCCGCGTCGCCGTAGACCTGGCGCCGCTCGGCCCCCAGCTGGGTCTGCAGCCGAATGGCCGGGTTCATGCTGCGCCGCAGCAGGCCGGCCACCGACCGGATGATCTGGTTGACATCCACCAGGGCGGGCGGCTTCTTGTTGCGCCGCGAGTAGGTCAGCAGGTGCGAGACCGACTCGCCCGCCCGCAGGGCCGCCTGCATGATCTCATCGACAAGCTCGACGGGACTCGACCCACTCTGGGTCGTGGTGGGGCCGGAGCGGGGGGTGCCCAAGCCAGGGGGCGCCGCCCCCTCCTCAGCGGGGCTCGTAGAAGCGGGAGAAGACGTGCTGGTGGGGGTGGTGGGGGTTGGGGTTGTGGTCTGGAGGCATTCGCGCAGCAGCTCCGAGCAGCCCACGATGCCGCCCAGCAGGTTGTTGAAGTCGTGCGCGATGCCGCCCGCCTGCGGAATGGGGGTGGGCGGGGGGGAAGATGTGGTGGCCATGAGTGGGACGAATCCAATGTGTACCAACCGGAATAACCGAAAGGCATGCACGCCCAACGCATGACCGACACCATCTCAAACCTACATGCAGCGCACAACGGCGAGCCGCCGGGGGGGGGGGGGGGGGGGGGGGGGCGTTTCCAGACCAGCATGCCGAGGCCCTCGAGCCGCTGGGCCTGGTTGAGCTGCTCGGTGAGCTTGATGCGGGCCTCCTGGTCGAGCAGCACCTGGGTCAGGTCCTCGAAGAGCAGCATCACCTCCCCGGGGCCCACATCGAACTTGTACAGCAACACATAGCGCACATGCCCATCGCGGGAAAGAGCGGCAATGGAGGCGCCCTGGGCGGCCGTTGCGGCGAAGGTCAGGAGCGGGTACTGCGAGCTGGGTGATGGCGGGGCGGACACCGAGACAGGGACAGGGACCGGCTCGGCGGCGAGGCCAAGGCGTGGCGACTGATCGGGCACGACTGCGGCCGACGACGCGACGGGATTGCTGTGTGCCATGTTGTTGGGGAAGGGGAAGGCCGCAGCGACTGTCTCCCCGGTGAGCGGGTGCGGCCGGACCATCAGCGGGTTGGCCATCAGATCGTGCGCCGCGTAGCCAAACAGGCTCTGGAAACGCGGGTTGACGTACTGGACCGTGCTGGGCACCTGGTAGAGGACCATGGGGAAGGGCAGGTTGTTAAGCAGATCCAGAAGCATCTGCCCGTGGGCCCGGACAACCTGCAAGGCGCCCTGGAGATGGTTGATCTCTCGGAGCCAAGAGGTCCCTGAGCCCCGGGCGGGAGTCCGGAGTGCCACCTTCCGCCGCCCGGCCTGTTCGTCCTCGGCCGCCGCGGCCGCGGTGGCGGCAGTCGGGTTGGCGGGAATCTCAACGATGGAGCCCGTGGGGCGGCTGGAAAGGGCGGCACGGGCGGATATGAGATCATCAAACGCACCAGCAATCAGCAATCAGCAGCAATCAGCAGCAATCAGCAGCAATCAGCAGCAATCAGCAGCAATCAGCAGCAATCAGCAGCAATCAGCAGCAATCAGCAGCAATCAGCAGCAATCAGCAGCAATCAGCAGCAGCAGCAACAACAACAACAACAGCCAATCAAGAAATGCACGGTAAGCACGCAGCACAGTGACCAGGGCCCGGATGGTCTGACTCCCCTCTGGGACCCACTCAGCGCACGCACGGGGGGGGGGGGGATGAGGGCGAACAAACAGACCTCAAGGCACCGCCGCTGAGGGGTGAGAGGACCGATCCACCATCGGCGCCGGAACACACCGACGGGGGATCATCGACATGGTGACCGCCGACCCAGTCGAGGCTGACCGCCGACGGAGGTCGCGAGAGGGCCGCTGGCCCCGGTTCGGGCGTCTCCTCCCCCCCGAGGAGCGCGGACGGATGCTCTTCCACGGAGGCCGCCGAGTCAGGCGCCGCCACCCCACACGACGGTGATGGGCTCGCGGAGGGACTGGCCAGTTGGCTGACATCGACAAAGAGGGTATGCGAAAGGAACACCTGGGTGCTCTGGACCAGCTGGTCGATTCGCTTGCTGAGGTGCCACAGAATGGCCACCACCGGGACGGCACCCACCAACAGCGAGGCAAAGGCGATGCCCACGGCCAGAGGCAGGATTTGAAAGCGCACCTCGGGTAGCAGGAGGAGCTGCACCACCCAGAACGTCACAGAAGCGAGAGTGAGAGAAAGCCACAGCCAATGGGACAAGTGGAGGAACTGGCGGGGGAGGCCTGCACAAATTCAGTGTGCCCTTTTATGGTGTCAAAGCCCCGAGTATCACATTCATCCTTCGTCACGGACCATTGTGTACACAAGGTCATTGTGCACATGGCGGGAGATCGAACCCACGTAGGAGGTGGCTGTTGCCGGATCGGTAACGGAGATCGGGAACATGACCGCATCGTCTATGTCCCCCATGGTCGCCGCCTTGCCGACGGGGTCTCCCAAAACGCTGGTTTCGTGGACAGACGGAACAAATGCGGGGAATGAACAAAGAAGTCAAGCAGGAGTGCAAGTTTCAGGGCAGGGTGGGGATGAGGATGGTCTGGGCCCACAGACTTTAGATAGGCCCGTGTCAACGGGGTCTGCAAATTCTGCTGCCTGTGTCGCCCCCCATGGCCAGCAAACGGCCATCCGAGGCAAACACATGGGCCACGCCGTTCCCCTGGGGCATAGCAACGTAGACGGAGAGCCCACTGAGAGAACGGGCGGCACCGACTTGGATGGAAGACGAAGTCTCGACCGGGGGGACATAGACGAGGGATGGCTGAGTCGAAATGGCTGCGCCCTGGTAAAATTCGGTCGCCAACCAGGGCGTTGAACTGCGAAAGAACGCGGTTGAAGTGCGACCCAGAAAATTGGACAAAGCCAAACCTTGATGCTGGAAGACTGATGCTGGCGCACTTGCCAAGGAATGGTGGAGTTCGTAAAACAAGCCAACACGGGCAGTCGGCCGTGTCATTATGATCGGGCTGCTGCGTGAAGTTGCAAGGAGACTTAAATTCATTCCCGCCACACGAAACGAAAGCCGAAGATGTCCATAGAAAGTGTTGCTGACTTTCCAACGAGGAGGCGAACACAGTTGAAAACTGCCCGGGCGATGAACTCATAAGAATGGCGTGGGTGCAGACCTTGTCCGGAGAGGGAAAAATATCGTTAATGGACAGAATCTGTGATGGAACAAGAGTCTGAAGGTCATCCAGGCCCAATTCGAAACGGAACGAGAGAATGCGGTGTCGTTGGGTATGCCAGTAATTTGTCAACTCAGAATTCATGAGATGCCCGAATACAGTCATCGGGACCACAAGAACTAGAGACACCAAGATGAACAACCCAACATTGAGGCACCGGAGAGAGATGCCCTTCCGTATGCTGCTGCTGTGGGGCGGCAGTGATGAAATTAAAGAATCGCTTGAGAATTCACTATTTGTGCGAAATCAAACAAAAAGATGCGAAAAAAAGCAATGCCAGACATCCTCACACTTGCCAAGTCTTGGATCCCACCGAACCAGTCGAGTGCGCCCACGGACAGGCACGTCTCGCCGGTCGGTCCAGTGTCGGGTCAATCCCTTGATTTTTGGTTCTTCATATGACATTACCTTCTCGAAACGAGCCTGCTTACCGAAAGTATAAGAGACGTTGGATTATTTTGGGACTCTTTTCCGTTTTCAGCTTTTGGGTCGAGGCACTCTGGTCGGCTCTTGCGCCCTTTTCATTTCCCATTATTTTTTGTCGATAGGATCACATTCTCTCCTATTTCTGTTGTTTTATCGGAGAACTATGGCGTCTCCGTTTTTTGGACTGACTTTCTCTGCACGAGTGGAATGGCGGCCTTTGTCCTGTTCGGACTTGTCCCCATTGTTCTTTTCGAGCGGTGGGGCTTGAGAGCGGGTGTGCTGATTGGAGCCCTTGTCAGGTCCGCCTCTCCCCTCTGCCTGCTTCATCCTGCCTGTTTCCAGTGCCGGTGGTGCCGGTCTGCGGTGGGCGGGTGCGTTTCCCGACCGCTTCGTGGTTTTGAGTATCGGCCAGTTTTTTGGTGCCGGAGTTGGTATTCTCTTTGTTCAGGTCCGAGATCATCCGCCAAACCTTGTTGTTTTACATACTCTTGTCGTCCCCCAGGGGGCGCCGTCGCTCCTCTCCGCCCGCTGGTTTGCGGACGGTGAGCGGTCGCTAGCCACAAACATCGGTCCGGACAACGTCCATCCGCGCCTCCTCCTCACCTCTTCCAGGCACGGTCCCGCTGACCACCATTTCCCTCTTCCTTCTCCTCTGATCGTAGGTTGCCAAGCAGCAGAATTGGTCCGCCACCGTTCAGCGCGTGCTCACCTCCTCAATCCTCATCCGCCTCATCCGTATCTTTTCGTCGTTTCATCGTGTTCCGACACCAAGGGTGTCGCGGCCGGGTTCCTCATCTCGGGCACGTCGATCGTCAATTTGGCCGCCGATCTGCCGATCCTCCTCTGCGCCCAGTTCGTCGTGAGTGTCATCCTCCTGGTGCTGCTGGTGCTGCTGTTCAGGTCGCGTCCGCCCAGCCCGCCATCGGCCTCAGCAGCCCGTGCGGAAGCCGAGGAGAAAGAGAACCAGGACCGGAAGAAACCGCAGGCGAACCGCGAGCCCCACGACCAGGCCATGGTGGAGGAGGACGTAGCCTCGGTGTCTCCCCAGCCTTCCCCGACCCCCCCGTCCATCACACCGGAGGTGGAGGCAACTTCCCTCATCGATGGGCCCTCTCCCTCCCCGTCACCCGGAGTCACGACTGCTGTCACCCTTCCAGCCCCTCCTGATCCCGTCAGCGCCCACGAAGGCGAAGCAACAGCAACCCCAGTCGGTGGACCCGTCTCTCCGACCCCGGTGGTTTCCACCTTGGGGACGTGTCGCCAGTTGGCCCGCTGGCCATTCGTGTTGTTGGTCACGACAAGCGCACTGCAGGTGGGCGCCTATTGGTGCATCACGACGATCATCTCCACCGTGCTGACCCCGCTTGGTTTTCAATCCCAGGACAGCGGTTGGATTGGTCTGTGGCGGTGCTGCCCGGCCTGAGCCAACCGAAATTTCCTGTTCGGATGTCGCCGATCAACTCTCCCCTCTCCGCCCGCCACTCAGGGGCCCTGACCACCGGCTGCGGGATCTTGGGGTCGCTGCTCTCGGCTCCGCTGGTGGACCGGTTCCGTGCCTACAAACCCATCTACATCACCACATCGGGACTTGCCTGTTGTGCCCTGTTCGCATTCCTGGCCACCACCCAGATCTGGCCCACCAGGTCTCTCCTTGCTCGAGGTGAGAAGCGATGCGGTGGTTGATCGGTGACCCTCCACTCTAAAGAGGTCTTGATTGTATCTCGGCTGTTGCATTGGAATGCTGCTGCGTGGGATGATTGATGGGCAGCGTGGGGGCAGTCGTGGCCTCGGCCTTTGTGGGGTTCGTCTTCGGCTCCATCCTGCCGGAGTCCCTCGAATATGCCTCGGAGCTTTCATTCCCCGTCCTCGAAACGACATCAGGTCTGCGCTACCCCAGGTGGCTTCGACCAGAGTTGGTGCGCGTTCGTGGGGGGGGGGGGGGGGGGGGATGGTGGTCCGACACGGTCTTCAGACCTTCTCTCCGTCCAAAGGCACCGTTGTGGCCACGGCCTGCAACGGGATGGGTCTGGTCTACAACGTGGTGGTGCCTCTGTTGGCGGAGCACCTCGGCTCCATGCTCTGGCCGCTGATCATCTTGCTCTGCTCGTGCCTGGCCGCTTTTGGGGCATCCATCCTGCTCCCCACGCGTTACCTTCGCCAGGAGCAGGAACGCATCGCCGCTCAAGAGGGGGCATCGAACACCGTGGAACTGGCAACACTGAATGTCCATGGCGTCGAGGTCTCCCAGGAGACTGCCCCGGCTTCTTCGGCCGCGTGAGATGGTGAAGTGTCTCTTATTTGTTTTTTCATTTGTTTTTTCCCTCTCTTGAGTGATTGACCGAGCGCTGCTTCTCTTTCCGCCCTCCGCGTTGGGACTCCTCATGGATGATGATGATTACTGGATGATGATGATGACTGGATGATGACTGGATGATGATTGGATGATGATGATGATGATTGGATGATGATGATGCTGACTCTCAACGACAATTCCCCGAAGACTGAAAATGAAGGAGAGAAAAAAACCGATGGGAAAGCTCGAACCAGCTGCTGCAGAGCCCGAGCCGCCAGTCCTCGTTTTGACAGAGAAAATCGGAAGGGTTCCAACTGCAATCTCTTCAGGTTTGGGAGCTCTCCTTTTCTTTCGCCCCACCCCTTTAAAAGTCCTTTAGAGGCCCACAATTTTATATATTACCGAGCGCATGAAAAGGACACGTGGGGTCTCTTTTCGTGCGCTGTGCGTGCTCGTTTTTATTTGTATCCTTGTTTTTTTGCTCGTCCCGCTCGGGGCATTTGGATATATCTCAATGTGTCTGTGTTTGGCGTTTTATGTTGATTTTTTTTTTTTTCCTCTTCTCCAGCGCAAATGGATACATCTTTGCATGCGCAACGTCATTCGGCCATTTCCTATCGATTTGACTTCTTAATCGATAAAATTGTGGATATTTATTCACCAATGCATCCTCTTTCCCGTCTCACCGAGCTTTTTCAGGGACCGCATGCCATCGATAAGGTCTGAACTGCTGGACGTCGTGCCACACTCGCACAATCTGTTCTCCAGAACACTGCCATCTATGCGGTTTCCAATAGTGATCCCCAACAAATTGCTCTGTCCACATCAACGATGTTCGCCTCGTGTGGAATTCCGCTGGCCAACCTCACCTCGTCCTCCCTCGTGGGTTATGCGGAAAATAACTGCTCTTGCCCATGCTGGCAATTCGAACGGACGATGGATCCACTGCGTAGTATTTCCTGCAGCAACCATTCGGTGACCTCCACACTTGCCGCTATCACCCCGGGGGGTACTCGCGTCACAGCAACCTGGGATGTGACCTCGATGGGCGGCCTCGGCCTGACCGCCCCCGAGGTTCTCGTCTACCAACCCCCGGTGGCTGCCGCCCCCCCTGAGATCCAGCTGGGCGTGGCCCAGACGGTGGTGGCCCTGTCGGAGCAGCTGGCAATGCCTGTCATTGCAGGGGCGACCATGGTCATCGAGGAGCGTCACGGGCTGGTGCTGGTGGACAGCAACCGGACGGCGGCCTTCTCGGACCTGCTGGTGCCGTGGGACCAGGTGCGTAGTCCCGTCCTCGGACGGTTTCTCAAGTCTGTTCGCCCCTCCTCCTCGTCCTTCCCTCCTCCCTTCCCTCCTCCCCCCCACCCAAGACACAGAGGGGGGGAAACAAACGGACATCCGGCTCGTTCCTCGCCCCTGAGCCGACTCCTCACGCACCAGGCAATTCAAACCCTCGCAACATCCCCCCTTGCTGCTCCTCGCACCCTGGGCGTCCTCACAGGCTTGTGAGCAGAATCGACAATGTCCCGCGCGGTGCCGCCCCAACTGTGTACCCGCAACTGCTGGTAGATGACCCTGGGCTGGGGGTCCGCCTGATGGGGTCGATCTCGCGCCACGAGCACGCCGGGCTCAACTACACCCTGGTGGTGGTCATCCCGCCCCAGGTCCGCGCTCTCCCCCCCTCCTCGCCTCCCGACCCAAACCACCACCACCACCACACACCACCACACACCACCACACACCACCATCAGCATCAGCATCAGCATCAGCATCCAACCACAACCACCACAACCACAACCGCAACCAACCACACACCAATCGTGTCTATGTTGTTTGATTGTTTGCGAGTCATGATTTTGTGATTATTGTTCGCCCCCAGTTCGCTCAGTTATTGGAGACCCTTCCCGTCCGATTGATCGGTCCCTTTGCCCCACACACACACCAACCGCACACGGATCCCCAGTCCGCCACAGGGATTCCTTTTTGCCCACGAGTGCAATGCTCGCTCTTCGACCTCTCCGTCGCCCCCCAAAAAAAAAAAAAACATCCCTTCCTGTAACTTCTTCCTCTCCACACTGACACACACCACCACCACCAACCACGCGGCTGCACCCTCGCACTCACTCCGCCTGACCTCTCCCCCCCCCCCCCCCCCATGCCCCCCAGGCCATGGCCGGCTTCCCCCTGGGCATCAGCCTGGCGGCGGTCCTCCTGCTGGGCATCAGCGCACCCACCCTGGCCCTGCTCTGCCTGCTCTCCCGCCGGGTGAGCGAGCTTGCCCGCGAGACCCAGGACATCCTCGCGCGCCATGTTCTTGGCGATGTGGCTGCTCCTGTGCCCATCGATCTCGCCGGTGATGGCGTCCCTGCTGCCACGGCCGCCACCCCTGTGACGACCTTCCGGCTGCTGCTGCCGCCACGGCCAGGCGAGGGCGGCGGGGTAGGGGGGGAGGATGACCCGGATGGGGCCCACAACACCGCCACCGCGACTTCCAGCCCCTCCACTTCGCCCAGCACGCTGGATGGCGGCTCTCACGGCGACCAATCGGGGATGATGACGGGCCCCGAGGCCTGGGAAGGCCTGGCCCTGGGCAGCGCAGGACAGCCGCCTCGACCCGCATCGGCGGCGTCATCTCCCGCGAGTCCGGTCGGCCTGCTGGCCCTGGCCCCGCGACCCCTGCGGGGCGTCAGCAGTACCGACACCACCGACACCACCCCAGCCCCGCCGGCCCTGTCGCAGCAGCAGCAGCAGCAGCAGCCGCCCCGCGCCCGCCGTTCCTCGTGGATCAGCGAGCTGGAGGAGCTCCACGTGGCCCTGGAGCAGGTCAAGTCGCACGGGCTGCTGCTCTCGCGCACCCTCGAGGGGCTGCCCTTCCCGCTCGTCCTGGTGCGCCACGGGCGGCTGATCCGCTACGTCAACGCCCGCTTCCAGCAGGTGCTCGGCTATACGGCGGCCGACCTGGCCCGGAGCGCCATGATGGTGCGGCGGCACATCCTGAGCGGCGGCGGCGGCGGCGGCGGCGGCGGCGGTCCTGATGATGGGCACAGCTCGGCCAGGGGTGGCGGTGGCGGCAGCGGCCTGCACTCGACCCCGCCGAGCGCGAGCAGTCTTGGCAGCGGCACATTCGCCGTCAGTCTGACCGGCCGAAGCCACTCGGTCGGCGAAGGGGACCTGCACCCGTTGCTGACCTTCGCCGAGACGGCCGCCCAGGGCACCTGCGTGGCGGTGCCCACCCGGGATGGCCACGAGCGATACATGCTGCTGTACAAGTTCGACGTGGGCCCCGGGGAGGAAATCCTGCTCTTCGAGGACCTGACCCAGGTGCTGCTCGACCAGGATGCCCGCATCAAGCTCACCGAGCAGCTCAACCAGGCCCAGCGGCTCGAGGGCCTCGGCATGCTGGTCTGCTGCGCTGGCTGGATGGGGTCGCTCGTCCACGGACGGGCCATCGCCCACATCAGCATCAGCATCATCATCCAATCATCATCCAATCATCATCATCCAATCGTCGGCATCGGCATCCAGTCACCATCAGCATCAGCATCAGCATCAGCACCAGCACCAGCACCAGCACCAGCACCAGCACCAGCACCAGCACCGGCATCATCATCATCATCCGATCCAGCATTGAGACATAATCTGCTTCCTTTCCTCATACTCGCATTCACGCACGGACACACCCGATCCAGGCGGGCGGCATCGCGCACGATTTCAACAACCTGCTGAGCGGCATCGTGGGCTGCGCCGAGCTGCTCCGGGACCACCTGCAACCAGGCAATGGGGGCATCACCCCGGGTCTCCTGACCCCCGCCTCTTGCCCCTCGGCCAGCACCACGAGCCTGGCCATCCCCTCGCCCGC
Organism: Paratrimastix pyriformis; assembly: GCA_027972325.1. NCBI lineage: Eukaryota > Preaxostyla > Paratrimastigidae > Paratrimastix > Paratrimastix pyriformis. The sequence continues at coordinate 96,343 of JAPMOS010000006.1, forward strand.
CGCGGCGACCACCCCACAGCCGCCCAACATCAGCGGGGATGAGGCGATCATGCCCGGTCCGGTCACCCCCTCAGCCGCCGCGGTCTTGGTGGGCAAGACCGGCATCGCCCCGCGGTCCCCGAGCGGCAGCAGCAGCAGCAGCGCCACCACCACTGCCAGCAGTAGCAGCGCCACCAGCGGACTGCAGATTCCAAGCGGTGCCGCCCTCCTGATGCCGAGCCGCCCCGTGCCCGCCGGTGGTTCTTGTGGTGGTGGTGAGATCGTTGGAAATCCCAACCTGAGCTCGTCCTTACTGACGGCCAGCACCTCCTCCTTGGGGCCCCGGGCGGGGCCGGGCCCGCTGGAGCTCGTCGATGAGATCATGCAGGCGGCCCTGCGGGCGGGCGAGTCGGTCTCGCACCTGCTGACCTACTCGCGGCGCAACAAGAAGCCGCCCGCCCTGGTGGATGTCAACCAGATCATCCGGTCGGTGGCCGGCCTGCTGCGGCGCAGCATGAACCCGGCCATTCGGCTGCAGACCCAGCTGGGTGCCGAGCGGCGCCAGGTGTACGGCGACGCGGCCATGATCCAGAACGGGTTGCTCAACCTGGGCGTCAACGCGCGCGATGCTATGACGGCGATCATTGGCCACCAGGCCGCTGCCACAGCCCCTCAGACCCTCCTCGTCCCTGACAGTGCAACCAGCGTCAGCGCCAGCGGCAGTGGCAGCGGTGCAAGCAGCCGCGTCTCGTTGCTCACGACAGACACGGGCAGCTCATCGACCGCCCTGATCGTCCTGCCGGTCGCCTCGCCACTGGCCCGTGGCAACAGCGCCGTCGGCCCCACTCTGGCCTGGAGTGGCTCGTCGGCGTCCTGCAGCCAAGGTGGCTGTACGCTGCTCTACCAGACGTGCAACGTGACGCTGGCCGGCCCGATGGAGCTTGCCGATCCGGCCACGGGGCCCGCCCTGGTGGCCATCAGCCGCCAGGCGACGGCCCAGCGGGGCAACGGGCTGGCCGCGCCGACCGAGGGCCCCATCCGGCTGCTGGGTCAGCAGCCGTCCCCCGGCGAGTACCTCCTGGTCCGGCGGCTTCCCCCTCCCACCCCCCGTCAAGATTCACGCTCCTGGCACGTTGTCGTCCCGTCTGGGCGGTCGGCCGGATGATGATTGGATGATTG
>JAPMOS010000006.1:105000-407500 GCA_027972325.1 Paratrimastix pyriformis
TACGGCAACTTTGGGGTGCTGGCGGGCCGCTGCCCGGAGCTGCGCCAGGTCACCATCACCAACCGGGCGATGACCTTCCGCGCAGTGGCCCCGACCCTGCACCTTGAGTCTCTGGTGATTGGCGAGGCGGGGTTCCTGACGGCCCCCATGGCGACCCACCTGCGCCGGTTGGCCCTGAGCAGCTACTGCGCCGGCGATATCCGCTATCTGCAGGTCGACGGCGGCCTGGCGGCACTCGAGGAGCTCCGGCTGGGCGAGTTCTCATGCCCCCGCTACGCCATGGTGCCGCCCGTGCCCCCCGACACGACCCGGCTGTTTCTCGGCCAGGCGACACGGCTGGTCAGTTTCCAGATGGACCGGCCCCCCCAGAACATCTGTGCCCAGCTGGTGGGCCTGCCCACCCTGCGCCAGGTTGAGTTGGACAAGATCGACTGGACCGGGGGGATGCCCACCCCTGCCGACTGGGACCCCCTGGTGGACCGGCTCGAGGGGCTGGCGCTTGAGGGCCACGTCTCCCTGCCCCCCGATGACAACCGACTCACCTTCCGCAGCGGCCGGCTGCAGCGCCTCCGCTGCGGGCTGTCCTTTGGCCCGGGGTCCCTCCGGGAGGGTCCGCCCGACCTGGTGGCGGTCCGGATCGAGTGTCCCCGTCTGCGCTCGCTGGCCCTGGCCCGGACCCCCGTGTGGGCCTTTGAACTGGCGTCCGGTGCCTCGACCCTGGAGGAACTGACGGGGTTCCTGCCGCCACCACCCGAGTCCGCCGACTCGCCCATCCCCGAGAGCCTGCCCGCCCTCCGGGTCCTCTCGGCTGCCGGGGCGGCCGTGGGCCTGACCGACGAGGACATCAGCGCCGAGGCGGGGTGGCGGGCCTGGGCAGGCCGAGCGCCCCGGCTGCGGGAGGTCACCGGGCTGCCCATCCGCACCCGGCGGACCCTGGTGGGCCTGTGCAAGGGGGCCTTGATCCCGGAACTTGCCCTGGCCCGGCGTCTGGTGGCCCGGCTGCCCCGGCTGACCGACCCCGAGGACACGGAGGCCCTGCTGCATGTGAGCCCACGCCTGCGGCTGCTGGAAGTGACCATGGTGCTGACCCGGCAGGCCGAGGTCCTGGACCAACTGACGGTGGTCGCCCCAGGCACGGCCCTGCGTCGGCTGGCCCTCGGGGGTCACAAATTTGCCCGGGTGGCCTTCCGGGGGGCGGCCGGCCTGCGTGAGCTCTCCCTGCACGCGGACGCGCTCGTAGGGTTGGTGGCCCCGCTGCCCGCCTCCCTGGCCACGCTCCAGCTGCGAGGCGCGGAGTTCGGGCCCCGGGGGTTCCGCGATCTGGTGGACTGTCTGCCGGCCGGGCTGCGGGGCCTTCGGGTGCAGGGCGACATGGGACGGATGGCGAGTTGGTGGGCCGCACTCCGCGACCGGCGGGCCGAACTGGGCCAGTTGGTGCACTTGGATGTGCGCGGGCTCGTGGACTGCGGCGTCGATCCGGGACTCGCGGCGTGGGTCGATAAGCTCGAGGGGCGCCGCTGAGCGGGGGGCGGATGGGAGGTGGAAGATCGGGTGAAAGTGTCCGTGTCTGCGTCTGTGTCTGCGTCTGTGTCTGCGTCTGTGTCTGCGTCTGCGTCTGCGTCTGTGTCTGCGTCTGTGTCTGCGTCTGTGTCTGCGTCTGTGTCTGCGTCTGTGTCTGCGTCTGTGTCTGCGTCTGTGTCTGCGTCTGTGTCTGCGTATCTGTGTCTGCGTCTGTGTCTGTGTCTGTGTCTGCGTCTGCGTCTGCGTCTGTGTCTGCGTCTGCGTCTGCGTCTGTGTCTGTGTCTGTGTCTGCGTCTGCGTCTGCGTCTGTGTCTGCGTCTGTGTCTGCGTCTGTGTCTGCGTCTGTGTCTGCGTCTGTGTCTGCGTCTGTGTCTGCGTCTGTGTCTGCGTATCTGTGTCTGTGCGCGCGCGGGTGTGTTGTGGAGTGGCGGGGGTTGGGTGGTGTGGGCGGCAGACGCCGCAAGAGATGCGCCCTTGTCGCAAACATGTTTACAGGGGTCATGAGGGGGAGGGGAGGAAGAGGAGGATGGGAGACCAAAACGGGGAACACAGCAGGTGGAAGTGTCATTGGAAGGAAGATGATGCTGGCTCGCCACAACACGAAAAGCCGCAATTCAATCTTTACAGATGGGAGGGGGGAGGAGGGGGGGAGGAGGAGGAGGAGGAGGAGAAGGAGGAGAAGGAGGAGAAGGAGGAGGAGGAGGAGAAGGAGGAGGAGGAGGAGGAGGAGGAGGAGGAAAAAGGCATAAATACGTCAGATATCATCATCAAACATACATGCGGCGATAAAAAAAGACGACACACACACAAACAAAACAAACGCGGGCTCGCCGCGGACCCTCAGTAACGGAAGGGGAGAAGAAAGACCCGGGGGGCAGACGTCCGGCAGATGCGCTGCATTGCGCAGTGGGCATCATGCAAAAGAATCCCAGATGGATCGTCGCACAGCAAACGAGCAGCTAAGCAAGTCGACAGACAGACAGACAGACAGAAAGAGACAGACGGAAAGACAGACAGAAAGAGACAGACGACAGACAGGCACAGACAGATAGAGGGGCAGAAAGACGGAAAGACAGACCCACAACAGAACGACGCAAACGATCTGTACAAGGGGCAGACAGCCACCCAGCGCAAACATCATCACGAGAACGAAAGACGGTTGAAAAGCGGGGCGGCACAAGGCGGGACGGGACGGCGGGGAAACGAGGACCCTCCAAAAAACGAGCGAACAAAACGAACAGACGACAGCAGCGCACGGGGCGCCGGCCGCGTCACTCGGTCACACCGGGGCGTCGGTGCTGCTTCGGGCCGCCTCGACTCCACCGCCGCCATCACGGGGCGGCGTGCCGGGGGAATGACGATGGTGGTGTCGCGAGGCCGACGAGGATCCCTGCGAATGGGGGTGCGTCGGGCCGGGGTGCGCAGCGTCATCCACCAAGCTCAATACAGAGCCGGCAGGCGAATATGGGCCCAGCAGGGCGGTGAGGTGCTCTTTGAGCTGGGCCATGGTGTAGGGCTTGGCCAGGAAGTGGGCCCCGGCGGCCACCAGGTCCTCGACCTCCCCGTCCGAGAAGCCCGAGCAGATCAGCACCGGGACGGCCGGCCGGAGGCGGCGCAGCTCGGCGAAGGTGGCCTGCCCGCTCATCTCGGGCATGGTCAGGTCCAGCAGCACCGCCGCAAACCGGCCCGGGTCCGGCCCGAACAGCTCCACAGCCTCACGCCCGTTGGCGGCCTGCAAAAAAAACAGGAACGACAGAGTACGGTGATGATGATGATGATGATGATGATGATGATGATGACGATGATGATGACGATGATGATGACGATGATGATGATGATGATGATGATGATGATGATGATGATGATGATGATGATGATGACTGGATGATGATGATGTGGGGCGCGTGTGGATGCGACGGGACGGCAGACCTCGACCGATTCAAAGCCGAGCCGCCTGAGGTACCCCGTGCCCACCTTGCGCACGACCGCCTCGTCGTCCACCAGCAGCACCACGGGGTGGGGCCGGTGGCCCCGGCGGGCAGGCTTGGGGTGGGTGGCTGGCGGTGCCACCGAGGTCGGGGAAGTCCCATCGAGGGAGGATCCTGATGGCGAGATGTAACTCCATCCCGGGCCGCTATCCCCGGGTGTGCCCGTGCCCGAGCTGGCGTAGACCCATTGCGGTGTGCTGGTGGTGGTGGAGGCCAGCGAAGGCGCTTCCCCGCCGCGGCTGCTGCTGCCCTCGCTTGCCGCTGGCGCTGCCAAAGTCAATGCTGGGCGATGGGGGGATGATGCGACGTCGGCGTGCTCGGGAGGTTGCTGCTGCTGCTGCTGCTGCTGCTGCTGCTCCTGCTGTTCCTGCAGCGGCAGCAGCTGCTGTTGTTGGTGCAGTGCCGCCGCGGCAGTGCCCTCGGCATCGGCAGCCATTGGTGGCGGGGTCTCCGGGATTGTCAGCGTGTGGAAGTCATCGGCCTCGGCCACCACCGCCAGGAGGTGCCCCGGGGCCCAGCGGGGGGTCGCCGAGAGCGATATGGCAAACGGACGCGGCATGGTGGTGGGTCCGATGGGCGCGGCGGGCCGGCCGAGCGGCAGGGCATCGGAGGACGGTGTCAGGGGCGGCGTGGCGGAGGCCGAGGAGCAACGCGAGTGCGAGCCGGGCGGGTGGAGCGACAGGGGCGATTCGGAGGGGCCGGCGGGGCCCGAGGTTGCGGGTGGTTGGTCCAGCGGGACGAAGAGGTCGAAGACAGTGCCCACCCCGACCTGGCTCTGCAGGACGATGGTCGCCCCCAGCGAGGTGAACGTGCCCAGCACCGATGGCAGTCCCAGGCCCGTCCCGCGGCCCGCCTGCATGACGCACGGGGGAAGGAACGGTGGCATTGAGAAAACGAACAGTTCACCCCCTCATCCCAAAGCGGAGCGGAGCCACGGTCAGCGGGCGGGAGCGCAGAGGGCGCGAGCGGACCGGCTTGGTGGTGAAGAACGGCTCGAAGAGGCGCCGCATGACGTCGGGCTTGATGCCCTCGCCCGTGTCGCGCACCGTGATCTGTCGCAAGTGAAACACGCGCAACGGGGGAAGGTGGCGGTGAGCGAGGCATCTCATTGCTGGACGACTTTTTTGAGCCCCCCTGTCCGTCCCGTCCCGTGATTGGTTTGCGGGGCAGTCAAAACCCCCTGGCCGCGCTTCCACAACGCCATTTCGTGAAGACGATGCCCGGGGGGTGGCGTGTGAGAGAACCGGCGGGAAGGAAGCAACAAAACAACCTCCGAGTGCGGGATCTCGGCAGACAGACCAGGAGGTACTCGCCCCGGATGGGCGCCTGCCCCAAGACGCGGATCGCCCCTCCGTCGGGGGGCGGTGGCCCATCCAGACGGATTGCCGCGGTGGCTTGGCGGCTGATGGCCACCAGGGCGGCCCCCGTGGCCGGATCGGCAAGCTCCATCGGGCCGGCCAGCGCCACGTTGCACGTCTGGTAGAGCAGCGTACAGCCATGCCGCTGGTCACCGCCGCCAGTGGTGGTGCAGTCACTCGGGGTACAGGGTGATGACGGCGTGGTCATGGCGTCGCGTGCGTTGACGCCCAGGTTGAGCAACCCGTTCTGGATCATGGCCGCGTCGCCGTAGACCTGGCGCCGCTCGGCGCCCAGCTGGGTCTGCAGCCGAATGGCCGGGTTCATGCTGCGCCGCAGCAGGCCGGCCACCGACCGGATGATCTGGTTGACATCCACCAGGGCGGGCGGCTTCTTGTTGCGCCGCGAGTAGGTCAGCAGGTGCGAGACCGACTCGCCCGCCCGCAGGGCCGCCTGCATGATCTCATCGACAAGCTCCAGCGGGCCCGGCCCCGCCCGGGGCCCCAGCGAGCTGGAACTCGAGGAATTCGGGGTGTGGTTGAGGGTGGCCGCAGGCGGATTCAGCGCCGCAGGGGCTGAGGACCCGGGGGGCACCAAGGCCGGGGCCGCGAGCGGCGAGGCTTCCCACCCGCCCCCCGGGGAGGGGCTCGAGATGAACGGGGTCGAGGGGGACGGCTGCTGGATGTGGTCCCGGAGCAGCTCGGCGCAGCCCACGATGCCGCTCAGCAGGTTGTTGAAGTCGTGCGCGATGCCGCCCGCCTGTCGGAATGCGGATGCGGTTGGATGGAGGGCAATCATGGTGTGAGCAGGAGGTCGGCCACAGCCCGCCGGGAGCCCCGAAACGCAGCAGCACCAGAAAGACGCGCACCCAAAGACCCACCGACATCGCAAACCCACATGCAGCGCACAGCGGGAGTGTGGCTCCGGACCAGCATGCCGAGGCCCTCGAGCCGCTGGGCCTGGTTGAGCTGCTCGGTGAGCTTGATGCGGGCATCCTGGTCGAGCAGCACCTGGGTCAGGTCCTCGAAGAGCAGGATTTCCTCCCCGGGGCTGACGTCGAACTTGTACAGCAGCATGTACCGCTCGCCGGCCCCGCCCGAGCATGGCACCGTGACCGGAGACCACGGAGCGGCCGTGGCGGCGAATCCGAGAAGCGGCCGGGCCTCGGCGGCGGGTGTGGTGACCGGCCGGGGACTCGCCGGAGCGCCAGGCGGCCCGACGGGCGAAAGCCGCGCCGCCGGGGAGTCTGAGGGTGGCGGCAACGGGTTGTTGGGTGGCTTGTGAAGCCGGGCGCGCAGCCCGGCAAGCTCAGGCAGCGATCGGAAGGGGCGCGGGGTCCCGGGCTGCTGCCGAGGAGGGATGACGGAGGGGTGCGCGGCGTGGGAGCTGTCGGATGCGGGCGGATGGTCGCCTCCGCCCCGATCGTCTGGCGTGGCCGGCCGGCGACAGGGCTGGCGAGGGTCCGGGGGCGGCGCCGGAAGCAGGTCGGTGGTGCTGCGCCAGCCGGGACTGGCGAAGGTGGCCGGGTACACCATGAGGGGCTCCTGGGCCAGCTCGCGCGCGGTGTACCCGAGCAAGGTCTGGAAGCGCGGGTTGACGTAGCGGACGACCCCCCGCCGCACCAGGGCCATGGCGAAGGGCAGGCTCTCCTGGAACCGGAGCAGCATCTCCCCGTGGGCCTTGACCTGCTCCAAGGCGTCTGTCCCCGCCGCCCCGAGGAGGAGCAGGAGGAGGAGGAAAACGCAGGAATGAGGTCATGCCGCCGCCCCGGGAGACAATCATGGACACAGCCGCCGATATGGGGCTGGCAGAGAGGAGCGATCGGGCGGGTCCGCGGCGGCAGACCTGAAAGTTGGCCCAGTTCCAGAATCCACGAGTGGGCGGCGGGCGCCAACCAACAGCAAGGGGGTTTCACCCGGGGTGATGGTGGCTGCGGCGGTGGTGGGCGTGGTGGTCCAAGTGCCTCGAGGGCAGGCGGCGGTGCAGCGTCAGCCGAGGAGATGCTGTGTGCACAGTCGGCGGGATCGTTGGCGGGGGATGACGAGGGCGACGTCGACTTCTGACGATCGCTGGTCGGGCTTGGACCCGGCGGGCGAGACGAGGGGTTGCAGCTGCCCGGGGCAGTGGCGGAGTCGGGATCGAAGAGCTTCTGGGTGAGGATCTCCTTCGTCTTGTCCACCAACCTGTGCGGCGTCGTACCGAAATCAAAACGGGGGAAAGTGTGTGTGTGTGGGGGGCGTGAGGGGGTGACGAATGGTAAGGTGCGGTGAGTGATGATGGGCTGCGCCTGGACCGTATCCACCTCTGCGGCCATTAAAAAACCAATCTAGATTCAATAAGGTGGGACGATTGCTTAGGTGCTCTGTGCGTGATGGACTGTGCCACTGTACCAGGGTTGTCATGGGACTCGCATCTGTGGCGGCATTGATCGCGTAGGAATCGAAAGATGCCGAGGGGGACCGAATGCGCCGTCCCGAAATTAAAAAGGCGGAAGTGAGGGGACCACAGGGCAGGATGGGAGGAGGAGAAGGAGGAGGAGACCTGGCGATTCGCAGTGCCAGCTGGCGCATCAGGATGACGAGGGGGACGACCCCAACGACCAGGGCCCCGGCCAGGGCCCCGCCGAAGATGGGAAAGAGAGCGTAGACGTGGGGCCGGGGCAGGAGCAGGACCATCCAAAACCCAAAACCGCCTAGGGAGTGCCACGAGACGTACCCCGTGTAGGGAGTCCCCGTGACTGGGTCGGTTCCGGATTCCTCTTCGATGACCTCCGTCTTGCCGCCCGGTCGCGAGAAGGGATCCTCGAGAGCGCTGAGCATCCAAGACCGATAGCCGGCGAGAGAACGGAGTTGGAGACAACCAAGCGGGCAGCGCACCACGGACCTCAAAAAGGCGTGAAAGAGTGGATTGTGCATCTGCTGCCAGGGCACCAGGAGGTCGTTCCAGCGCGAGGCGTTACACGTCGCCAAAACACGGCCATCTTCTGTCAAAAGCAGGACAGCCCCCTCCCCCGGTGGGTGTACGAACAAGGACGAGAACCCCCGGAGTTGGAATGCGACGCCCACCTGGGGGGTATCGGGCGCCGGTGATGGATGCAGGTAAAGCAAAGAAGGTTGTGATCCTCCCTCGGAGGTCACCGATGGAAAGTTGGCGAGAACCCATTGCGAAGTGGGGCTGTCAGCAGAGAGCGTGTATGGATGTATGGCGAGGTGAGGGTCCTGACCAGAGAAGGGAAGAAAAACGGACCTGGGAGCCGGGAGGGCGAGGCTGTCCGTACAAAGCTTTGCCTGGGGGATGCCGATTGGAACGCGTGGGTATGAATGGCATGGACATGATGTCACATTCCCCTCGTCATCGCCGCCGAGGGTGAACCCGCACGAGATCATCCCCGAAGTTGAGTAAACGACAGCCTTCTGATTGGAATTTGATGCGAAGAGAGAGGTATACTGTGGATTGTGTGACAGATGAAAGATTCTAAAGCCAAGGGACACAAACCACATCGAGAGCTCTCGTCTCATTCATCACGACCTCTATTGGATTGGACGATAGTGAGAAAGAGGACACCGCCTTCAGTTGCGATTCCATGCGAAATAACAACGAGTCTTGAGAGTGTTGGACCCAAAATTTGTTGAATTGCGCTGAGGGAAAAAAGGCAGTGGTGGGGAAAACCTGGAATGTGCATGCCAGACCTGAGCTGAAGTGACCATAGAGCGCAAAAGGGATTGCAAAAAACAAAACTAGGCCGAACAAGACAGAAAAATTCAAAAATCGGAGAGTTACGCCCATCCGAAAACGAGCCCGAAAAAAATCCGGATGGGCACTTTGGGATGATGACCGGATGGGGTAATGATGAACTCCGGCGCCGGGTCCATTCTGGACGAGTGGTGAAAAGTCAACGACTGGAATCCGCTGACAGTTCGGTCGAGCGGGAGTAATGTTATTGGATGGGCGAAGGAGAAGGGCTGAAAAGCGGGGTGGTGGCGGGAGGGGGGCTATTATACTGTGGTGGGCAACTTGCTCGCGAGAGAGCGGGTGGTGCTCATGTCGAATCGTCTCTTCACCTCCCCTCACCTCCCCTTTTGGGTGAAGCAGATACTGGCAGGTCGTTCGGGGACACGTTGCCCAAGGCGGTCAGCCCCATGGGGCAGGTCAGGAAGATCCGGCGCGAGACACGACGCAGGTCGTTGAGAGAGACTAGTGCCGGGGGAAGGATATGAGCGGAGAGGCAGAAATTCAAAAATACAAACCTCGGTCGATCGCTTCAAGTTGTACTGGAATCACCCCCTGACGTGCCAGTTTTGCGGTGGTCGATGGTGCCCCAGGGCCGCCCGACCCCGGCCATCCCAGCAGGCCGGCGCGGCCCAAGCCTTCGCATTGGCCGAGGAAATCCTGAGGACCCGAGAGTATGTCGGCTTTGGTTCGATTGCGGGCAAATCGTAAGTCGGCCTCGGTCAACTTCGACAAACGAAGTTGTTTGGCGGAGCGGAAACAACCGGGGGCGATCAGACCGATTCTGGGATGGTCTCGCAACGTTTCGAGAGAATTTTGTATGTCGATTTGAGCTCGGAGGGATGTTCCTAGGTGCAAAGGAGTTATTGCTAATGCTAAAAAACACGCATGTAAGCACAAACCAGGATGCCGTATAACGAGAAGAACGAAGTGTCGGCGAAGGGGACCGGGAAGGGCTGAAGCTTCTTGAGGCTCGCCAATTGATGTCGACAAGCCGTCAATCTATTCGGTGTGGAGAAAAACCAATAAAAGAGAAGGAACAGCAGACTTTGCTTCAGCGAAAGATTGCCTCGGATTTTGCGCATCCCAGCCGCCCAAGAGCGTTCCCAACATGGACATTGCGTAAAAATCTGGATCGTTGTACGAGACTCCAGCAGAGCCCATCACCAAATGCGTCTTAGCCTGACAGGAACATGAAAAATGACAAGCGGTAAAGAACCAAGCAGGTGAGAAAAGCTCGGTCGAGCAGAAAATGAGGGATGACGACGACGAGCGCCCCGGCGCCTTGATCGCTTTGAAAACGGTCCCATCTTGCCGTCTCAGGGGAGGAGCAATGATTCGTCTCGGTACAAGCACAGACCTGGGATTTGTAAATTCGTCATTTACGGTTCAAGCTTGGGTTAAAGTTGATAATTTTCGCACGGCACACGAAGGTATCCGGCATGCCATTCTTGGTTTGTATTTTCTCCGACTGTTGTGTTCAGCCCAACTTCTCCAGGAACGACCAGCAAGGACGAAAATGCATCACTCTGCCTGGGTTTCCGAAGTGGGCACCCATTTTTCGACTTCGGTGAAAATGGTTTTATGTTTCCCGGATATACCCTACCGACGGGGAAGTGGGCTCATGCCACTTTCGCCTATGATCGAACCCGCGCCACCCAAGCCATTTACATCAACGGGAACCGGGTGGCTCAAGAGAGTGGGCATTCCCCACTACGGGTCTGGACCATGGCATAGGGTGACACGAGGTTGCACCACCACCATCTAGGGCAATTGTATGCTGACCCTGGGCCGGGCCGCAGAGCCCGAGGGCCTGGACGGCTCACTGGCCGAGGTCCGGATCTGGTCGCGGACACTATCCCCCGAGGAGATTCACACCCGCTGGAACGAGTGTCTCGTGGGCAACGAGCCCCAGCTGGTGCGGTACTTTGTCTTTGCGCGAGCGCACCCGGCCGGGTGGGACAGCGTCTCTGAAAGCTCCAAGGTGTGTTGTGTTGTGTTGTGTGTGTGTGTGTGGGGGGGGGAGGCGGGGGCGGGGGCGGGGGGGCGGCGTAGCGGCAGCTCTTTTCTTTGGTGCGACCGCTGCAACCCCTTCATCTCCTGCCACGCGCACCTGTCCCCCCCCCCCCCCCCCCCCGCCGCGAGCAGGGCGTCACGAGCGGCGGCCCCTCGCTGGAGATGGCCGGCCCCGCACTTGCCCTTGTCGATGGCCTACGCCCCGACCGCCCCTCCCCGGGCCCCATCCTCCCCTCACCCACCCCATCCCCCCGCCCGCCCAGTGGGCCGCCCGTCCCGGCCGCTCCGACCCCCTTCGATACCGACCCCGTGCGCGAGGACTTCGCGGGCCGGGGGCTGACTCCCGAGCCGGAGAGCGAGGGGGCCAGCCGGGTGGGGGAGCGCCTCTTCGCGAGCCGGTCCTTTGCCGACCTGACCCTGTTTGTGGGCGATGAGCACTTTGAGGCGCACCGGGCCTACCTCTGGTCCTGCAATGCCCTCTTTCGGGCCCTGATTCCGGACCGGTGCCCAGAACCCGGCGCCGTGCTGTGCATGAACGAAATCGTGCCGCCGCTCCGCCCGCAGGCCTTTGCCGTGGCCCTGGAGTACCTCTACACACATCGGATGGGCACGGCCATCAACCAGACGACCACCGAACCCGCCTACAGCATCAGCACCAGCACCGTTTCTGGGTCCTGGGAGCGCTACGCGATGCCGCTGGGCGCGGTGGTGGAGCTCCTGTGCACGGCCCATGCCCTGCTGATGCCCGAACTGGCGGGGGCGCTGGCCGGCGAGCTGCGCGATCGGGGGACCCGGTTCGGGCTGGCCCTGGAGACCCTGGCGGCCCTCCCCGTGCCCGAGGACCCCGATTGCACAGGGGCGCCGGCCCGCCTGCGGGCCATGCTGCAGCAGGATTTTGGGGCCTGGCTGCCCCTCATGACACCCGCCAGGCGCAGCGACCTGGTGGGACTTCTGGCCGCGCTGCAGCGCAAGTGCCTCGAGACGGTCAACAAGGAGTGGGCCGCGTGGGAGCGGCTGCTCTGCCAGCCGGCCGAGGCCCAGGCCCGGGGGGTGACGCCCCCCCTGGAGTGTGTCCTGGCCGCGTATCACCACATCCACCTGCCCCCGCCTCCCAAGCGCTGAAGGGCGGCGGCGGGGCGTGGCATCGATCGGCTTTTTCTTCATCGCTTCTGGGGTCTCTGCGTTCGGGTGTGGATTCTTCGGGTTGGGCTGCGCACATCATCGCGCCTGTAACTCTCCGTCTCGTTTCGTCCCGTCGTTGGGCTGCCGGTGGGGTTGGGGATGGGGAGTGTTGCGACCAGGGCTTGTTCCCCCCCCACTGCGACCACCGCCTTTGTTCTTCAGCAGGAAAATACCCGCTCACACTGTCTCTCAGCGAGCGGCTCGTCTTTTTTTTTTCCTCCCCCGAAGGGCAGAGGGGTGTGTACCCCGAGGAAAGGGTGGGATGGATGAGCGGTGGGGTGGGACGAGGAAGGGCGGTGGGAGGAAGAGGGGAGGAGGAAGGGCGGTGGGAGGAAGAGGAGGAAGAGGAAGAGGTGGGGGGGGATGTTGGGCAGACCAGCGCGGGCTCGGGTACAGCCGCCACGACCGTGTGGAACTTCGGCGCTCCGCCCTGGGGAGCAGCTGTGCGGGCTCGCCCCAGAGGGGGATGGGGAAGGTTCCACCCACAACGGAGGCGATGGGGGGGGGGGGGGGGGGGATGATATGAACAACAGCACAACTTGACACAACTCCTGTACATGCCGCCGAGGCGTCGCTTTGGATTTCAACGGCGGTCGGGGAAGGGGGCCGTGCACGTGGGTACGGACCGCCGGCCATCGACTTCGGGGGTCGGCTGCAGGTGTCGCGCCGCCGACCCGAATGTGCTTGGCGGCCAGGTCGAGCAGATGGGCCTGGTCGACGTCACCCACCGCTGCCACGACCATGTTGGAGCCCCTGCCGGCCGAAGAGATGCACGTGCCAAATGAGGAGCGGGCGCGATATGCTGAGGCGGGGCCTGTGTGTGTGTGGGGGGGGGGGGAGGGGATGGGGGGGGGCTACACCCGAACGAACCTGTAGTATTGACGGGCGTGTGCCAGCAGATCGGCCTGGGTGAAGCGGTTGATGTTGGCAGCCGGTCCTATGGGGGGATGGATCACCGAAGGATGGGCATGGGATGGGATGGGAGAGCCGGGGTGGAGGAGACCGACCCAGGATCGGCCGGCCGAGACCCGACCCCGCGTAACACCGTGAGAGCGCCTCGTCGAAGATCCGCTCGAACGGCACTTTGGCGACTTCCTACAAAGGGGGTCGGAGAACAGTCCTGCATGTGCGGGGGGACGGAGACCTCGCATTCGGCCAGGATGGTTTGCCGCTCTCGGTTGATGTCAGAGTGCCGATACTCGGAGTCCTGGCCGTGTGGTGAGGCGCTCGCACAGTTCGACTGGCCAGACAGACCTGCAGAAACTCCGACATCAGGGAGAACACCCGATCGAAATGCTCGCGGGGACAGCGCGCGAAGTATGCCGTCATTTCTCGCTGGGTGTACGCATCCAGGCGAACGCCAAGATCTTCGGTGATTCGATCGATATCGGCGGGCTTCAGCGCGTTTGTCCCCTTGAATGTCATGTGCTCCAAAAAATGCGAAATCCCGTTGTTGCTTTCAGTCTCGATTCGCGAACCGCTCCCAATAAAGAAGCCGAGGGTTGCCGTGGCAGCCCCCGGAATGGTCCTGGTCAAACAGCATCGCGCCATCTGAATTCCGTCGCGGTGAGTAGAACCACTTCCGGATCCGTCGGCTGATCGCTAATTTTTGGTCCAGAAATGAGCGAGCCCACAACCAACCCACCCGATCCGGACACCGAATTCGAATCCATTCCAGCTCCAGTCGTTGAATCCTTTGTCCAACGTGTGACCGCCAAACTCCTTTCGATTCCTGTCCCTCCGCCCCTCTTGGGAGGGATTATCCGGCCGCCGCCACCATTCGGAGCCGCACGGCCTCCTGACCCTTCATTCCCGCCCCCCAAGAAGTACGAGCCGATCCATTTTCGGGAACATCCACAAAACATTCCCATCGGCACTTCTTTCTTTCCCTCGCTCTCGACTGGGAGCCAAATTCCATGGGATCGAATCTCGGGCATCTTTACAAGTGATTCGTCGTCGCACTCGGTATTCATTTGCTCCTTCTCACTCCCCGCTCCGGTGCATCTCGATGATGGACGCAAGCTCAGCACCGGCCAAGTCGTTGTCAAGAGCTCCTCTCGGATCGTCGAGGAGGTCTTTGCCAATTTGCTGGCTCAGCGGTTGGGCATCCACATCCCCGGGTTCAAGGTCCCACTTTTTTTCCCCGTGTGCCGGCATGCCATCTTCACCATGTCCCCCCCGCTTAGGTCGTCGAATACTCCGATCCGGAGTGGGAGCAGTGCAAGACGGCCCTGAAAAAGCTTGCCCGTGATGTCTGCCGGAATGATGCTTTTTGGTCACCGCCACCACTCCCCCGGCATGCCCCTCTAGCAATACGGCTCGTGCGCCGGGGTCCGCGGGGCCCTGGACGATGTGGCCTTTTTCCTGGTCTTTGATCATGTCCCCGGGGTAACACTCTCCAAGGAGTCCATTCGGGACCTTCTGCCCTTTGTCGAGCCTGCCCCGGTCTGCCGAAGCCGTTTTTTCTTTCTTCCGGCGGCTGACCTCACCCCCATGGGGGTCTGTCGACCAGCCACCCGGCAGTTGCCCCAGCACCCCCGCGAGCATCGCCTGCTCAGTGCTGAGCCCCGAGGTGCTCGAGGAACTCGGCGCAATCGCATGCTTCGACGTGCTCATCAATAACTGGTCCGTCGACATCACCCCCCCCACAGACACACACCCCACACACCCCACGCACACGTCATAATAACTCATCCACCCCCTCTGTCAGTGATCGCTTCCCGCTGCTCTGGAACCACGACGGCAACGCGTGCAACGTGATGCTGGGCCCCACATTCCGCTTCCCGCCTGCCCCCGCCGCCCCCGCCACGCCCGCCACGCCCGCCGCCCCCCCGGCTCCCAGCCCCAGCCCGCCCGCCGCCATCACGGTGGCCACCCCGCCGCCGCCCCCGCAGCCGACCCCCGCGCCGTCCCTCCCGCCCGGCTGGCCGACCACCCCGGGGCACGTGGGCGGGGTCACGGCCTGGGCCATCGACACGGTATGCTCCTGCGTCCGGTCGCAGTACGAGCCGGCCATTGCGGGGTACCTGGCCAAGGTGCGGCCCTTTGTCGAGCAGATGGTGGCCCCCTCGCAGCCCTCGCACTTCATCGGGCAGCTGCAGGACCTGCTGGGGCTGCTGCGGGAGTGCCTCGAGGGGGCCGAGTTCACCCGGGGCATGTGCACGGCCTTCAGGCGGGGCTTCGCGCGGATGGTCGAGCGGATCGCAACCACCGACATGAAGACCGTCCGTCTTGCCTTTGTCGTATGCCCTGCCCTCCAGGGGGGTGAGGATGGTCATGGCAACCACCGACATGAAGACCGTCCGTTCTCTGGGATGCCCTGTTCGGTCCCGTGGTGGTGGTGATGATGATGGTCGAGCGGATTGCGACCACTGCGAGCTTGTGCTTCTTGCCCGTTCGTCGTTCCCCCCACTACACCATCCCCCCGACCCCACTTCACCAAACCCATCCCCCCTTTGGGGTGCTGCGTTCCCTGTGTGTTTGGGCGCGCAGGTGCTGGCGGAGACGCTGGCGGCCACCCGGGGTGCCATCCACGCCGACTGGGAGAAGATTTGGGAGCGCGACCTCGAGCGGACCGACACGGCGTTCCTGGGCCGGGTCGCCCAGGTCCGCCTGAGCTGCCCACCCCGTCGTGTGTGTGGTGGGGGAAGTGATCGGGGGGGCCGGTGGGTGCGGCATTGCTGGGCCGGGTCGCCCCACCCCATCATCGTGTGTGTGTGTGTGTGTGTGTGTGTGTGTGTGTGTGTGTTGTACAGAAGCAGAAGCAAGAAGGACGATGTTGAAAGGGACAAGTTGGTGTGAACAGGGGAGTTGTGTGTGTGTGTGTGTGTGTGTGTGTGTGTGTGTGTGTGTGTGTGTGTGTGTGTGTGTGTGTGTGTGTGTGTGTGTGTGTGTGTGTGTGTGTGTGTGTGTGTGTGTGTGTGTGTGTGTGTGTGTGTGTGTGTGTGTGTGTGTGTGTGTGTGTGTGTGTGTGTGTGTGTGTGTCGTGTAAAGAAGGAACGAAGTAACGGGAAAATAAAACAAAAACCAGAGAGGTAGAAGAGACAGCACGAATGTCACTGCACCCGTGTGTGTGTCTGTGTGTGTGTGTGTGTGTGTGTGTGTGTGTGTGTGTGTGTGTGTGTGTGTGTGTGTGTGTGTGTGTGTGTGTGTGTGTGTGTGTGTGTGTCGTGTAAAGAAGGAACGAAGTAACGGGAAAATAAAACAAAAACCAGAGAGGTAGAAGAGACAGCACGAATGTCACTGCACCCGTGGGCGAAGGAATCCCCTGTGGAGGGCGTTTGATAGGCTCGTTAGGGAGAGGACGGACCTGCCGTCGTGGCGTAATGCGGAGGGACCCCCACCAGGTGGTAGCAGCGAGTAGCGGCGCAAGGGGATTTGCACAACCACCCACCACCACCAGATATAGCAGGGAGAGCACGCACACCCAACGAACGACCGGTCCATATGTCCAGTCCCTTCGGAGCGAATCGCGCACCCAACCACCCCTTCACCACATCGGCCCGTCATGTGCATAAGTGAACATCGGCGCGCAACACCGAACCCGAAAAGCTTCGGGTGGGAACCCGGAGGCTCCCGTCCGCCGAAGCGGATAGCAGCCGAAGTAGGCCGCCAAGACCCGATGAGCATCGGGAGAGAGCCATGTGCACTCTCTGATCAAAGGACGCAGCCGGAGTGTGTGTGTGTGTGTGTGTGTGTGTGTGTGTGTGTGTGTGTGTGTGTGTGTGTGTGTGTGTGTGTGTGTGTGTGTGTGTGTGTGTGTTGTACAGAAGCAGAAGCAAGAAGGACGATGTTGAAAGGGACAAGTTGGTGTGAACAGGGGAGTTCACACCAACAGTGTGTGTGTGTGTGTGTGTGTGTGTGTGTGTGTGTGTGTGTGTGTGTGTGTGTGTGACAATGTGAGTGCGGCACACGAGCGTAAAACAGCCCGCTATCTGGCCCTGACCCGCGACCTGGCGGTGAAGGGCTGGACGGTGGAGCTGGTCCCCTTCGAGGTGGGCTCCATCGGGTTCCTGACACGTTCCTATCATGCCATGACCCGGCTGCTGGGCATTGGCTCCAAAACCCTCTCCACCTCGATCTCTGACACTGTCCTGCGCTGCAGTTACTGGATCTTCCTGTCCCGGGGCGACCAAGTGTGGACCCCATGGGCGATCCATCTGTAACTCAGCTGCCTGTCCTGACCCGTGTCCCTTGTCCCCTGTCCTGTCCCGTCCCCCTTGCTCGTCCCGTCCTTTTGTTTTGCTCGTCCCGTCCTGTGGTGGTGTGTGGCCGGGGGATCCCCGGAGGTGGTGGCACTGCCCTAGCGCTCCGATCAGTAGGCTCATTCTGGGTGCCACTACACTTTCCGGATCCACTCCCCGTCTCGTGGGGATGGACCGTTTTCTTTCTTCGTCCTGTCCCTACTTCTGCTCCCCACACTCTCCACACCCCGGCCCCGTCCCGTCCCGTCCCGTCCCGTCCGTCCCGTTCTTCACCGTGCCCCTCTGTGCTACGTGCGGCCTGCCCTGGTCGTGCTGTCCCTACGTCCCGTCCCTGGTGCGCCGTCCCGTCCCGACCTGTCCCGTTCGTTGCCGTCCCGTCCCGTCCGTCGTCGATGCTCGCCATCGACATTCTACTACGCACCCAATCGAAAGGTCTGTGTCATATGCTCCGATTGCCCCTTGTCTTGCCTGTGTCGGGGACCCTTTGGCGCGACACATGCTGCTGCCGTGCGATGTGGTGAGAGCGTGAGCTGTCCATCCACACCATGTGACGGATCCCTTGTGGGTCCTGATTTCCGGTCTCGGATGTTGACGTGCTCTTCCGCCTGAGCGCTTTGCCCTTGACTGACCCTTGTTCGCTGCCGCCTGCTTGCGTATGTTGGCTTGGTGGACACTGCTTGACTATGGCGCTTCCCTCGTGGACTGTGCCTACATTTCTGGCGGTGTCTCTTCCCTCTTTCGTGTGTGTGTGTGTGTGTGTGTGTGTGTGTGTGTGTGTGTGTGTGTGTGTGTGTGTGTGTGTGTGTGTGTGTGTGTGTGTGTGTGTGTGTGTGTGTGTGTGTGTGTGTGTGTGTGTGTGTGTGTGTGTGTGTGTGTGTGTGTGTGTGTGTGTGTGTGTGTGTGTGTGTGTGTGTGTGTGTGTGTGTGTGTGTGTGTGTGTGTGTGTGTGTGTGTGTGTGTGTGTGTGTGTGTGTGTGTGTGTGTGTGTGTGTGTGTGTGTGTGTGTGTGTGTGTGTGTGTGTTGTGTGTGTGTGTGTGTGTGTGTGTGTGTGTGTGTGTGTGTGTGTGTGTGTGTGTGTGTGTGTGTGTGTGTGTGTGTGTGTGTGTGTGTGTGTGTGTGTGTGTGTGTGTGTGTGTGTGTGTGTGTGTGTGTGTGTGTGTGTGTGTGTTGGGAAGGGGATGGGGCACGACAGGGTCGCCGAGGTCCGCCCCCCTGTGCTCATTCATGTGTGTGTGTGTGTGTGGGGGGGGGGGGGGGGGCGGACTGACTCGGGTGATTTTGACGCATCACCCCTCCCGTCACCTCCCGTCCCGTCCCCGCCCGCCCACCCGCCGCCCCCGCCAGACGATTTCCGATGCCTGGTGGGCGTCGCACAGCCGGACCCCCTACCCCGCGGATGCCCCCTGGACGGCCCCGCTGCCCCCGCGGACGCGGCTGGTGGGGCTGCGCGACCTGGAATGCTCGCTGGTCAACTGCGCGGCCATGGTGTGGGACCTCCGCGAGCCCGAGCGCTTCGCCGGGTCGCACGTGTTCACCTCGTTCAATGCCGACATGTCCCGGGGTCTGCAGGCTGTGTGTGTGCGCGCCTATCTGTGCCACGGGCATGCTGGCTGTGTTCGAGTGCCCATCCCCATCCCCACCCTCATCATCAGCCGATCTGCCGATGCAGGGAGCACCCTGGAGGCGGTGGCGGTGGGCCTGACGGCGACCCAGCTGGACACACGCCGCCGGATGATCAGCCACGCCCACGGGCCGCACCTCTTCGTCATCCCCCGCTGCCCCAACGGTCCGCATCCACGCCTACATCCCCCCCCCGACCCGGACCGGCCTGTCCAAGATGTCCAAGATGACCTTCCATTCTCCGTCCCGCCCCACAAAGCAGCCAGCTCACGCACCCCATCATCCCGGCCCCCAAACCACCCCGCCTGCCCCCCCAGACCCCGACCTGACCTGCCTACCGGGGTTGACTTTTCCATCCCACCATCCCGCCCACTGACCGCCGCACTCACTCCGCCCGCCCACCCCCCGCAGACCCTGATCTGCCCAAGTTCGTCGAGGCGCTGCAGCTGTGCCCCAGCCATGGTGATGGTCCTGGCCGGTCCGCCGCCCCTCTCTCCCTCCCCCCTCCGTCTGCCCCTCCTCCTCCTCCTCCTCCTCCATCCACCTTCCCTTCGCCTGCTCCCACCCCCCCCATCTGACGCCGGGCGGGCATTTGGTGTGGGCTGACAAAGTCATCATCGCCCGTCTTGTTCGCCTTTGGCGGGCCCCTTCGTGGGCTCGACATTTTTTTTTTTTTCTCGCCAAAAAATCTGAGAGCCCCTGGGTGTGTGGCCCTGGGTGCGCTGCTCTGCGAATGTTTTATGGCCCCCAGGGACATGGAACTCACTCGATCCCCCCACCCCACCTCCCCATCTCCCCATCTCCCCTGCCCCCAGATGGTTACGATGCCTTCCAGCGCCGGTATCCGATGTACTGCTTCAGCCCCGGCATCACCTGCACAAGCCAGGGTCCGCGCCCACAGGGTGGGGTGGCCTGTGTGTGTGTGTGGGGGGCACCTACCAGGCACATCCTCCTTTCCCCACCCCACCACTCCCACCCCGCCACACAGCCCACAGACGCGCACTCATGGTTGGTGTGAATGTGTGTGGCTGTGTGTCTGTGTGTGTGGCTGTTCCCTCGGGGTGATGACGGCATGGTCCCGCAGCGGGTTTCGCCTCGGAGGTGCTGCCCGATGTCTTCCTCGGTCCGCCGCCACCCCCCCCCCCCCATTACCACCACCATCATCACCATTATCTTCCCTCGTCAGCATCAGAATCATCAGCAGCAGCATCAGCAGCATCAGCAGCATCAGCAGCATCAGCAGCATCATCGTCATCGTCATCACCCAGCCATCATCCCAGCCATCACCAACATGCTGTGGTTGTTGTTGGCGGCGGCCGCCTTGCTGTGTGGCGCAGGGGGCGTGGCCCCGGCCCACGACCCGGACGGGCTGAGCCAGTGCCGCATCAGCCACGTGCTCAACATGGCCGGGGAGCTGCCCCCCTGCCCCGGTCCGCCCCATCGCCCGCTCCCATTGCCGCGCACGAGCATACGGCACACACATTTCATCTTGATCCACCACTCTGCCTCGTGGAGTGGGACCCAGAAACACGAGGGACGGTTTTTTGTCTCTTTGTCCGTCTTCCAGAATCAAAAGACATCAAACGACGATGGACACAGCTTTTCGCTCAAGCTGTGCGTCATTTGAGACCCTTCCTGTCCGATTGATCAGTCCCTTTGCTCCACACACACAAGCACAAACACACCCGGATATGCCAAAAAAAAAAAAATTGTTCATTTTTGAATTTTTGAAATTTTTGGGGGGGAATGCGGCTAGACCCCTGGACGGAGGCCCACATCAAGTACCTCCACCTGCCCACCGACGACTGCCCCACCAACACCATCGCCCTGCCCGAGGGCATCCGATTCGTGGGTCCGTCATGCGCTCATCACCGCCAACCCGACCTGGCGCTGTACTGGTGCTGCTGTACAGTAGTGCTCTTGCCCTAGTGCTCTTGCCCTTGCTGCTGTGCTGTGCTGTGCTGTGGTGCTGCTGTACAGTGCTCTTGCCCCTTGCTGCTGTGCTGTGCTGTGCTGCTGCTGCTGTGAGCGCGAGCGTTGCGCCAGTCCAACCTCACCCGTGACCTCTCGCCGCCCACCCCGCCGCCCGCCATCACCGCCCATCACCCCAGATGAGGCCGTGCGGGGCGGGGGCCGGGTGCTGATCCACTGCGCCATGGGGATGAGCCGCTCGGCCACGATCGCCATCGGGTACGCCATGTTCACCCGGGGATGGACCCTCGAGCAGGCCCTCTGCTTCATGAAGGTCCGGCCCCCACTATGGCCCTATGGCCCGATGACCATAATATGCCATATGACCGACGTACCATCACCACGTCATCCACTCAGTCTACTCCCCTCGTCGCCGCCAATGATGTTAATGATGGTCATGTTGGTGATGATAGTCGATGCTACCACAACCACGCCACATAGGCACAGCCACTGTGCCCGGCATCACATGGCTGGAGTGCTTCATTCCTCATCCCATCACCCCCACCCACCCACCCCCTGCTCACACCGGGTCCTCCTCTCCCCGTCCCCATCCGCAGACCATGCGCCACGCCGTCAACCCCAACTCAGGTTTCCTGCGGCAACTGCTGCAGTACCAGGCCACACTGCCCCCGCGGAAGGCCGACCCGGAGCCAGCCGCTATGACGGGCCTGCCGCTCCCCGAGGTTCTGCCCCCCCTGCTGGCCATCCGGCTCGACTGGGCCCGCAAGCAGTTCGCCACCATGCGCGACGAGTCTGGGGCCCCAGTGGCGCCGCTCCCCGGGGAGAAGGACTCCGATGATGCTCCGGCCACGCGGTGAGCACACTCAGCATCGTCTTGATTTTATTTTATTCCGACTTGGGTGGCTCCATGACTTGCCCGGTCCGAGCAGGATGGGACCGCAAAGATCGATGGAATTCCCTCTTCCGACGTGCGATTCAGAGGTGTCGCGAGCGTAATGGATTTTGGGCTTCAATTTTAAGGGAAAACAGAAATGGAGTGTGTTCCGGTGTCAAACAGCAAATCTGATGAAAACAGAAAGAGAAAGAGGCAATAAGTCTCGGATTCCATGAAGGCGATCATATATCCCAACTCAAAAAGCACGAAGAAGTGGAGCATGAAGCCATGGATCGCCGCCAATTGGTCGGTTCAGAGCTGTGAAGGAGGGTGAAGATAGTCGCGAGTCCCCCAGTGTCATAAGTCCTTTTTAGCGCTCAAAATCCGCACAAGATGGCCTGTTCTTTCATTTTTCTATTTCCGAGTATTAACCGAGTATGGTTTTCCCCCTTTGCGTTCTGTCGCTCGTTATAGGCCCGTGGACCGAAGAAGCATCTTAAGGTCGGTTTCACTTGGTTTTTGAGCATCATTGTGCTCACATACATTCCTTATAGCGCATCGCCGCCCCCAAGCACTGGATGCTGGCCAAGCTCGGCGGCCAGTGGGTCCGCGGAAGAATGCTATCATCTTTCACTCACCCCATCATGTTCACTTATAAAGGCTCCCAAGCCCTCTGCGGGTCCCCACAAGGCGCGCGAGTGCCTGCCCCTCGTTCTCCTCATCCGCAACCGTCTTAAGTACGCTCTGTCTGGCCGCGAGACCCAAATGATTCTCGGCCAGAAGGCTGTTAAGGTTGACGGTGTTGCCCGCACTGACCACACCTTCCCCACCGGCTTCATGGGTTTGTACCTGCTCGTTTACCCGTGTCCTAAACAGCCCTCTGCTTTTAGATGTCGTCTCCATCGAGAAGACCAACGAGCACTTCCGTCTCCTCCACGACGTTAAGGGCCGCTATCTCCTCCACCGTGTCACCAAGGAGGAGGCCGGGGTTTGTTCTCGTTCTAGCTTTATTCCGGTTTCTCATTCCTCTGTAGTACAAGCTCGGCAAGGTTTCTCGCGTCTGGGTTGGTCTCAAGGGCATCCCCTACTGCTCTACCCACGACGGCCGCACCTTCCGCTATCCCCACCCTGACATTGCCATCAACGACACCATCCGCTTCGACCTGAAGACGAAGAAGATCCTTGACTTCGTCAAGTTCGAGACTGGCAACCTCGTCATGGTTTCTGGTGGCCGTAACTGTGGCCGTATTGGTGTGATCGTCTCCAAGGAGAAGCACCCTGGCACCTACGATATTGTCCACATCCGCGACTCTGCCGGCCAGACCTTCGCCACCCGCCTCGGCTACGTTTTCGTTATTGGCAAGGAGTCTCACCCCTGGATCTCCCTTCCCCGCAACAAGGGTGTCCGCCTTGACATCAACGACGACCGCAAGCTTCGCCTGGAGAAGAACAAGCAGCGCATCGTCAACAAGCCCAAGTCCACCAAGAAGCACTAAGCGATTTGTTTCGTCAAGACACGGCCATCTTCTATTCGCTTCCGGTTGGTTAGGGGGGAGGGGGAGTAGAACGGGGAAACAGTCCTCAGAACCACCGGACATTCTTTTTTGGGCTCTGCTCCAGTTTACAAACAAACCCTGCTCCTCTGTCTGGGGAGGTGGAACGTCAAATAGGATGCTTCTTTTTGGAGCGCACGTCAGTCAGTGGCGTCATTTTAACAGTTGGAAAAGCCGGCAGAGAAGACACACCCACCCGGAACACACGAGCCGACAAGAGGAAAAAAAAAACGCGAAAACACTGTCCGTGCACAGAAGCGTGCAAGCCGAGAATAAAAAAAAAACGGCCTTGGCCCCTTCCCTTAGTGAAGGAAGTTGCTGCCAGTTCGGGTCATCGCTTTCATGGGCACTTGGAGCAACGCCGACTGTTTGCCAGGCCTTGCGGGGCGAGGGCGACGGGGGGGCGGCCCAGCAGGGGGGTGCTGCTGCGTTGGTTCGGGTGTCGGCGGCAAGAGCCCGAGAAGGGAGGCCACCGGCAAGTCGCCCTCGGGGGCGGGGCCTTGAGGGAGCATGGAGAGCGACGCCGGCCATGTGGCCTCGGCAATCTCCTTTGTATCACCCGTGTGCTCACCTTCGCACAGAAGGCTGAGTAGGTCGGGCAGGGCTCGGCGGCCGGGGGGAGGTCGGCGGTCTGCATCAGCAGACAGAACGGGGATGCGGGGAGAGGCGAGGCTGGGGAGACCGAGGGCGGTGCTCACTGGGGCGGGGGGGTATGGGTCGAGGAGCATTCGCAGGGGATCTGCACGCATGGGGTCGCCTGCACGCGGGGAGTCTGCGCACAAGGCATCTGCGGCTGTGACCAGGGTGAGGGAGGCGGGGAGCTCGAGAGGAGCCGAGGCCTCCGTGCAGATTTTCTTCTTGTCGCTCGAGTACCCGCCGGTGACGGTGGCAGGGAACTCGGAGGCCACCGTGCAAAGATTTTTCGCGTCACCTGCGTCCACGCCGCGCCGCTGAGGGTCCACCAGTTCGGGGCACACGATCGCGGCGATCGACAGGGAGCCGACCTGCCCACGAGAGAACGAGATGAGAAAACGGGCCGATCGAAAGAGGCGAAACGAAGAACGGGGTGAGGCCGCCAGACAGACCGGCGATGGTGACATGTCGATTGGCCCCGCAGCCGGGGAGGAGAAATCGGCAGAGAGGTCGGTGCCCCACGCATCGACGAGACCCCGGCGGGCAGCCGGGGCGCTGACGATCACGGGCGACTCCGTCGGTGCCAGCCGTTTCGGTGGGGAGGCCACCGTGGTAAGGAGGTACGCCGGCGGTGGGGGGCCGCCGAGGTCTTCGGGAAGGTAACAAGACGAACCCGAAGGGGGAGGGTCGGTCGGCGGGGCAGGGATCGAGATCGCCGGGCCGAGAGGATTCACCACCGCAAGGCCCACCACCGAGGGGGCCTCCCCAACGATGGAGAGCTCCTGCTGCTGCGCGAAGACGTGGGCAAGATGAGGAGGTATATGACGCAGATGGATATCTGTGAAGGGGGCGTCCTCGGCCGCTCCCATTCGACATCGCACCGAGACCGGAAGTCAGCCATCAGATGGACTCCTCGTTCGCCCATTCCCCCACCAGCAGACCTTCTTCGCCTCCTGCGGGCCGATCCTCTTGAGCCGGTTTCGGCGCCTGGCCAGCAGCAGCATGGCCAGCAGCCCAGCGATGAGCAGAAGGCCACCCAGCGGACCGGCCACGTAGGCCGCCAACAGGCCCGCAGAGGCGGCGGAAGCGGCCGGCCGGCAGGTGGACTTGCCCGACGGGGTGGCAGTCAGCGCATAGCCGGCCTGGGAGCACTGGCACTCCCACAGCCGCTCAAAGCTGCCCCCGGCGGTGGTCGTCAGCTCGCCAGCGGCACAACGAGCACCCCGGTCGCCCCCTGCCTGGCACTCGCCACCCGTGTGGCAGCGATAAGTTTCGGCCACTGCGGGGCGTCGAGGTAATGGGGAGAATGAGTGGAAACGGAACAGGTCGAACCTCCAGCTGTGGTGAGCCGCCAGGAGAAGCACAGACCAGGCGTGTCGCAGTGGTCGCCGGCCCAAGCGGACTTACAAGTGCACGTCTTGGAGGGGGCCGCGCCCTCGCAGGAACCTCCGTGGTGGCAGTCGTTCTTCACTGTGCACGTTCCCTCGGCGGTCTCACAGCGAGCACCCGAGCTTCCCGGGGGGCAGCGACAGCCGAAGATGCCTGCGGCCACAGCGTAACAGGCGCCGTTGGTGCCACAGTCGGCATCCAGGGCGCAGCTGCTTCCTGATGAAGGTGCCAGCAGCCGAGTGGGGCGAGAGGGCGCGGGCACAGCAAAATGAGAGGGAAACATGGAAAAACACCAGACGGCAAGAGGACAGAGGACGGAGGACGGACCGAAGTAGATCACCGCGGGGCCCTCGGTGGGGGTGCTCAGGGGCGCCTCAAGGGTGTTGCCCGCCAGGTCGGCCAAAGTCAACACCGTGAAGCCCACCGGCCCCAGGCTGTCCGCACCCGTCAGCTGATAGGACGCCTCGAAGCTCATCCAGCCATCAGTATCATTGGCGGCATTGAGGGCAGAGACAGGAGCGGCGGCGGTCACATTGACGGGGTGTCCGGCAATTGTGAGCCCGATGGGGCTGCTGGCGGCGACCCGGAGGGGCTCCGTGGCCGTGAAGCGCACCGTGACCAGGTCGCCCGGTTGGGCCACTCGGGGCAGGGCGTTGGAGCTGGTGAAGGTGAGCCGGCTCAGGCAGGGCCGAGTGCAATCCAGCTCCACCGTGGCCGGGGCTGCCACCGGGGTGGTGCCAGAGGGGAGCGGATTGCCCGCCCGGTCGGTGGCATTGACCACGGCGGCAGTCAGCATTTGGGCGTCACAGTCGCTTTGGAGCACCACCCAGGACGCCCCCCACCACTCCCCTCGGTCTGGTTGCCCGCCAGGGGGGTGGTGGCCAGGGTGTGGCCCGCGATGAGGACGGTGGCGGCCCCGAGCGGTTCGCTGGCCGTCAGGCGCACCGTCAGACGGTCGCCCAGCCGGGCTCGCGTGGGCCCATTCGGATTGTCGCTCGCGAAGAGGACAGAGGCGGAGGCAATCGTCGGTGGCGTCGTATCTGGGCGGGGTGATGGAAGAGGGTTGATCAGACTGAGGTGGAAAGAGGTGGCAGCGGCTGGGCCAGGCAACCGATGGGCTGAACAAAACAGACCAGCCAAAACGGCGAGCGTGAAGGGGCCATCGGTGAGGGAGACCCCGCCACATGAGGCCGTGATGTTGTGCGAACCCGGCTGGAGGGGGGCCAGCCAGGTGGCGAGGAAGCGGGCAGGCGAGTCGCCCGTGCAGAGCCAGGCCAGCCCGGTCGGGGTATGCCCGTCGAGGAACACGGCAAACGGGACTGCGGCACCAGTGTCGCAGGGAACGGCGTTGCCGTAGCAATCGTGAGCTGTGAATGTGGCATGGACTGCCGCGCCAGCCATGACCGTCGATGACGAAATCGTGAAGGAAGATGGTGCCGCAGAGGGAGGCCCTGGGATGACGGTGACATTGGCGGCAGCCGCACCGGCACTAATAGCACCCAGCACCTGCCCGCCGTAGGTGAGGGCCACCGTGTGGCAGCCCGTGGCCGTGGGGGCGAAAGTGGCCGTGAAGGTGGCCGCCGTGGGGCTCCCAGTGCAGGCCCAGGTCAGCCCCGACGATGCCAACGCCGCCCCGTCCCACAGCAGCCGGAAGGTGCTGGCGACCGTGAGATTGGCGCAGGGCACCACATTGCCCGTCGTATCGTGAGCCGTGACGGTCACCGTGTAGCCAGCCCCCGCCGGGGTGCTCGCCGGGGCCACGAAGCTGCTCCGGGCGGCCGAGACCACCGCTACACGGACGGAAGAAGAAGCACGTTGAGGGGTGGCATTCGGGAGGTAAGGCACGGAGCCATCTGGTCGGGGAACGGACCGGGGGTGAGGGTCATCGTCACGTTGGGGCCAGTCGCCAGGGGCTCCTCGCTGTCGGCCATCGCCACAGAAAGCTCGCCCGTCCCGGCCCCGCCATATGCACTCCCGTTGGCGTATGTGCACCAGGTGGCCACGAACAGGGCCGGTCGGTCGGCCGAGCAGCTCCACATGACGTCGGCCGTGGCTGGGCGGCCAAGTTCGTCGCCCCCGCCCCACCAGGCCACTGCGAAGGTGGCGTTGGCCGTGTCCTCGGTGCAGCCCACCACGGTGCCGGCCTCGTCGCGGGCCGTGAAGGTGACCTGGACGAGCGACCCGGCGGGGGCGGTCGTGTTGCTGACACGCACCGTGCTGTGCGAGGCCGTGGCTGGGCCTGCACAACGACGATAGGGGGGAGGAGGAGTGGAGGGGGCGGAGGGAAGGTGGAGAGGGAGAATGGTGTGTAAGGACGGCTGTGATGAAAAAGCGTTCGTCGAGGACGGACCCGTGACAGTGATGTTGAACTGCCCGCCCTGGTCGGCCAGGGCTGACCCGCCAGCCAGCAGCACCACCTCGACGATGTGGCTGCCCACATCCGCCGCCGTGCAGCTGAACGTGCCCACGAACAGCGACGCGGGCTGCTGGACGGCCGAGCAGGCCCACCCGACTCGGCCACCAGCACCACTGTCGCCGCCCCAGGGGCTTCCATCGAGCGTGAGGGCAAACGTCGCATTGACTGTGGCATCGGTGCAGGGGACCGGGTTCCCATAATGGTCGTGGGCGGCCAGGGCCACCCAGACGGCGCGGCCCGGGACCAGCTGCCCGTCGCTCGGCGAGAGCGCAGCAACCACACTGGTGGCGGCTGATACGGCGCCTGCGATGTCAAGGGAAGAATCGGGGGGTGGTCATGAGTGGACGCGGTTGGTTTGGGCAAATAAGCAGGGGGGGAAGCGGGCAGACCCGGACGGATGGTCACATTCACCACCACAGCCTCGTCGATGCCCCCCAGGGGTGTCCCGCCGACCGTGACAGTCAGGGTGTGCGTCCCGGCTGCCGTCGGGGTGAAGGTCCCAACGAAACAGGACGGCGTGCCCGCCGCCGCCAGGCAGGACCAGTTCGTCGCAGGGACGTTGGTGGGCGCGTCGTCCCACAGCAGTCCAAAGGTGGTGGCTGCGCGTTCGGCGGTGCACGGAACCGCGTTGCCGTACGGGTCGCGGCCCGTGACGGTGACCGACAAGGCAGCACCGGCGGTGAACATCGGCGCCGTGGTGGTGAAGCTGCTCTGGAGGGCGCTGGGGCTGGCCGGGACGACCCGGACCGGGTGGCCGCCCCCGGAAGAAGCCGAGCTGCCGCCGACTGGGGCGCCACCGACGGGGGCCAGCGTGGCTTCGAGCAGGTGGAGCCCGCTGGCGGTGGGGCTGAAGGTGGCCGCGAAGGCGCTCCCGTCGCACGACCAGGCCAGCCCGGCGGGGGCCGCGGCCCCGGCCGCGCCGGAGGATGCGTCGCCCCAGCCCACCGCGAAGGTACTCGCGGCGGTGGCGGCCACGCACCCAACCAGATTGTCGAATGGGTCGCGTGCCGTGAAGGTGGCCCTGACAGGCTGGCCGGCGATGACCACATCCAAATCCAAGGGCACCACCGCCACCCGGCTGCGCTCCCCCGAAACGGCTCCTGCGGGAAACAAACAAATCATCCAAACCATGGGAAGGTGAAGAAGAGACAAAGAACCACACCCGTCAAACGACCGGGGGGGGGGGGGGGGGGATGTGACAGCCAGGCCGCAGACCAGGAGTGACTGTGACATTCGCCTCGAAACCACTAGGAACAGCGCTCAGCGCCCGCCCGCCGTAGGTGAGCACCACCGTATGGGGGCCCGCGGCTGTCGGGGCGAAAGTGGCCGTGAAGTTGGCCGCCGCGAGGCTGCTGCCGGTGCAGGCCCACCCCAGCGACGCCAACGCCGCCCCGTCCCACAGCAGCCGGAAAGTGCTGGCGGCCGTGAGACTGGTGCAGGGCACCACATTGCCCACCGCATCGCGAGCCGTGACGGTCACCGTGTAGCCAGCCCCGGCCGGGGTACTCGCAGGGGCCACAAAGCTGCTCCCGGCGGTCGAGACCACCGCTGCAACCCACCACGACCCCGTAACCACAACAACCAGAGAGAATCGAAGGATTAGGACGACGGGGGGGTGGGGTGGGGTGGGGAGGGGGGGGGGGGGGGGGGGGTGGCAAAGATCTCCTCTCTTCGCGGGAGCAGGAGGGGAAGGCCGCGGCGGGGCCGAACACGGACGGGGAGTGAGAGTCATCGTCACGTTGGGGCCAGTCGCCAGGGGCTCCCCGCTGCCGGCCATCGCCACGGAAAGCTCGCCCGCCCCGCCACCACCACCTGCACCTCCATCATCGGTTGTGCTGTATGCACACCAGGTGGCCACGAACAGGGCCGGCCGTTTGCCCGAGCAGCTCCACACGAGGTCAGCAACCGGGGCCGGGGTTTCGTTGCCGCCGCCCCACCAGGCCACATCGAATGTGACATTGGCCGTGTCCTCGGTGCAGCCCACCACGTTGCCGGCCTCGTCGCGGGCCGTGAAGGTGGCTTGGACAAGCGACCCGGCGGGGGCGGTTGTGTTGCTGACCCGCACTGTGCTGTGGGTGGCCGTGGCCGGACCTGCACAACGAGGACGCCAACAACGATCGCGGGGAGGGGAAAACAAGAAGGGAGGAATGAGAAGTGTGCAAACGTCTGTGTGCGTGTTGACGAGATTCGCATGCGCGGGTGTGGGTGTGCCTGCGGGCAAAAGTGTTCGTCGAGGAGAGTGGACAAGGTCGGGTCATCGCAGACCCGGGGTTAATGTGAGATTGATGGCGGCACAACCAGCATCCAGCACCCGCCCGCCGTAGGTGAGGGCCACTGTGTGGGGGCCCGCGGTCGTTGGGGCGAATGTGGCCGTGAAGTTGGCCGCCGCGGGGCTGCCGGTGCAGGCCCAGGTCAGCCCCGATGATGCCAGCGCCGCCCCGTCCCACAGCAGCCGGAAGGTGCTGGCGGCCGTGGGGCCGGTGCAGGGCACCACATTGCCCACCGCATCGCGGGCCGTTGCGGTCACCGTGTAGCCAGCCCCGGCCGGGGTACTCGCCGAGGCCACGAAGCTACTTAGTGGGGCCGAAATCACGGCTGCAGGCGAACCAGAGCCAGAAGAAGCACATTGACGGATGAGAGATAGTCGATGTGTGGGTGAGGCAAAGAGGCATCACTCTGCTGCTGGACAGGGGAACGGACCGGGAGTAAGGGTCACCGTCACGTTGGGGGCAGCCGCCAGGGGCTTCCCACTGCCGGCCATCGCCACGGAAAGCTCGCCCGTCTCAGACCCGC
The DNA here is from genome assembly GCA_027972325.1 of Paratrimastix pyriformis. Taxonomy (NCBI): domain Eukaryota; phylum Preaxostyla; family Paratrimastigidae; genus Paratrimastix; species Paratrimastix pyriformis. The sequence continues at coordinate 135,208 of JAPMOS010000006.1, forward strand.
CACCACCCCCACCGCCACCCCCGGTGGTGCTGCGTGTACACCAAGTGGCCACGAACAGGGCCGGCCGGTCGGCCGAGCAGGTCCACACGAAGTCAGCAGCCGAGGTCAGTTGTTCATCGCCGCTGTCCCGCCAGGCCACCGCGAAGGTGGCGTTGGCCGTGGCCTCGGTGCAGCCCACCACGTTGCCGGCCTCGTCGCGGGCCGTAAAGGTGGCCTTGAGGAGCGACCCGGCGGGGGCGGTCGTGTTGCTGACACGCATCGTGCTGTGCGAGGCCGTGGTCGGGCCTGCACGAACCGGGGGGAGGGAGCGAAAAACGAGGGGATGAAGATGGATGTGCGCGCGCGTGATGAGATTCGCGTGTTCGTGCGAGCAAAAGCGCTGTCGAGGAAATTGGGCAAGGTCAGGTCGTCGCAGACCCGGGGTGACGGTGACATTGGCCTCGACACCACTGCCACCAACAGTCCGTCCGCCGTAGGTGAGGGCCACCGTGTGGGGGCCCGCGGCCGTGGGGGCGAATGTGGCCGTGAAGGTGGCCGCCGCGGGGCTGCCGGTGCAGGACCAGGCCAGCCCGGACGATGCCAACGCAGCCCCGTCCCACAGCAGCCGGAAGGTGCTGGCGGCCGTGGGGCCGGTGCAGGGCACCACATTGCCCGTCGTATCGCGGGCCGTCGCGGTCACCGTGTAGCCAGCCCCGGCCGGGGTGCTCTCAGGGGCCACGAAGCTGCTCCCGGCGACCGAGACCACCGCTGCACGGACCGGAAAGCATGTTGAGGGGTGGCATTCGAGGGGTAAGGCACGGAGCCATCTGGTCGGGGAACGGACCGGGGGTGAGAGTCATCGTCACATTGGGGCCAGTCGTCAGGGGCTCCCCGCTGCCGGCCATCGCCACGGAAAGCTCGCCCGTCCCGACCCCGCCGCCATCACCCGCGCCGCCACCACCCCCGGTGGTGCTGCTGTATGCGCACCAGGTGGCCACGAACAGGGCCGGCCGGTCGGCCGAGCAGCTCCACACGACGTCGGCAGCCGGGGCCGGGGTCGTTTCAGCACCGCCCCACCACCCTACTGCGAAGGTGGCGTTGGCCGTGTCCTCGGTGCAGCCCACCACGTTGCCGGCCTCGTCGCGGGCCGTGAAGGTGACCTGGACGAGCGACCCGGCGGGGGCGGTCGTGTTGCTGACACGCACCGTGCTGTGGGTGGCCGCGGCCGGGCCTGCACGAACCAGGGGGGGGGGGGGGGGGGGGGGGGAAGAAGGAGGAGGAAGAGGGAAGGAGGGATGAGAAGGTGGCCATGGCAATCATCCGCCGCCGAACAGAAGAACAAGATGACACGGCGGTGAGAGTGCACAGGCTGCAGACCCGGAATTACGGTGACATTGGTGCCGATCGCACCGCCACCAATCATAGCCAGCACCTGTCCGCCGTAGGTGAGGGCCACCGTGTGGCGGCCCGCGGCCGTGGGGGCGAAGGTTGCCGTGAAGTTGGCCGCCGCGGGGCTGCCGGTGCAGGACCAGGCCAGCCCCGACGCCAACGACACACCATCCCACAGCAGCCGGAAGGTGCTGGCGGAAGTGGGGTCGCTGCAGGGCACCACATTGCCCACCCCATCACGGGCCGTGACGGTCACCGTGTAGCCAGCCCCGGCCGGAGTGCTCGTCGGGGCCACGAAGCTACACTCGGCGGCCGAGACCACCGCTGCAATCCCAGATCCAGACCCCACAGAAGTCCGTTGTCAGATGCGGCGCCATCAAGAGACGGGGACGTCTCATCACCCAAGGGAGAACCGGTGACAGAGACGCCGGCTCCTCGCAACCCGGACAGACCCTCTGTGACCGCCATGATCTGGTCGGTGACAGTCCCCCCGATGGCATGCCCGTCGAGGGTCACGGAGATGGTGTGCGGCCCGGCCGAGTTGGGCACGGTCAAAACGGCCACAAACGAGGCGGGCATCGCACCCTCCGAACAGGCCCACATGATGTCCTCCTCCTCCGTGGCATCGCCCGGCGCCATACCGCCGTCGATCAGCATCGCGAAGGTAGTGTTGGCCGTCTCGGGCGTGCAGCCAAACTCGGTCCCGGCCGGATCACGGGCCCGGATGATGACCCTGAGCTGAGAGCCTGCCGCCGGGTTGCTGGGACTCAGCGTGAAGGTGCTGTCGGCCGCTGTCGGAGAACCTACAGAATGAAGCCCGGGATGAGCTCCAAGGGTTTCATCGTCGTGCCAGACCTGTGATGGTTACATTGGCCGAGGCAATCACCTTTGCCTCTGCCGCTGACTGCCCACCCAGGAGGACCGCAACCGTCCGACGGCCGGCATCACCCCTGGTCGGCGTCCAGGCGCTGCCGATAAAGGTCCCGCCACCCGAGCAGCTCCACCTTATCTCCGCCACCGGGCCGCTGTCACTGCCGTCCACGGTTGCCATCAATCGGGATGCAGTGTCGTTCGTGCAGCCGATGGGGTTTCGCCAGGCATCACGGGCAGTCAGGTTAAGAATGATAGGGGTCTCGACGGCCATCGTCGTGGAGCCGCCCATAATTTCCAGCGTCGTCTGGGAGGCCGCGATCGGACCTGCGAAGAATGCGGAAAGAGAGGCAGCCAGGTGGCATGGGGAATCAATGCGAAAAGTGACCACCAGAGCAAACCTTGGACCACGGTCACGGTCAGGTAAGGCGGATGCGTACCCCCGCCCGTCAGAAAGGCCCCGTCGGACAGGGCCATGACCGCCAGCTGGTGTGGCCCAGCAACGACTGGTCGGAAGGTGGCCACCCACACCGACCTGCCCAGCCCCTCTGCGGCGGTAGAAGAGCAGTCCCACGAGAGGCCCTCAGGGAAACCGCCCCAGAGCAGGGCAAAGGTGGTGTTGTAATTGGCCGCCGTGCAGACGACGTCCGAGCGGCCATACGCATCGCGGGCCACGATGTTGACCGCCAAGAGTTGGCCAGCCACGATGATGGTGCTGTTGGTCGAGAAGACGCTCTCGGAGCCGTCCACAGGGGCTAGATGAAGCATGCACATCCCAGTAGAGAAAAAGCGGCATGAGAAGATGCAGGCCCAGAGAATACTTTCCCACTCTGCGGTGTGTGTGTGTGTGTGTGTGTGTGTGGGGGGGGGGGGGGGGGCGGTCCACAACAAACCAGGTTCGACGGTGATCGTGGCCTCCTCACCAACAGGCTCCCCGGAGGCGCGAGTGGCCCCCTTGAGGGTGTGCCCAAACGGAGCCATGGGCGTGAAGGTCCCCGCAAAGTCGCCGCCACCCGTACAGGTCCAACTCAGGTTGGCCGGGGCCGTCTCGTCCAGCAGCAGCACGAAAGTGGCGTTGGCGGTGGCATTCGTGCAGGGGATGTGGTTGCCCCACCGATCGCGGGCAGTGAAGGTGCTTGTGCAGGGCACGCCCACGGTCAGGTCATCGCCGGTCGGAGTGGCAGGGATGGTCATGTTGCAATGGGCCACCGAGATGGAGTCTGCGTGTGCAGTATCGGGGGGCGGACGACGTGGGCCAAAAAGCATATGAGAGGAGGGTGCTCACATCCCCACGTCTTTCTCCCCCGAAGAATCGATTGGGCCACAAGAGGTCGATGTTCAGCAGCACAGCAGACCTGGCGTGACGACGAGGCCCCAGGGCGCTCGCTCCCGAGGTCCGAGCAGGTCGACGCACCAGAGGATGTAGTCGGGAGCGGCCACGAGGGGCGCCGAGTAGTTGGCCAGGAAGTCCGTGCCGAGGCAGGACCACCCGACGGCCGCCAGAGGGACCCCCGCTGCCCCGAGGCCCGCCTGGGCCGAGGACAGCTCCAGGGCGAAAGCCGTGCCGGCACAGGTCGCAGTACAGGGGACCGGGTTGCCATCGGGGTCGCTGGCCCTGATCAGGACCGTCTGCCATGTGCCCGTGGTGGCCTGGCGGGCGAAGGTCAGATTGGACCGGGCCGCGGAGGCCTCGGCTGCGAAGGGGAGTCGTGGAGGTGAAATGTATGATGCACCGTCGGGCTTGCCTACGCGACGGCAAGCGGCACAGGGTGCATTGCGACATTTGCAAGGAGAATATCAACCGAAGTAGAATCAATCGGAAAAGTTCTTCGAGCATCGATGTGGTGAAACAACTCGAAAAATAGCCGGATGTCTGCAAGACCTTTCGGGTTCCGGAGACTATTTCTCCACTATTTCTGCCGACTCTTTTCATCCCTTTCTTTCTTTCTTTCTCGTGTTAGTGCAGCCTCGTGGGAGGCTAACTGAAAATTACAAGAGGAGAATCTCAAAAGGTTTTTATCCCACCCCCCGCCCACCCATTCCAAGCATCCATCAACTCCAGGCAAGAATCGCACAGCCCGCATTCTCCAGTTGATGACTTTTGATCTCGCTCGTTGATCAGTGCTTTAGGGGAGTGCTGCTCAATGGGCAGGGCCCTTGACAGACCGAATGTGATGCCCGTCAGCCCACCGGTGGGGACCAGGGAGCTGTTGCAGTTGCCGGCCAGGTCGGAGAGGGACCCACTGAGGGTGTAGCCGATGGGCCCGAGGGGGTCGCCGGCCATCAGGGTCACCGTGGCCCGCACGGTCGCCGGTCCGACCAGCTGCACGGCAGCCGCCCGGCCGGCCAGCATCACCCCGGGCAGGGTCGCCGCCGCATCGTCAAGGGCCTCGTCGGCCTGCAGGGTGAGCGTCACCTGGTCGCCCACCCGGGCAAGCACAGCACCGCTGCTGGAGGCGCCCGTCACCGCGGTCAGCCGGGGCGCCACTGAATCTGCCGTGGGGAAGGGAGATGAGAATGAGTTGTGGAGTGCGGTCAGGGGTGGGGTCTAAAGCGCCAAACCAGGGGATCGCCAGCCAGACAACATCGCCAGAAGGGGATGACGTGCATTTCACCGACCAAAGACAACATCCAGGGTGCCTGTGATGGTGGCCTCCTGGGGGTTGCCATGCGGGTCGCGCATGCCACTCAGGGCGAAGGTCAGGTTGCCCTGGGCGTCTCCGCTGGCCATGGCCAACACGGCCGTGAAGGTGGTCGCCCCGGCTCCGGTGGTGAAAGTCACCGCAGCTCCACGGCCGGCCAGGGTCACGACGGGGAGCGCGGAGGGGCTCGTGTCATCGAGGGCCACGTTGGCCGTGAAGGAGACCGTCACCTGGTCGCCCACCTTGGCCAGCAGCGGGCTGTGGGCGTTGCTGGTGGCCGCGCTGACCGAGACCACCGCTGGCGGGGTGTAAACTGCGAGAAAAGGACCCGTAGGCACCCCCACAGACAGGACGTCGCGAATCAGGGGAGTCTGGGAACCGAAAGGCCGTCGGGAACACCGGGAGGCGCACGCGGACGGACATTGGACGAGAACGTCGGACTGGGGCGAGTAGACCGCCCCGCCGCCGGTCCCCCCCATCAGGGCAGCGGGCATGCTGACGTGCACCTCGAGCAGGTCGGCCACCCCGCTGGCCGGGGCGGGCAGGTCGAAGGTGAGCGCGTCCTCGCTGGGGGCGATGCTGATCGGGGTGATGTCCCCACCCGGCGGGGCCGTGCCGCTCCCTCCGCCACCCCCCGCAGCCACCGCCAGGTGCACCGCGGCCCCGCTGTACAGGTTGCGGCCCGTCACGGTCACGCTGGTTGAGGCTGCCGTCCGGGCCATCCAGACAGGGCTGACCCCAGTCACAACCGCTGTAAAACGGGTGTGCGGGACGGATACAGAACGGTGCGGAATGCGTGAGGTCGTCATCGTCCCTGCTGGCTTGGGAAGGCTGGAGCCGCACGGACGTTCGTAGCTGAAGGTGAGCCCGGGGCCCGTCTCGGCCGAGAGGCCCGACCCGGCGCTGGTGGGGTTCACCACAGCCACGGCCCACTGGCCGCTATGGGTGGAGGAGGCGCCCCCGCCCGCTGCCAGCTGGCTCTCGGCGCTGGCCTGGGTGGGCATGGCGAAGGTCAGGCTGGTGCTGGTCGGGGTGCCGCTCGAGGGGGTCACATCGATGTGGGCGGCCCCCGTGCCCAGCCGCACCGCGGCCCCACCGGCAAAGTTGGTGCCCGTCACGGTCACGGTGGTCGTGCCCCCGGCAGGCCCATGCAGCACCGAGAGCCCGCTCACCGTGGCTGCGCGTGGGCGGGCGGGCAGGTGGTGATGGAAGTGTGTGACGAGAGCCGAACCATCCAGGGACACAGACGGGCGTAGCTAAAGAAGGCTGCCCCAGTCGAGGGTGGCGACTGCACGCCGGTTGCCGTCTCGGTGACGAAGACCTCGTAGGTGACCGTGGCAGCGCTGGGCTGGACGGGAACCACGAACTGGATGGACGTCGCAGAGAGGAAGGTCGTGGCCAACAAGGCCCCAGTGGCCCCCAGCCGCGCTCTGACCACCCGGACAGCCGACAGTCACAACAACACAAACGTTTAGTCCGTCGCACGTATGCACACACGAAGATGCATATGCGCACCCACGTAGGCAGGGAGGGGTGCGGACCGGCAAGTGGCCGTGAAGCCGCACCCGGTCACAGTGATGACATCGCCCGACCTGCCTACGGTAGCGCTGAGACTCGACACGCGGAGACAGACTGCGCAACAGAAATCCGTTGTGGAGGATGCGTCATAATCTGGATCATCGTCTGAAGGCGCTTCAAAGTCCGATTTCCACGGAGGTCTTCCCAACGAGTGATTGGTGTGGGGTGCATGCTCGGTTAGGTTCGCCGGTGGTCAGGGAATGTCGACTTCAGGACTGTTTGCTCTCTTTTTGATGTTTTTGAAGATTTAATGGGCCTTGCGACACAGACCGAATGTGATGCCGGTCAGTCCACTGGCGGGGGCCGGGGAGCCGTCGCAATTGCCGGCCAGGTCGCAGAGAGACCCACTGATCGTGTAGCCGATGGGCCCGAGGGGGTCGCCGACCAGCAGGACCACCGTGGCCCGCACGGTCGCCGGTCCGACCAGCTGCACGGCAGCCGCCCGGCCAGCCAGCATGATCTCGGGCAGGGCCGCATCGTCTTCGAGGGCCTCATCGGCCTGCAGGGTGAGCGTCACCTGGTCGCCCACCCGGGCAAAGCCAGCCACACCACTGCTGGAGGCGCCCGTCACCGCGGTCAGCTGGGGTGCCACCGAATCTGTGGGGGGGAGGAAGGAGGAGCGTGGATGTGTGGGAGAGCGATCACGGGTCGGGTCCGACAGGAGGGTCGGTTTGGTTGCACCGACCAAAGACAACAGCCAGTGTGCCCGTGATGGTGGCCTCGGCCTGGGGGTTGCCCTGCGGGTCGCGCATGCCGCTCAGGGCGAAGGTCAGGTCGCCCTGGGTGTCCCCGCTGGCCATGGCCAACACGGCCGTGAAGGTGGTGGTCGTCCCGGCGAAGGCCACCGCTGCCCCGCGACCAGCCAGGGTCACGACAGGGAGGGCGGAGGGGCTCGTGTCCAGGGCCACATTGACCGTGAAGGTGACCGTCACCTGATCGCCCACCTTGGCCAATGTACTGTGGGCGTTGCTGGTGGCTGCGCTGACTGAGGCCACCGCCGGCGGGATGTAAACTATCAGCCACAAGAGAAGTGGTCCATCACATCCCACGAATGATATGGCGGTGAGAGGATGGCGGAGGCGACACCTTGGCGACACATCGGCAGGCGCACGAGGACGGACAATGGATGGTGACTGCAGTCTGGGGCGAGTAGACCGCACTGCCGCCGGTCCCCCCCATCAGGGCGGCGGGCATGCTGACGTGCACTTCGAGCAGGTCGGCCACCCCGCTGGCCGGGGCGGGCAGGTCGAAGGTGAGCGCGTCCTCGCTGGGGGCGATGCTGATCGGGGTGATGTCCCCACCCGGCGGGGCCGTGCCGCTCCCTCCGCCACCCCCCGCAGCCACCGCCAGGTGCACCGTGGCCCCGCTGTACAGGTTGCGGCCCGTCACGGTCACGCTGGTTGAGGCGGCCGTCCGGGCGATCCAGACAGGGCTGACCCCAGTCACCACCGCTGCATATAACAGGGGTGGGTGGAAGGGGCGTCGGGGGTGGAAGGGTGAGGATGGCGCCTGAATGGTGTGGCTAGCAATGAGAGGGGTGCACGGACGTTCGTAGCTGAAGGTGAGCCCGGGGCCCGTCTCGGCCGAGAGGCCCGACCCAGCGCTGGCGGGGTTCACCACGGCCACGGCCCACTGGCCGCTATGGATGGACGAGCTCCCACCTGCTGCCAACTGGCTCACGGCGCTGGCCTGGGTGGGCACGGCGAAGGTCAGGCTGGTGCTGGACGGGGTGCCGCCCGAGGGGGTCACCTCGATGTGGGCGGCCCCCGTGCCCAGCCGCACTGTGGCTCCGCCAGCAAAGTTGGTGCCCGTCACGGTCACGGTGGTCATGCTCCCGGCAGGCCCATGCAGCACCGAGAGCCCGCTCACCGTGGCTGTGTGCGTGTGTGTGTGTGTGGGGGGGGGGGGGGGGGTGGCGTCGCGGGTTGGTGGCAGAGGGGAAGTACGGAATAGCACAGATCGAGCGCATGGGGTCGTGATGGCGGTATGCAATTGGAAATGGCGGGAAGATGCCAAAACTATGGGCCCAAAGAAACTAGGGGGCACGACAGACGGGGATAGCTGAAGGTGGCCCCATTCGGGAACGACTGCATGCCGGTTGCCGTCTCGGTGACGAAGACCTCATAGGTGACCGTGGCAGCGCTGGGCTGGACCGGTACCACAAACTGGATGGACGTCGCCGAAAGGAAGGTCGTGGCCAGTAAGGCGCCCGTGGCCCCCAGCTGGACCCTGGACACAGACGCGGAGCAAAGTACGTCAAACATGGCGACCTGCGAAGGGCGCCACAGGCTCCTGTCTTATAGGATCTCTCACAACGCGGAAGATGAACATAAGGCAATAATAGCCCCGACCAAACAAAGGGCACACACACAGACAGGTGGACGCGCACAACAGCAGGGGGATGCAGGCAGGGAGGATGCGGACCGGCAGGTGGTCGTGAAATCGCACCCAGTCACAGTGATGACATCGCCGGGCCTGCCCACGGTGGCGCTGAGGCTCGACACGTGGAAACAGAGGACTGTGCAGTAGTGGACCCGGGCGAGGATCATCAGAAAAAGGGACCCGACGTGGGTTCAGTCTGCTGGTTCTTGCTGACGACGCGCACGGACCTGTGAAGGCATTTGCCAGGGTGGCGCTGAGGCCGATGTCCGTGTTGGTGACCACAACGTCGTGGCTGCCCAGCGGCAGGGCGGGGTCGGTGGTGCACTGCAGGCAGCTCGCATTGACCACCACCAGGTTGGCGCAGGGCAGCCCGCCCACCGTCACCGTCACAGGGGCCTCCTCTGGGCGGAAGTGGGCGCCCGTCAGGGTCAGGGTTGCGGTGCTGCCAACCTCGGCAGTGGCGGGGGAGATGCTGGTCAGCGACGGGGCCGCCCTGAGGATCAGAGGTCCATTTTGCGTGAGGCTCTGTTCGCAGGGTCGTTCCACACACACTGGCTCCTATTTGTGGATGACAGACAGGCCCCAAGCCAACGCCCCACCGTAGTCGGGTGCGACCCCTTGCAGCATGCCACGTTGCGGGGTCAGCAGGTCGCTCTCGGTCAGCACCAGCCGATCGCCGGGGGTCGTCATGAAGAGCTGTTCGGAACCGCTTTGCTGTTGGGTGCGGATCGGAAGCACAGAAAGAGGTGATGATGGACACTGGAGATGAAAGCAGAACATACAAAGGATTTCCATCAAAAACGGGGGGGGGGGGGGGCTTTTTTTCTCGGTGGGTGGGTGGGGGGATGGAAGAGGACAGACACCCGCCACGAGGAGGTGCCCCTCGGTTGTGTAGGCGAAGGTGCCCAGATTCCGGGGGGCCAACCAAGCGACGGCGGCGCCCCCCGTGATGGGGATGTCCGTCAGCAGGGCGATGGAGCTGGTGGTATGCCCCAGGCCCAGCTGGCTGCGAACCCGAACCCGAATGGGACCACATATTATGCACCAACAGGAAGAAGCGCAGGGCAAGTACAGCCGGTGAACTGCCAAGGATGGGTTGCAGCCACAAGCCAGGGCGGAACACCACGATAACACCAGAACAGACCCGTTGCCATTCCTTCCAGTCCCAGAGATGTGACCTAGCAGTAAAATTTGCCGGTCAGGAGCCAACGTGCAGAGAAGGAGCCGCGAGGGACCGACCATCGGCCGAGCGGACGAAGAGCGTCGCACCGGAGATATGGATGGAGGCCGCTTTCCGCCCCGTGCCCGGCAGGGCAACCGTCGTCAAGGCGAAACGATTGGTGGTTGTTCCGTCCCCGAGGACGCCGTAAGACCCGCTGGAGTTGAGATGGTGTGAGCAGCAGAGCAGGCAAGCAAAAGCAGACTGGCCGCACGTGGCCAAGGAGCCGTCGTCCAGGATCGCAGCAAGGTTCCAGGAGGCGCACCCGATCGCGGTTGCGGTGCGGCCCGTGGGCAGGGGGATCTGGGTGAAGGCCGAAGCCACGCTGATGGAGGTGCCAAGGCCAAGTTGCCCATACGCGTTCCAGCCCTGTGCCGAAGAGAGAGTCAGGCCAGACCAAAGACAGGCAACTCGGCACACATCGACACAGACACATACGGACCGCCCCGTACAAGTCGCCATTGTCCAGGAGCAGAGCAGTGGCACGGTCCTGAAGAACTGTGAGCCAGATGCTTGAAAGGTGATGGAGGGCAAAGCGACCATGGCGCACACTTGGACGACGGTCCGGCCGGCGGGCAGCCCGGGTGTCAACAACATAGGGGTGAGCTGAGGCGCCCCAACGACAGTCCCCATCTGTCCGCATCACCACCCATCCGTCAGAAGGAGGAGTCTGTGGCAGAAGGCAAATCCGACAAGCCAAGAAGAGACAAAGTGGCAAGCAGGAGGTGAATGGGGGACGGGGGCGAACAGAACTTCACGGTAATCTGAGGCCCCGCACCCGTACAGCGAACCTGTTCGGGAGGGTGAGGAAAAGTCGCGAAGAAGCAAGCCGCCTCCAGACCATCCGTCATGTGCAGGATCGTGGCATATCCGCCCGTAGCAACTGCCTTCACGGCCTTCCCGTCGGGTAAGGTCACCTCCGTGAAACGAGCATCCGTCGTGGTGCCCAGGCAGAGCTGGCCAGCAAAATTTTGTCCCTGTGGCCAGGTGTGAGGGAATAAACGCCAATTGAAGCACAGACCGCGGCAAAGAGGCGGCCATCGATGCAAAGAAGAAACGATCGGGAAAAAACAGGGTTCTTGAAGAGCTGGGCGATGCGACAACCCGCGGGGAGCGCGATCTCATGAAAAGCCGTACCCGTGGATGCGTCTCCCATCTGCGTGCCATGAGTCAGAGAACCGAAAACTGGGCAACAGACCCAATCATTGGTGTTCTGCCCGGTCGCCCAGAGAACATCACCACCTGGACGAATTTGAACGAACATCGATGCCGAGGAGAATGATGAAGAAAGTCAGAATCAGGGCGTCGTTTGAATTTTCCTGTAGTCTGTATGTCGTTGGGGTGTAACACCCTAGCTGCTTGTAGGCGTCTACTGCAGTCAGTCTCGTGAAATGCAGCCTCCTCTCCCCACGTTGAGCAACATAGTTTTTTTTTTATTCAGTCAGTCAGTTTCTTGTGAATAATACAAAGGAGAAAACATCACAAAGGTTTTACTCCCCCATCCACTTTGTTGCTTCACCGGTCAAGTTTCCTTGGGACCAAGCCGAGCACTTTTTGCACGACACTAGGAAGGCGGAGGCCAGCCGATCTCGAGATCCCTTTTTGAATGTGCGATATCTTGCAGGGGGTGGGACAGACGGGCGTAGCTGAACAAGGCGGCCCCGGTCGAGGACAGTGCCTGTATGCCGGTGACCGTCTCGGTGACGAAGACCGTGTAGGTGACCGTGGCAGCGCTGGGCTGGGCGGGCACCACGAACCGGAGAGACGTCGCCGAGAGGAAGGTCGTGGCCAGCAAGGACCCTCCGGTCCCCAGCTGCACCCTGGAACAGCATCAACACAAGAACCCCAGCGCCAAGTGGCAATGAACACCAGGACAAGAAACCCCGCGACGGCACGCGGAAGTGCATGAACATTCGTTAACAAGGCGTCAGATCAAGGCCCGGCCCGCCCGGCCAAACGCGCGCAACAAGCAACGCCAGCACAGCAACACACAGGCAGGCACAGGGTGCGGACTTGCAGGTGGCCGTGAAGCCGCACCCGGTCACAGTGATGACATCGCCGGGCCGGCCCACGGTAGCGCTGAGGCTCGACACGCCGAAACAGCTGACTGCACAGCAAGTTGACGCGAGAAAACGTCGAGGAAATCCCGAGTTTCGAGTTTGTGGTTTGGATTGCTGCTGCCCCTGATGGCATATGGCATCCCAGCCACAACGCACACGGACCTGTGAAACCGCCGGCCAATGTCGCGCTGAGGCCAATGTCCGTGTTGGTGACCACAACGTCGTGGCTTCCGGGTTGGAGGGCGGGGTTGGTGGTGCACTGCAGGCAGGTCGCACTGGGACCACCAAGTTGGCACAGGGCAGCCCGCCCACCGTTACCACGGTGGCCTCGGGGCGGAAGTGGGTCCCCGTCAGGGTCAGGGTCACGCTCCTGCCGGCGAATGTCGTTACGGGCGAGACGCCTCCACCACCCAGCGTCGGGGCGGCCCTAGCGGCGAAAACAGTAATCATGACGTGGGAGAACGGAGGACAGACAGGCCCCAAGCCAGCGACCCTGAGGTGCCTGTGGTTGCGGCCCCCTTCAGCCTGCCAAGTTGCGGAGTGAGCAGATCGCTCTCGGTCAGCACCAGCCGATCGCTGAGGCTTGTAGCGAAGAGCTGGGGGCCACCTTGCTGGTGGATGGACGGTGGAGCGCAATGAGCACGGGGGATAGGGAATGGGACGTCGGACAGACCCCCACCGCGAGGAGCCGCCCGTCGGTGGTGTAGACTAAGGTTGTGACGGTCGCGCAGGTGAACCAGGCGACGGTAGCCCCATCCGGAATGGGCATGTCCGTCAGCACGGTGATGGGGTTGCTGCTGCTGCTGGTGTATCCAAGGCCGAATTGGCTGCAATCCAGAGCAAACAAAGGAGGGTCTGAGCCCGACGCGGGCTGTGGAGGTATCTCCCTGTTGCCCACGGCATGCCCAATGTGGCCTACTCGATGAGAACGGGGGGGAATACAGACCTTTTGATATTCGACCCAGTCCCGGAGATTATGCCTACGAACAAAGAAGGATGTCGGATGGGGAGGCTGGCGGATGGCACCGACCATCGGTCGAGCGGACGAAGAATGTATCAAAGGACATCTGAAGCGAGGCCGCCCTCCGCCCCGTGCCCGGCAGGGCTACCGTCTCCAAGGTGAAGCGATCGGCGGTGGTCCCGTCCCCAAGGAGGCCAGAAGCCCCACTGGAGCGAGAGATTGTGAGTAGGAGTCAGGCCGAATTCAAACAGAAACAGACACGCCGCACGTGGCCAGGGAGCCGTCGTCAAGGATGACGGCAAGGTTCCAATATGAGCATGTGATCGTGGTTGCTGTGCGGCCCGCGGGCAGGGCGATCTTGGTGTAGCCGGTGGCACTGCTGACGGAGGAGCCGAGGCCAAGGCGCCCATTCGCATTCGACCCCTGCGAGCAGAGATGTCGGGGATGGGGAGTTAGGCCAGATCCAAGGAGGTCAGGCTATCCAAACTCAGATCGCGGGATGGGGCACGTACCGTTCCGTACAGGTCGCCGTTGTCCAGCAGCAGAACAGTGGCGTCTTTCTGAACGGAGCAAAACCAATTGTGTGTGAGTTAGACGCCCCAGGGGCTTGAAGGGAGGGCAAAGCGACCATGGCGCACACTTGGGTGACCGTCTGGCCGGCGGGCAGCCCGGACGCGAGCAACAGCGGCGTGCGCTGAGGCGTCGTCAGGACCGTCCCGAACTGAGGGACCCGCCCGCCAAAATATAGCCGGACAGTGAAGACGGTCACACACACACTCATTCGAAAAAGGCGCACAGTTTCATCATGACAGCCACCCCGCCTGTGCCTTATGTGCCTTATGTGCTTCTGCGTATCTCTGCCTCGAGGTGTTGGAGGCAGCCGGAAGAAGAGAATTTTCATTGTTCCCTTGGCGCACAATTAACACAACGAGTGTGAGGGCCCGGGGAGCGAACAGAACCTGAGCAAAGGATGAGCTGCCGCATCCGTACAGCGAGCCTGAGTTCGTCAGGTGAGTTCGAGATAGGCGGGGCACACTCCAGACCATCGGTCATGAGTAAGATCGTGTTTGTGATGCACGAGGTAACTGTCTTCAGGGTCTTCCCAGCGGGCAGTGTGATCTGTGTGAAAGGAACCCCCTCCTGCGTTGATTCCAGGCAGAGTGCCCCTTCCGCATTATTTGCCCCCTATTCCGGACAGACGAGTGAGAATCGCATCGAGCAGGAGCAGACCGCAACAAAAAGGCGATCATCGTCACAAAGCAAAAAAGAATGAGCATACATCCGGTTCACGACCAATTGGGCGATGCGACAACCCGCAGGAAGCGCGATCTCGCGAAAACCCGTCACAGATGTGTCGCCCATCTCAAGAAAGAGGAGATGCTTTTTTATCATGATAAGGCACAGACCCAATAATGATCGTTCCACCCACTGCCCCAGAGAGTATCACTCCCTGAAATCAATCAGGCACGGGAACAAAAACAAAAAAGACAAACCGGGACTCAAACTCCGGACTGGGACTCCAAAAAGAGATATGGCAAGCAAGCCAAAGGCCCAGAAACACCCCAGAGAGGCGGCCATTTTCGTTGCTCGTCTGGGTCGTCGAGCATAGAACGTGAGGGTGAAAAAGACGGAAATGGGGTGAGCCGGAACAGGAAATTCTCTTCAACGACCCTCAAGTGCTCCCACTGCTTCTCTTCCCTTTCCTTTTACACTCTTGCACAATTGAAGCTGTTTGATAGTCAAGGGCTTTTCTATCGCATTCATGTTCAACTCCCTAGTCAGCTTCCCCAGTCGAGGTCTCGGCCCCAGCGGCAAGGGCACGAGGCGCAGGTACCCCGTGGTCGTGCCCCTCAGCCAGACCAGGAACCCCGCCCCGCCCGCCCCGCCCCGCCCGCCCCGCCCCGCCCCGCCCCGCCCCGCCCCGCCCCGCTCGGGCCGATACGTACCCCATTCAAGGTGCGTGCGCGCCCGAACCAGTGTCTCTCCACTCGTTCTGACCGAAAGCCGATATGGCTGAACAAGGGAAGACGCAAACACCCCGGAGGAGCAGACAGACGGGACGCCGAGATGTGACGAGATCTCGTAAGGGGGGAGTCGCCCCCGCGAAACAGAGGGACCGGCCGCCGCCCTGACAGGCCGGCGATGATGGTCCGTTTGGCCCGGCAGCCAGGGCGGGAACCAACGGAGAGGTCGACGGACCAGAGATATCCCCCACACACACACACACACCTGACTCATCTCCAAGACTTCAAGGTGCGTGTGTTTTTCCACTCGTCCTGACCGAAAACCCGATCAGGCTGAGACAAGGGACGGCGAAAAAACGACGGGCGCATCGAAATACAACAACAGCCACCACAGATATCCGCGCACCCCACCACGCTCATCCCTGGCAGCCGCCCACTTGAACTGCAAAAAAAAAAAAAGATCGAACAAACCAGACTGCAAAAGAAGAAAACAAGCGAAACTGCCGTTGTGCAGAGAATAGCCTGCGTTGCAAATATACCGGGAAAGAAAAGTCGCCTTCCCCCACGAGTGCATGGAAGGTCACCGCAGGTTCGGGTCGTCGTGACCCGCCGGTTTCCCCGCCGTTTGCACCGGCGCCGTCTGTTTGGCGCAGGGCCCAGCGGGGCGTGGACGACGGGGAGGCGGCCCGGCGGGTGGCAAGTTCGGACGCAGCGGCGCCTGCTGCTGCGCAGATTCGGGTGGCGGAGGTGGTGGCAGAGGTGGTGGCGGAGGTGGTGCCAGTGGCGGTCTGTATGTTGTGGCTGGAGGGTTGCCCTCTGTGGCGACGGGGTGGCCTTGAGGTTGCGCCGCGGAGGGGGCGTCAGCAGGGTCCATCCGCACCTTTGCGTAGTCGATGCCCTCCTCGTGGGCATTGAGGAGGCGGAGGAGGTCGTGCCGGGGACGGCGATGGGGGAGGGGGCGGGGACGCCGACCGGGGAGAGGAAGGTGGAGAGGAAGCCCGGATTCAGACAAGAGGCGGGGAGGGGCCAGGCCAGGGATGACAGGGGCGGCGGGTGCTGCTGGGCCGTCGGCGGCAGTGGCAGCGGTGCCGGCGGTGGCATGGAGTGGGAGCTCGGGGGGAACCGAGGTCCCGATGCCGAAAAAATTGACGCCGCCTGCGTCCTCGCCCTCTGCTTCGGGGCGCACGACCGAGGCGGGGGCGCTCGGCGGGGAGACGACCTGCACAAACACCCGAGAGAGAGACGACAATGTAAAAACGGGCCGAATGAAATCGGGTGGTGGTGGTGGTGGTGGTGGTGGTGGTGGTGGTGGTGGTGGTGGTGGTGGTGGTGGTGGTGGTGGTGGTGGTGGTGGTGGTGGTGGTGGTGGTGGTGGTGGTGGTGGTGGTGGTGGTGGTGGTGGTGGTGGTGGTGGTGGTGGTGGTGGTGGTGGTGGTGGTGGTGGTGGTGGTGGTGGTGGTGGTGGTGGTGGTGGTGGTGGTGGTGGTGGTGGTGGTGGTGGTGGTGGTGGTGGTGGTGGTGGTGGTGGTGGTGGTGGTGGTGGTGGTGGTGGTGGTGGTGGTGGTGGTGGTGGTGGTGGTGGTGGTGGTGGTGGTGGTGGTGGTGGTGGTGGTGGTGGTGGTGGTGGTGGTGGTGGTGGTGGTGGTGGTGGTGGTGGTGGTGGTGGTGGTGGTGGTGGTGGTGGTGGTGGTGGTAGTAGTAGTGTTCACAACGAAGACTGGATCCGTCTGACAGACCGGCGACGATGGCCCGGCAGCCCGGGCGGGGGAACCGACCGAGAGATCGGTGCTCCACGCATCGACTGGACAATGGCGGGCGATCATGGGCCGATGATGAGGCCTCCCAGGTGCCGGCCGTTTCTTCCGTGGAGGCGTCACCGTCGTCGCGAGGAGGTATGCCCCGGGCGGTGGAGGGCAGCCGAGGTCCTCGGACAGGGAGCAAGAAGAGCCCGGGGGCGGAGGGTCGGGCAGCGGGGCAGCAGGGACTGAGGCCGGGCCGCTGAGAGGATTCACCACCACAAGGCCCACCGCCACCGGAGGGGCCGCTCCACCGGGGGAGAGCCCCTGTTGCTGCGCGAGGTGGGAGCACACGGTTGGGAGAAAGGCGGAGATGAATATGCGAAGAGGATGGGGGGTCGGTCGGTCCACCTCCCCACAGCAGACCGTCTTCGGGTTCTGCTGCGGGTCGTTCTTCCTGCGCCGGTCCCGGCGTCTGACCAGCAGCAGCATGACCAGCAGCAGAGCGATAAGCAGAAGGCTGCCCAGCGGGCCGGCCACGTAGGCCACCCACAGGCCCGAAGAGGCGGCGGATACGGCCGGCCGGCTGCAGGTGGTCCCGCCCGGCGGAGTGACCGTATATCCGGGCTGGGAGCACTGGCACTCCCACAACCGCGTAAAGCTGCCCCCAGTGGTGGCCGTCAGCCCGCCGGCGAGGCAGCGCGCCCCCGAGTCGCCATCCGCCTGGCACTCGCCGTCCGTGTGGCAGCGGTACGTCTCCGCCACTGCGGAGGATGGAGGGTGGTGACGGGGAGGTGAAGGAAGGAACGAGAAGGAAAAAAAAGACGCAGACCAGGGGTGTCGCAGTGGTCGCCGGTCCATGCGGACGGGCAAGTGCACCCCTTGGAGGCGGCCGTGCCCTGGCAGGAGCCCCCGTTGTGGCAATCGCTGTCCGCTGTGCATGAGCCCTCGACGGCCTCACAGCGCGCACCCCTGGCCCCCGGCGGACAGCGACAGCCGAAGAGGCCCGCGGCCACAGCGTGACAGGTGCCGGTGGTTCCACAATCGGCATCCAGGGTGCAGTTGCTCCCTTGGAGAGGGTGGCAGCGAAGTGTGGAAGACAAAGAGAAGATGATGAAAAGGGACATGCGGGGCATGACGAAAAGGAAACGAGCTGGGAAGGCACACCGAGGCAGGACGAAAGGATGACAGACCGAAGTAGATCACCGCGGGGCCCTCGGTGGGGGTGCTCAGGGGAGCCTCGAGGGTGTTGGCCGCCAGGTCGGCCAGCTTCAACACTGCGAAGCCCACCGGCCCCAGGCGATCAGAACCGGTCAGTTGATAGGATGCCTCGAAGCTCGTCCAGCCATCGGCATCGTTGGCGGCATTGAGGGCAGGAGCGGCGGCGGTGACATTGACGGGGTGTCCGGCAATGGTGAGCACGATGGGGCTGCTGGCGGTGACCCAGAGGGGCTCCGTGGCCGTGAAGCTCACCGTCAGACGGTCGCCCGGGTGAGCCACACGGGGCAGGGCGTTGGAGCTGGTGAAGGTCAGCCGGCTCAGGCGGGGGCGGATGCAGTCCAGCTCCACCGTGGCCGGGGCTGCCACCGGGGTGGTGCCAGAGGGGAGCGGATTGCTCGCCCGGTCGGTGGCATTGACCACGGCGGCCTTCAACAGCCCTGCGCCGCCGCCTTGTGCACAGTCGCTCGGGAGCACGACCCACGAGGCCCCCCACTCGGTCGCGGCCTGGTCGAGCTGGGCGGCGACCAGGGTGTGGCCCGCGATGAGGACGGTGGCGGCCCCGAGCGGTTCGCTGGCCGTCAGGCGCACCGTCAGCCGGTCGCCCAGCCGGGCACGCGTGGGTCCATTCGGGTTGTTGCTCGCGAAGATGACCGAGCCAGCAGCGATTGTCGGCGGGGTGGTGTCTGCATGACCCAGGCAGGTGGTAGGTGGGGGCCGGGGAGATTGACCAATGGAGAGAAGGATGACGGAGCGGGTGAGTCGGTAGCCAATCGAATACGGATGGCGACGGACCAGACAAGACGGCGAGCGTTGAGGGGCCATCGTTGAGAGCGAACCCGCCACATGAGGCCGTGATGTTGTACGAACCCGGCTGGAGAGGGGCCAGCCAGGTGGCGAGGAAGCAGGCAGGCGAGTCGGCCGTGCAGAACCAGGCCAGCCCGGTCGGGGTATGTCCGTCGAGGAACACGGTAAAGGGAACACTGGCCACCGGCGCCGTCGCCGGAGAGACACAGGGAACGGCGTTGCCGTACCGATCGCGGGCCGTGAATGTGGCATTGACGCTCGCGCCAGCCGTGACCGTTGATGCCGTCATTGCGAATGCAGACTGTGCGGCGGAGGGAGACACCGGGGTGACGGTGACATTGGTGGCGGCCACACCGGAACCAACAGCGCCCAGCACCTGCCCGCCGTAGGTGACCCCCACTGTGTGGGGGCCCGCGGCCGTGGGGACGAAGGTGGCCGCGAAGGTGGCCGTCGCGGGGTTGCTGCCTGTGCAGGACCAGCTCAGCCCCGACGCGACTGGGGCCCCGTCCCACAGCAGCCGGAAGGTGCTGGCGGCCGTGGGGCCGCTGCAGGGCAATACGTTGCCCGCCCCGTCGCGAGCCGTGATGGTCACCGTGAAGGAAGCCCCCGCCGGAGTGCTCGCCGGGGCCACGAAGCTACTTTGTGGGGCCGAAATCACGGCTGTAACACAGAACCCAGAACAGGAATGAGAAGAATGAGAGGCAGCAGTATCCAGAGGGAAAGCCACCCGGCTCGCCAGCAGACCAGCTGCGACTACGATGGTCTGGCCTGTGGCACTCCCGCCGATGGCCCGCCCGTCGAGGGTCACGGAGACATTGTGCGCCCCGGCCGAGGTGGGCACAGTCAGGACGGCCACAAACGAGGCGGGCTCCTCGCCCACCGAGCAGGCCCACATGACGGCACCATCATCATCGGCAACGCCCGGTGCCACGTTGCCGTCGAGCAGCACCGCGAAGGTTGTGTTGGCCGTCTCGGGCGTGCAGCCAAACTCGGTCCCGGCCGGATCCCGGGCCCGGATGATGACCCTGAGCTGCGACCCTGCCGCCAAAGGACTGCTGGGGCTCAGCGTGAAGGTGCTGTCGGAGGCCGTCGGGACACCTACACCATGAGGTCCAGAGGGGAAAATTTGAGGGTGTCCCCTCGCCTCGCCTTGGGTATGTTCCACAGACCGGCAATCGTCACGTTGACCGAGGCCACCACCTCTTCCACGGCCACAGAGGGACCCCCGTGCAGGAGGACGGCGATCGTTCGCCGACCGGCTTCACTCCTGGACGGGGTCCAGGCGCTGCTGACAAAGGTCGCCCCGTCACTCGAGCAGTGCCACGTCAGGTTCAACACCGGGCCGCCGCCACTGCTGCCATCCACGGTCGCCTCCAACCGGGAGGCGGTGTCGTTCGTGCAGCCGATGGGGTTCCGCCAGGCATCGTGGGCAGTCAGGCCCAAGGTGATCGGGATCCCAACGGACAGCATCCCCCCGGAGCTGCCGCCGCCCACGATGGCCAGCGCCGTCTGGGTGGCCGCCATTGGACCTGCGGGAACGCGCGAAAAAGCAAGCGCGCCAACAATAATGTGAGCCTTCTCCGCGGTGCACAACAGCCAGCTGATGCCGTGGGGGGGGGGGGGGGGGTAGAGTACAGAAGGGCTGGCTGCCCCCGATCAGACCTTCGATCACGGTCACGGTCAGGTTGGACGGCTGTGTGCCCCCGCCCGTCAGGAAGGCCCCGTCCGACAGGGCCACGACCGCCAGAAGGTGCGGTCCAGCAACCACCGGCCGGAAGGTGCCCACCCACACCGGCCCGCCAGCCCCCATGGCGGTTGCACGGCAGCCCCACGAGAGTTCCTCGGGGGCGCATCCGTCCCAGAGCAGGGCAAAGGTGGCGTTGGCGCTGGCCGCCGTGCAGACGACGTCCGAGCGGCCATACGCATCCCTGGCAACGACGCTGACCGCAAACAGGTGGCCAGCCACGATGATGATGGTGCTGTTGGTCGAGAAGACGCTCTGGGCTCCGTCAACAGGGGCTAGGTGAGGGAAGACAACCCAAAGACGATGCGAAATGATGAGAAGGGGTGCCTCATCTAGAAGGAAAGAAGTAACGGGAGTCCAAAGTGCGCGAGGGGTGGGTGAATGAAGGGAGGGTGGGGGGTGTGTGTGTGGGGTGGGGTGGATGAAGGGGAAGCGGTCCACAACAAACCAGGTTCGACGGTGATCGCGGCCTCCTCACCAACAGGCTCCCCCGAGGCACGAGTGGCCCCCTTGAGGGTGTGCCCAAACGGAGCCATGGGCGTGAAGGTCCCCGCAAAGTCGCCGCCACCCGTGCAGGTCCACGTCAGGTTGGCCGGGGCCGCCTCGTCCAGCAGCAGCACGAAGGTGGCGTTGGCGTTGGCGTTCGTGCAGGGGACGTGGTTGCCCCACCGATCGCGGGCAGTGATGGTGCTTGTGCACGGCACGCCCACGGTCGGGCCCACTGTGCCGGCCGGGACGGTCATGTTGCAATGGCCCGCCGAGATGGAGTCTGTGGGATCGGAGGGGGTGGACAGCGAGCATGAGAGAAGGGATGGCGCACAACCCCCATGTTTCCTCCCCCGAAGAAGCGACAGGGGCCGCCGGGAGGTCGATGTTCAGCAGCACAACAGACCTGGCGTGACGACGAGGCCCCAGGGCGCTCGCTCCCGAGGTCCGAGCAGGTCGCTGCACCAGAGGGTGTAATCGGGGGCGGCCACGAGGGGCGCCGAGTAGTTGGCCAGGAAGTCCGTGCCGAGGCAGGACCACTCGGCCGCCAGAGGGACCCCCACCGCCCCGAGGCCCGCTTGGACCGAGGACAGCTCCAGGGCGAAAGCCGTGCCGGCACAGGTCGCAGTGCAGGGGACCGGGTTGCCGTCAGGGTCGCTGGCCATGATCAGGACCGGCTGCCACGTGCCCGCCGTGGCCTGGTGGGCGAACGTCAGGTTGGACCGGGCCGCGGAGGCCTCGGCTGCGTGGGAGTCGTGGGGATGTGAGATGCACGATGATGCGCCGTCGGGTTGCCTGCGCAACGGCAGCGACAGATGAGGCGATTTGGTGCCTCTTTGAGATCCCCAACGCGCATCACTCAGCCCGCATTTTCTGCTGTTGGTGACTTTTGATCAAGCTCGTTGATTAGTGGGTGTGTGCTTTCTGGGCGGGGCCCTTGGCAGACCGAATATGATGCCGATCAGCCCGCTGGCGGGGGCCAGGGAGCTGTTGCAGTTGCCGGCCAGGTCGCAGAGGGACCCACTGAGGGTGTAGCCGATGGGCCCGAGGGGGTCGCCGACCCGCAGGGTCACCGTGGCCCGCACGGTCGCCGGTCCGACCAGCTGGACGACAGCCGCCCGGCCGGCCAGCATCACCCCGGGCAGCAGGGTCGCCGCCGCATCGTCGAGGGCCTCGTCGGCCTGCAGGGTGAGCGTCACCTGGTCGCCCACCCGGGCAAAGCCAGCCACACCGCTACTGGAGGCGCCCGTCACCGCGGTCAGCTGGGGCGCCACCGAATCTATCGGGGAGAAGAGGAGAGTCAGGGGTCAGGGGCGGCCAACCTAGCGGGGCGCTCGGTCACTCGGTCATCGCCAGCCAGACAACATCGCCAGAAGGGGATGACGGGCTCAGACCAAAGACGACGTCGAGGGTGCCCGTGATGGTTGCCTCGGTCTGCGGGTTGCCCTGCGGGTCGCGCATGCCGCTCAGGGCGAAGGTCAGGTTGCCCTGGGCGTCCCCGCTGGCCATGGCCAACACGGCCGTGAAGGTGGTCGCCCCGGCCCCGGTGGTGAACGTCACCGCAGCTCCACGGCCGGCCAGGGTCACGACGGGCAGAGCGGAGGGGCTCGTGTCATCGAGGGCCACGTTGGCCGTGAAGGTGACCGTCACCTGGTCGCCCACCTTGGCCAGCAGCGGGCTGTGGGCGTTGCTGGTGGCCCCGCTGACTGAGGCCACCGCCGGCGGGGTGTAGACTGCCAGCCACAACAGGATCGCCGGTTGCCCCCCGAACCCGTCACATGAGCATGAGGAATGACGGGAATGGCGAACGGACATTGGATGGTGGCGGCAGTCTGGGGCGAGTAGACCACAGCGCCGCCGGTCCCCCCCATCAGGGCGGGGGGCATGCTGACGTGCACCTCGAGCAGGTCGGCCACCCCACTGGCCGGGGCGGGCAGGTCGAAGGTGAGCGCGTCCTCGCTGGGGGCGATGCTGGTCGGGGTGATGTCCCCACCCGGCGGGGCCGTGCCGCTCCCTCCGGAGCCCACCCCAGCCACAGCCAGGTGCACCGCAGCGCCGCTGTACAGGTTGCGACCCGTCACGGTCACGCTGGTTGAGGCTGCCGTCCGGGCGATCCAGACAGGGCTGACCCCCGTGACCACCGCTGCGTAAAACAGGGGTGGTGGTGGAGGGAGTGTTGGTGGGTGGTGTGGTGGACGGGGGTGAGGAATGCGTCTGCGAGCAATGAATGATGAGGGGTCCGGACGTTCGTAGCTGAAGGTGAGCCCGGGGCCCGTCTCGGCCGAGAGGCCCGACCCGGCGCTGGCGGGGTTCACCACGGCCACGGCCCACTGGCCGCTGTGTCGGGACCCCAGCTGGCTCTCGGCGCTGGGCTGGGTGGGCACGACAAAGGTCAGGCTGCTGCTGGACGGGGTGCCGCCCGAGGGGGTCACATCGATGTGGGCGGCCCCCGTGCCCAGCCGCACCGCGGCCCCACCGGCAAAGTTGGTGCCCGTCACGGTCACGATGGTCGTGCTTCCCGCAGGCCCATGCAGCACCGAGAGCCCGCTCACCGTGGCTGCGCGTGGGTGGGCAGGTGGTGATGGTGTGAGGCGATCAGCAGGGAGAGAACATGCTGTGTATTTGCGGGAAGTGAGAGGTGCAATGCCAGTGCCAGTGACTGTGGGAAACAGTGAGATATGATCGGCCAGGGACACGGACGTGGGTAGCTGAACATGGCGGCCCCGCTCGAGGGCGACTGGTCGCCGGTTGCCGTCTCGGTGACGAAGACCTCGTAGGTGACCGTGGCAGGGCTGGGCTGGGCGGGCACCACGAACCGGAGGGACGTCGCCGAGAGGTCAGTCGGGGTCAGCAGGGCCCCTCCGGTCCCCAGCCGCACCCTGGAACACCAAATCCGGAGAGAGCGGTGGGTAACAGTAACACGGAAGCCGCTCCCAAACACCACCACCGCCACCCGGTATGCGCCACCACCAAGGGGCAGGCAGCCAGCGGACTTGCAGGTGGCCGTGAGGCCGCACCCGGTCACGGTGATGACATCGCCGGGCCTGCCCAGGGTGACGCTGAGGCTCGACACATGAATGCAGACTGCACAGCGGGGGAGGTCGCGGAGTGAAACAGGCGGCTGGGTGTCGGCGGGCGTCCCTCGCGAAACGGACCTGTGAAGGCACTTGCCATGGTGGCGTTGAGGCCGATGTCCGTGTTGGTGACCACAACGTCGTGACTGCCCAGCGGCAGGGCAGGGTCGGTGGTGCACTGCAGGCAGGTCGCATTGGCCACCACCAGGTTGGCGCAGGGCAGCCCGCCCACCGCCACCACCACCGGGGCGGCCGCCTCGTGGCGGAAGTGGGCCCCCGTCAGGGTCAGAGTCGCGCTGCTGCCGGCACACGTCGTGGCGGGCGAAACGGCTGTCAGCAACGGGGCCGCCCTATCGGAGTCAGAGTGCCACCAACAAGGAGTACCACCAGAGAGAGCACCAACCCGAGTACCACCAACGGGAGGTGAGCGCTGTACCGGGATGGGGGCAGACAGACAGGCCCCAAGCCAGCGTCCCGAAGGTGTAGGCTGCGACCCCCTGCAGCATGCCAAGGCGCGGGGTCAGCTGGTCGCTCTCGATCAGCGCCGCCTGATCGGTGCTGGTCGTCAGGAAGAGCTGGTTGTCTGCGTCACCCTGTGTGTGTGTGTGGTGGTGGGCGAGGAAAAGAGGGATAAAGGAGAAGCATGGAGCCAGCGTTGGCTTGAGCTCGTGTGTGTGGGGGAAGACGCCGAGTGAATGGGGTGGGGTTGGGGGGGGGAGGGGGGAGGGAGGGGAGGGAGGGAGGGAGGGAGGGAGGGAGGGAGGAGGAGGAAGAGGCACAGCTGGCACAGACACCACGAGGAGGCGCCCATCGGTGGTGGCGGCGAAGGTCGTCTCGGTCGAGCAGGCGAGCCAGGCGACGGCGGCCCCGCCCGGACGGGGATGTCCGTCAGCACGGTGACGGGCTGGTGCTCGCGGCCCCAGGCCCAGCTGACTGCAAAGGCCGAACGGGAACGGAAACGGAAACCGCAGCAAAAGAGAAGGAAAAGCGAAGGGAGTGAACCAGCGGGGCCACAGAAGGGCGAAACGCCCAGAAGAAAGGCCCGAGTCAGACAGACCCGTAGTAGCAAACCCGACCCCGAAGATGGCACCTGTGGGGTCAAGAGGCGAGAGGGGCGTGGTGTGAGGCGATCGAGAACGGCCGCGGGAAGAAGAAAAGATGGCGTTTGGGGTTGGGGAGGGAGGGAGGGAGGAGGAGGGGAGGGAGGGAGGAGGAGGGAGGGAGGGAGGGAGGGAGGGGAGGGAGGGAGGGAGGGAGGAGGAGGGAGGGAGGGAGGGAGGAGGAGGAGGGAGGAGGGAGGAGGGAGGGAGGAGGGAGGGAGGGGAGGAGGGGAGGGAGGGAGGGAGGGAGGGAGGGAGGGAGGGAGGGAGGAGGGAGGAGGGAGGGAGGGAGGAGGGAGGGAGGGAGGGAGGGAGGGAGGGAGGGAGGGAGGAGGGAGGGAGGAGGGAGGGAGGAGGAGGAGGGAGGGAGGAGGGAGGGAGGGAGGAGGGAGGGAGGGAGGGAGGAGGAGGGAGGGAGGGAGGGAGGAGGAGGGAGGAGGAGGGAGGGAGGAGGGAGGAGGGAGGGAGGGAGGGAGGGGAGGGAGGGGAGGGAGGGGAGGGAGGGAGGGAGGGAGGGAGGGGAGGGAGGGAGGAGGGAGGAGGAGGGGAGGGAGGGGAGGGAGGGAGGGAGGGAGGGAGGAGGGGAGGGAGGGAGGGGAGGGAGGGAGGGAGGGAGGGAGGGAGGGAGGGAGGGAGGGAGGGAGGGAGGAGGGAGGGAGGGAGGGAGGGAGGGAGGGAGGGAGGGAGGGAGGGAGGGAGGAGGGAGGGAGGGAGGGAGGGAGGAGGGAGGGAGGGAGGGAGGAGGGAGGGAGGGAGGGAGGGAGGGAGGAGGGAGGGAGGGAGGGAGGAGGGGAGGGAGGGAGGGAGGGAGGGAGGGAGGGAGGGGAGGGAGGGAGGGAGGGAGGGAGGAGGGAGGAGGAGGAGGGAGGGAGGGAGGGAGGGAGGGGAGGGAGGGAGGGAGGGAGGGAGGAGGAGGAGGGAGGGAGGAGGGAGGAGGAGGAGGGAGGGAGGGAGGGAGGGAGGGAGGGAGGGAGGGAGGGAGGAGGGAGGGAGGAGGGAGGGAGGGAGGGAGGGAGGGAGGGAGGGAGGAGGGAGGGAGGGAGGAGGAGGGAGGGAGGAGGGAGGAGGGAGGAGGGAGGAGGGAGGAGGAGGGAGGGAGGGAGGGAGGGAGGAGGGAGGAGGAGGGAGGGAGGGAGGGAGGAGGGAGGGAGGGAGGGAGGGGAGGGAGGGAGGGAGGGAGGGAGGGCCGGCAGGCGACAGAGTTCCGATGTCTGCAGTGCATTGCGACGAGTGCCGAGAAAGCGAACCTTCGGTCGAGCGGACGAAGAGCGTCCGGGCGGAAACCTGGATCGAGGCCGCCCTCCGGCCCGTGCCCGGCAAGGGAACCGTCCCCAAGGTGTACCGATCGGCGGTGGTCCCGTCCCCGGCGAAGCCAACCGACCCGCTGAGAAACGAGATGTGAACAGGCTGATTCGAGCAGGGGCCGACCCTCCAGCAGAAACAGACAGGCCGCAGGTGGCCAGGGAGCCGTCGTCCAGGATGACGGCAAGGTTGGCCGACGTGCAGGCGATCGCGGTTGCCGTGCGGCCCGTGGGCAGGGCGACCTGGGTGAAGGCGGTCACACCGGTGGTGACGGTGGGGCCAAGGCCGGGGCGCCCGTTCTGGTTCGATCCCTGCAAGAAGAAGTCGAGTCGGACCAAACCAGAAATAGGCACCATCCACCGATTGGATGATGATGATGATGATGATGATGATGATGATGATGATGATGATGATGATGATGATGATGCTGATGCTGATGCTGATGCTGATGCTGATGCTGATGCTGATGATTATGAGCATGGGGACACGGTGGGGAGACGGACTGCCCCGTACACGTCGCCATTGTCCAGCAGCAGAGCAGAGGCTCGGTCCTGAATGGAACCAAGACAAACGTGTGAGCGGGACGG
This sequence comes from Paratrimastix pyriformis, assembly GCA_027972325.1. Classification (NCBI taxonomy): domain Eukaryota; phylum Preaxostyla; family Paratrimastigidae; genus Paratrimastix; species Paratrimastix pyriformis. The sequence goes on from JAPMOS010000006.1 coordinate 162,306, forward strand.
CCAACGAGTGAGGGCAAAGCGACCATGGCGCACACTTGGACCACCGTCCGGCCGGCGGGCAGCCCGGTCGCGAGCAACAGCGGCGTCAGCTGAGGCGACCCCAGAGGGGGCATCCCCAACTGGGTAAAGACAACCAAGAGAGATGTCAGGGTGAGGCAGATCATCTGTTCAAGAGCCAAGCAGATCCATCCAAGAGATGGTGAGAGCAGGGCAGGCAAACACTGAAAGGGCGGTGCAAGGGCCAAACAGCGCGACGGGACGAAGACAACACAAAATCCCAGGGGCCACTGGCCGCGCGCAGGAGCCGGGGTGTCCGTGAGGAGGCGAACGGAACTTCCCCGTGGGACGAGTCACCGCACCCGTACAGCGAGCCTGTTCGTCGGGGGGCGAGTGTGGATATGAAGAGGAAGTCAGGTCCGGGTCGCCGAAAGCCGCGCCGCCAGACCGTCCGTCATGTGGAGGATTGTGAAGCCATCCCCCGGGGCAACTGCCTTCAGGGTCCTCCCAGCGGGCAAGGTCACCTCTGTGAGCGAGCCGCTCGTGGCGGTGGTGCCCAGGCAGAGCTGGCCTTGATCATTGTACCCCTGTGGACGACAAGTTCAAGGATGTTCGCACCAACCAAACGAAGTACAGACCGCAGCGAAGAGGCGCCCATCGACACAGTGCAGGAAGGACCAGGGATACTTTGGGTTCTTGAACACCTGGGCGATGCGGCAGCCCGGGGGGAGGGCAACCTCGCGAAAGGCCGTTTCGGTGGACGTGTCGCCCATCTGCGTGCGCCAAGGAAGGAGGGAAGAGCCGGCGGTCGGGCGGGGCGAACGACGGGGCGACGGACCCAGGAATTGGTGTTCTGCCCGGTGGCCCAGAGAGCATCACCCTCTGCAGGAAAATACACCAAGAAAGTACAGATCGGAACGTGAAGCAGATGGAACGTGAAATTCACTCTTGAGAAGCACGGAATGGTTCTCAAAAAGCGGTCAAATCCCAACCAATACCACATTACTCTCGCGGGGGTACGGACGGGCGTAGTTGAACAAGGCGACTCCGGTCGCGGACGGTGCCTGCATACCGGTTGCCGTCTCGGTGACGAAGACTTCGTAGCTGACCGTGGCAGCGCTGGGCTGGGCGGGCACCACGAACCGGAGGGACGTCGCCGAGATGAAGGTCGTGGCCAGCAAGGCCCCTCCGGTCCCCAGCTGCACCCTGGAAACACCACAAAAAACATGAGAGGCGACGTAGGAAAGAAAGGTTACTCCCTTCGCACGATGCGCTCTGCTCCGAGAGGGGGGGGGGGGGGGGGGGGGTCTCGCATGACAATCAGGCAGCCAGGCAGGGAGGGAGGATGCAGACTGGCAGGTGGCCGTGAGGCCGCACCCGGCCACAGTGATGACATCGCCGGGCCTGCCCACGGTAGCGCTGAGGCTCGACACCCGGAAACAGCTGACTGCGCACCAGCGGGGGACGGGCGATGATGAGTCGATCAGAAGCGGCTGCGGACATCCGTTCGCAGAGCGTGGGCGGACCTGTGAAGGCACTCGTCATGGTGGCCCCGAGGCCGATGTCCGTGTTGGTGACCACAACATCATGGCTGCCCAGCGGGAGGGCGGGGTCAGTGGTGCACTGCAGGGAGGTGGCACCGGCTCCCACCACCAGGCTGACGCAGGGCAGCCCGCCCACCGTCACCACGGTGGCCTCCTGGCGGAAGTGGGTCCCCGTCAGGGTCAGGGTCGCGCTGCTGCCGGGGTCCGCCGTGGCGGGCGAGACGCCGGTCAGCGACGGGGCCGCCCTATCGAGGAACAACAGGACGGCATCGATGGGTGCGGGTGACATGAGGCCCTGGTGGCGAGCCGATTCAAGGGCGAGCGAAAAGGCTGATGGAACCCACCACCCCCCCCAGCTCCCTCCCCCTCCCCACTCCACCCACCCCACCTCCGGACAGACAGGCCCCAGGCCAGCGTCCCATAGGAATACGGCACGATTCCCTGCAGCATGCCACGTTGCGGGGTGATCTGGTCGCTCTCGGTCAGCACGGCCAGATCCCCTGGGGCCGCCATGAATAGCTGCCCGTCGCCGCCCAACTGGGGTGTGGCGAGTGTCGGATGAAGATAACGTGAGGCACAGCGGGGGGGGGGGGCACGGGAATGGGTGGCGACACAGAGGGCGCATCTGAACAGAGAAACATGCTGTGTATTTGCGAGGGCGCATCTGGACAGACCCCGGTGGCGAGGAGGCGCCCATCGGTGGTGTAGACGAAGTGGTTCCAGGGGTCCGAGACGAACCAGGCGACGGTGGCCCCACCCGGGGCGGGAGGTCCGTCAGCAGGGTGATGGGGCTGGGGCTGGTGCTCCCCAGGCCGAATTGACTGCAAACCCGAAATGAAATGAAATGGAATGCCGCCCGCCATGAGGACCAGATGGCCCTCAGTGGTACGACGTACACGGGGCGAGAGCAGACCCAAAGTCATTCGTCCCCGCCGCAGAGATGGTCCCTGCGGTGGCCAACGAAGCAGGACGGGAGGAGGAGGAGGAGGAGGAGGGAGGAGGAGGAGGAGGAGGAGGAGGAGGAGGAGGAGGAGGAGGAGAGGGAGGAGGAGGAGGAGGAGGAGGAGAGGAGGAGGAGGAGGAGGAGGAGGAGGAGGAAGTCAATGCCGGACACGGACAGGGAGAATGGGTGGGTGATGCGAGCTGGGGGACACCGACCGTCAGTCGCGCGGACGAAGAGCGTCCCACTGGAGATCTGCAGCGAGGCCGCCCTCCGTCCCGTGCCCGGCAGGGCGACCGTCGTCAGGGTGACTTGATCGGCGATGGTCCCGTGCCCGAGGGCGCCATGTGCCCCGCTATCAAGGTGCCACGTCAGAGCAGTGTCAACCAGCAATAAAAGCAGACTCGCCGCAGGTGGCCACGGAGCCGTCATCCAGGATGGCGGCAAGGTGCCAGTAACCGCACCCGATCGCGGTTGCCGTGCGGCCCGCGGGCAGGGCGATCTGGGTGAAGGCAGTGACATCGCTGAAGGAGGCGCCAAGGCCAAGACGCCCATCCCAATTCGAGCCCTGCACGCACGAGGATGTCGGGGTCAAGCCAGACACACGGAATACAGGCACACCCCAGATGGTGGCTTCTCTCCCCAGAGAATAAGACGCGAGAATTCGCGCGCCCCTCTTTCATGTGTCATTCGTTTCTCGAGATCGGGAAGAGGGATGTGATTGGGGTGCAATGACACCTCGGCCGGGATGGGGGGGAGACGGACCGCCCCGTACATGTCACCGTTGTCCAACAGCAGAGCAGTGGCGTATTGCTGCACGGAGCAAAACAACAAAAGGGTGTGAGGTGAGCCGGACGGCCACCGAGGACGATGGGCGGGAGGGCAAAAGCGACCATGGCGCACACTTGGACGACCGTCCGGCCGGCGGGCAGCCCGGGCGCGAGCAGCAGCGGCGTGGGCCGAGGCGACCCCAGGACCCTCCCGAGCTGAGTGGATCCCCCCGAGCCGCAACAGACACCGGAAATGGCTCGTGAGGCGAGCAAGACGAGACATGGAGGGAAGGGCGCGGTCGACATTGATGCCGCAGGAGAGGAAAATATCGCAGTGGGAATACAATGAGAACGGCACCAGACGAGCGACGACACAGCTGGGCGCGGCATCCACGCAAATCGGAAATCGGGCAACCGGGGGGGCGACCAGAACTTCGCCGTGGTTCGAGAGCCCGCAGCCGTACAGCGAGCCTGCGTTTGTGGTTGGGGTGTGATAATGGGCAAGGGTCGAAGAAGGCCGCCAGACCATCCGCCATGTGGAGGATCGTGGCCGCCGCTCCGACGGCGACTGCCTTCAGGGCCTTCCCATCGGGGAAAGGCACCTCCGTGAACGGAGCATCCGTCGTGGTGCCCAGGCAGAGCTCGCCGTAAGAATTCGTTCCCTGGTTGGTGTGGACGAGCGAGCGTGTGTGCGGAGGCCTCCAGTGGTCGAACAGACCGCAGCAAAGAGGCGGCCGTCGACACAGTGCAGAAAGGATCGGGGCTGATCCGGGATCGCGAACACATGGGCGATGCGGCACCCTGCGGGGAGGGCGATCTCGCGAAAGGCCGTCTCAGTGGATGCGTCGCCCATCTGTGTGCGCCGGCCGAGGAGGAGGCGGAGAAAAGAAGAGGTCAGAGTCAGCCCGCCGGACGGTTGCGCAACAGACCCAGGAATGATCGTTCCGCCCGCGGGCCCAGAGAGCATCGCCATCTGAAAATACACACCAAGAATTCAAAGTCATCAAATTGTGACTGTGGGATCGTCACTTCTGGGGGGCACACGGACGGGCGTAGCTGAACGAGGCGGCTCCGGACGAGGGCGACTGGTCGCCGGTGGTCGTCTCGGTGACGAAGACCTCGTAGGTGACCGTGGCAGCGCTGGGCTGGGCGGGCACCACGAACCGGAGGGACGTCGCCGAGAGGAAGGTCGTGGCCAGCAAGGCCCCCGTGGCTCCCAACTGCACCCTGGACAATACACGAGAGGGAGAAGTGGAGAGATAGCGTGTTCAACCTCAAGACACCAGTCACCCCTCAACACAGCATGTCTCTCTCAACACAACGCCAAGAAACAATGACAGATCGGCTCAGCGCCACCTGCCAGCGTGCGTCGAAAGAAGGGATGCGGACCGGCAGGTGGCCGTGAAGCCGCATCCGGTCGCGGTGATGACATCGCCCGGCCGGCCCACGGTGGCGCTGAGGCTCGAGATGTGGAAACAGAGGACTGCGCAGCAGCAGCGGACCCAGAATGGAATTGTCTCGGGACACAGTGTACGCGGACCGGTAAAGGCACTCGTCATGGTGGCGCCGAGGCCGCTGTCCGTGTTGGTGACCACAACGTCGTGACTGCCCGACGGGAGGACCGGGTCGGTGGTGCACTGCAGGGAGGTGGCACCGGCTCCCACCACCAGGTTGGCGCAGGGCAGCCCGCCCACCGTCACTGTCACAGGGGCAGCCGCCTCTGGGCGGAAGTGGGTCCCCGTCAGGGTCAGGGTCGCGCTGCTGCCGGGGTACGTCGTGGCGGGCGAGACGCCGGTCAGCGACGGGGCCGCCCTATCGGAGCACCACAAAACGGGCAACAGAGAGAACATGCTGTGTTCGCAGGCGACAAGTTCAAGAAGAAGATGACTCGCGCCTTCGCGCCATGCGTTACAACACATTAACAGGGATGGTGCCAAGGGGGCAGCGGTCATCATTTGTTCGAAACAGTGGGGAGGTTGTGGCAGGCGACACACCTCCGGACAGGTGGGCGGAGCGAGCGGAAGGTGGAGGCAGACAGACAGGCCCCAAGCCAGCGTCCCGAACTCGGTGGCCGCGACCCCCTGCAGCATGCCACGTTGGGGGGTCAGCAGGTCGCTCTCGGTCAGCACGTGCTGATCGCCGGTGGTCGTCAGGAAGAGCCCTCGAACACTGTTGTCCTGTGGTGGGTGAGAGAAGGAAGGACATCGGGAATGTGGGATGGCCGAATGGATCGGTACAGACACCCGCCGCGAGGAGGCACCCATTGGTGGTGTAGACGAAGGTCGTGGTTTTGGCACAGGCCAACCAGGCGGCGGTGGCGCCCCCCGGGATGGGGATGTCCGTCAGTGCCGTGAGTGGGGTGGCACTCGCGGTCCCCAGGCCCAGCTGCCTGCAACCCCGGATGGTGGCCGCACCCACCACCAGCCCAGCACAGAAAAACGAAATAAGAGAGAGGCCTTGTCACTGTCGCAGACCCATAGTAATTCAATCCAGTCCCAGAGATGATGCCTAGTCCAAAGATCAAACAAATCGGGAGAAGGTTGGTGGCACCCGACCTTCCATCGAGCGGACTACCAGCGAATAGGGGGAGAAGTGGAGCGAAGCCACCCTCCGCCCCGTGCCCGGCAGTGAAACCCTCGTCAAGGTGTAGTGATCGGTCGTGATCCCGTCCCCGGTGGCACCGAAATACCCGCTGAATCGTTGAGATGATGTGAGCGCCTCCTGAGAAGGGCTGTCAACAAACAGACAGGCCGCACGTGGCCAGGGAGCCGTCGTCCAGGATGGCGGCAAGGTTGTACAATGAGCAGCCGATTGTGGTTGCCGTGCGGCCGCTGGGCAGGGTGAGCTTGGTGAAGGGAATGCCGGAGCTGGCGGTGGGGCCAAGGCCAACGCGTCCATTCAAATTCCATCCCTGCAAGAAGAGAGAATGCAGTGGATTTGCGACAAGTCCAAGAAGCGGACCACGGGGGGCCACATCCAAAAGGGAGGAAGGGCACCGCAAGAAGTATAGGCACAATCCACGAGGGAAGCCATATCAAGCAGTGTCCACCAGGCCAACATACGCAAGCAGACAGCAGCGAACAAGGGATAGTCAACGGCAAAGGGCTCAGGGAAGAGTCCGTCAACATCCGAGACCGGAAATCAGGACGAGCTGTGTTAAGATGGATCGCCCATGGGGTCCACACTTGGTCGCCCCGAGACAGGATCCAGTAACTGCAGCGCAGGACAGTGTCAGAGATTGAGGTGGCCAGGGTTTTGGCAGCAGCCGGCTCATGGCATGATAGGAATGTGTCAGGAACCCAATGGAGCCCCTCAAATGGGACCAGCTCCACCGTCCAGCCCTCACCGCCAGGTCGCGGGTCAGGGCCAGATAGCGGGCTGCTTTTCGCTCGTGCCGCAGAGAGAGAACATGCTGTGTATTTGCGCACTCACATTGTGCTCCGAAGCACAATCTATTTCAGTGTCTCCGAGCGCAGTACCAGGTCCGGGCGCTGCTGGGTGCCGGCACCCCCCAGTGCATTCAGGGGGACCATTCGGGAAACGGGAAGGTCAACGGACATCACCCAGTCACGGGCCAGATCAAGGAAGCTCGGGCGGCAGCAGGGGCGGCAGCAGGGGCGGCAGCAGGGGCGGCAGCAGGGGCGGCAGCAGGGGCGGCAGCAGGGGCGGCAGCAGGGGCGGCAGCAGGGGCGGCAGCAGGGGCGGCAGCAGGAGCGGGGGGCAGTGACATGGGCGCGAGGGGCGGGAGCAGGCGGACAGCTGGATCAGCTGGGGCAGGAACAGGAACAGGAACAGGAACAGAACAGGAACAGGAACAGGAACAGGAACAGGAACAGGAACAGGAACAGGGGCCGGGGTAGGGGCTTTGGCTGCGGCCACAGCAGCAGCAGCGGAAGTAGCAAGGATAGGAGCAGGAGCAGGGGCAGGGGCAGGGGGCAGGGGCAGGGGCAGGGGCAGCCGCGACAACAGCAGCGGCCTTGGCAAAGCGGATGCCCCGTTTGACGGGGGCCAGAGAGCGGGATTTCTCCACCTTGTCCCGGATCGCACCGGCAACCAGAGTCAAGACGCGATTGTGACGCCATGTGTATCGACCCCGAGTGCTTTCCCCAGAAACTCAAGACGTGAAAGATCCCACAATGCGCTTTCCCACGCAGTGCGCAACGATCGTCCACCGTTTCCCGCCATCGGGTCAGGTTCAGAGGAGGAGACAGTGTCAAGGGTGGCATTCAGATAGAACTTGACAAGGACCGGGGACACGCACACATCGGCTCGAGGCGGGGATGGAGACGGACCGCCCCGAAAACGTCGCCATTGTCCATCAGCAGAGCAGTGGCGGAGTCCTGAAAGGGGCAAACCGAGCAACTTGTATGAGAGTCGGACGCGTTCGCGGGGGTGAGGAGGGGAGGGCAAAAAGCGACCATGGCGCACACTTGGACGACCGTCCGGCCGGCGGGCAGCCAGGGAGCGAGCGACAGCGGCGTGGTCTGGGTTGCCCCCAGCACCGCCCCGAACTAGACCAACCCCATCCACGGTGCACGCGTAAGAACGGCAGAGAATGAGAGGTACACCGGGCAAGCGAGGGCAATGGCGACCAAGGGGCAGGGGGCGAACAGAACTTCCCCATAGGTCGAAGACCCACACCCATACAGCGAGCCTGCGTTCGGGATGAGGAGGATGTGGTGGAAAAGTCGAGTCGAAGAGAAAGAACCTCCTCCAGACCGTCCGTCATGTGAAGGATCGTGTCTAATCCGCTCCCGGTCACTGCCTTCAGCGCCTTCCCAGGGGGCAATGTCACTTCGGTCCAAGGGGAATTCGTTGTGGTGCCCACGCAGAGGGATCCTCCGTAATTGTCACCCTGTGGTCAGTGAGACCATGCAGTGCGTTTGCGACACGCGTGAGAGGCCCGCCTCAATCGAAACGCACGGCAGACCGCAGCAAAGAGGCGGCCATCGTCACAATGAAGAAAAGATCGGGCATAGCTCGGGTGTGTGAACAGATGGGCGATGCGGCAGCCCCCAGGGAGCGCGATCTCGCGAAAACCCGTCGCAGTGGACGTGTCGCCCATCTGAGTGTCGTCGAGGGTTCAAAAACGCAATGAACTGTGGCAACGGACCCAAAACATCGTGTTCTGCCCGCTGGCCCAGAGAGCATCGCCCCCTGCAAAACAAACAAAAAAAGAGTTTTATGATTCCATCGTTGTTCTTCTTGAGCCAGGAACCTTTGTGCGGTTTGATCACATGAGGTCCCATCCGTCAACATGAGGTCCCGGCCCGTGTGAAAAAAGCTGTGCTCAGGGGGAACCGCATCCCGCCCGGTGGATCGCCCGTTTCTCCTTGGTGTTGCCGAGGCTGCAACAGGTGTCGACAATATGGCGGCGTGGGCCGCCGTCTGGTTTTCGGTCTGGTTTTTGTGCCTTTCCCATCCGAATGGAGAACGCAGACTGGCGTAGCTGAACAAGACGCCGGTCGGGGGCGACTGCGCACCGGCAGCGGTCTCGGTGACGAAGACCTCGTAGGTGATGCTGGCAGCGCTGGGCTGGGCGGGCACCACGAACCGGAGGGACGACGCCGCCGAGAGGAAGGTCGTGGCCAGCAAGGCCCCTCCGGTCCCCAGCTGCACCCTGGAATAACACCAACACAGGAGCCCCGGAGAGGAGCAGTGGGCAACAGAAACAGAGGAAAAGGCCGCCAATTACCGCGCGCCCACGTCACTTCAGGATGCGGACCGGCAGGTAGCCGTGAAGCCGCACCCGGCCACAGTGATGACCTCGCCGGGCCTGCCCACGGCGGCGCTGAGGCTCGACACGCCGAAACAAACAACTGCGCGCCACCATGGAGAACACGCCAATGAATCCCGCGGCTGGGTCGTGTCCCTGTCGATTCTCATCTGCATAGCGTGTGGCGGACCGGTGAAGGCATTTGTCAGGGTAGCGCCGAGGCCAATGTCCGTGTTGGTGACCACAACGTCGTGGCTGCCCAGCGGGAGGGCCGGGTCGATGGTGCACTGCAGGGAGGTGGCACCGGCTCCCACCACCAGGTTGGCGCAGGGCAGCCCGCCCACCGTCACCGTCACAGGGGCGGCCGCCTCGGGGCGGAAGTGGGTCCCCGTCAGGGTCAGGGTCGCGCTGCTGCCGGGGTACGTCGTGGCGGGCGAGACGCCGGTCAGCGACGGGGCCGCCCTATCGATGAAGAGAAATCAGCACAGGGGAGAAATCAGCACAGGGGAGAAATCAGCACAGGGGAGAAATCAGCACAGGGGAGAAATCAGCACAGGGGAGAAATCAGCACAGAGGAGAAATCAGCACAGGGGAGAAATCAGCACAGAGGAGAAATCAGCACAGGGGAACAGCCCAACTCCGCCTGAATGTTCCAGAGCGGATATCCCGCCCTTGGGTTGAGCGCCTGGGGTGGGAGTTTGGTTTCGGGCAGACGGACAGGCCCCAAGCCAGCGTCCCTGAGCCAGAGGGTGCGACCCCCTGCAGCTTGCCACGTTGCGGGGTCAGGATGTCGCTCTCGGTCAGCGTCCACCGATCGCCGGGGGTCGTCAGGAAGAGCTGGCCGGTATTATCCCACTGTGCGTGCCGTGCGTGTTTGCGAACGGGGACTTGAAAGAGGGAAGCACGACAGGGGCTGGTGGAACTTGAACCAAAAACGGTATCATCCCACTGTGCGTGCCGTGCGTGTTTGCGAACAGGCAAAGGAATTGTGCTTGAAAGAGGGAAGCACGACAGGGGCTGGTGGACTTGAACCAAAAACGGAATCTGCCAGCCGCCGGGGCGAAACACAGCCGGTGCATTGGCCGCGGGGGGAGGGGGTCGGGGGGAGAATGGGGGAACGGACACCCGCCATGAGGAGGCGCCCGGCGGTGGTGTAGACGAAGGTGGTGAAGTCCCCCGGGGCGAACCAGGCGGTGGTGGCCCCAGTCGGAAGGGGGATGTCCGTCAGCACTCTGAGGGGGTTCGTGCTCGGGCTCGTGGTCCCGAAGCCGAGCTCGCTATCAAACCGGGGCGGAGTGGTGGAAAATGAGGGCACCGTCACCTACCACGACACGAGGTTGGCGCGCAAGTCTTCCCCGAGGCTCAGAGCCCATGCTCCGGGATTGGTGTGGAACAGAGGACGATAAGACAGACCCGAAATCATTGCACCCCAGCCCCGAGAGGGTGCCTGCACCGAAGAGAAGCGCCAAGGGTCAGTTTCGATCAGAAGCACGGTGTTCGGATGGGGTGGATGGTGATGGTGATGGTGATGGTGATGGCGATGGTGATGGCGATGGCGATGGTGATGGTGATGGTGATGGTGATGGGATGGGGGTGGGGAAAATCAATGAGTGACACGGTCGGAAGGGGAAGGGAGGATGGCTGGCTGGCTGGGGCACCGACCGTCGGTCGAGCAGACGAAGAACGTATCGCCGGAATGCTTGATGGAGGCTGCCCTCCGCCCCGCGCCTGGCAGGGCAACCGTCGCCAAGGTGAAGCGATCGGTGGTGCTCCCATCGCCAAGATACGGCGAACTGCCAGGAGGAGGGTCAGCAAAGTGACGATGCAACCTCGTGGAGAAACAGACTAGCCGCAGGTGGCCAGAGAGCCGTCGTCCAAGATGGCGGCAAGGTCCTCCCAGGCGCATGAGATCGCGGTTGCTGTGCGGCCCGTGGGCAGGGCGATCTGGGTGAAGGCGGCGGCGCCGGGGGTGGAGGTGCCGAGACCAAGGCGCCCACCCGCATTCGTGCCCTGCCAGGAGAGGATGTCAAGGGTGTGAGGCCAAGGCCCAGGCACAGTCTCCCAGAATGGGGGGATGCTGCAGACCGCCCCATAGAGGTCGCCGTTGTCCAGCAGCAGAACAGTGGCGTCGTGCTGAACGGTGGGGAATGGGGGAGGGGGGGAGGGAGGGAGGGAGGGGAGGGAGGGAGGGGAGGGGAGGGGAGGGGAGGGGAGGGGGGGGACTGTGAGCCAGACGTAGCCGGGGGGTGCGAGGGGGGGGGGCGACCATGGCGCACACTTGGGCGACCGTCCGGCCGGCGGGCAGCCCGGGCGCGATCAACGTCGGCGTTGTGGTCTGAGGCGACCCCAGGATTGTCCCGAACTGGAAACACAAACACACAAACGTGGAAATGACCGGGTGCATATGAGGGGATGATGAGGAACCCAAATGCAGCAGCTTTCGGCGGCCCACAGGATGATTACCCCGGCAGCAGCAGCGGAATGTGATTCGACACACAGCATGGAACTCAGGGATGCAGGCGCTTCGGGAAAGGGAGGCGAACAGAACTTCCCCGCACCCGTACAGCGAACCTGCACGCGGCCAACCGAAAAAGGTGATGTTGGTGGGAAAGGGTCACAGCCACACCAGACCATCGGTCATGAGGAGGATCGTGAAAAACTGGATGCCCGGGGAAACTGCCTTCAAGGCTTTCCCGGCGGGCAAGGTCACTTCCGTGAAAGGAAGGCAGAGCGAGCCTCCACGATTGTCGCCCTGTGACCGTGAGTGATGAGGATGGCATCGAACACAGACCGCAGCAAAGAGGCGCCCATCTTCGCAAAGTAAAAAAGAACGGGGAACAGAACAAATAGGGTTCGCAAACACTTGGGCGATGCGGCAACCCATGGGGAGCGCGATCTCACGAAAAGTCGATGTAGTCGCCGCGGTGGTGTCGCCCATCTGGCAGGAAAGAAGATATGGTTTTCGAACAAATGAAGTCACGGACCCAAAAACGGGTGTTCAGTCCGCTGGCCCAGAGAGCATCGCTTCCTGAACACAATAAGGTTGAGATCAGGAGCCCCAAAGAAAACAAACCGAGGCCGCGAACCGGTACTCCAAAAAGAGCAAGACATAGAACCCCAAATCCACATAAACACTTCAAAAACGCCACAAAAACGACCATAAATCAGAACCCGGCGAGCATATAGTGAACGGGTGCGAACCCCGACATGCCGGATTTTTTGAACAGCAGGCCGTTGGTATCTGGTGAGACTTCAACGCACCAAAGGGAAAGCCATCGGCCTCCCCCCCTCCTCCCCCTCCCCCTCCTCCCCCTCCTCCCTCCCCCCCCCCACCCACCCAGGCGTTGCTATCTCGAGAGATCTTCACCGTCCCCCCGATATGCCTCTCCCGAGCCAACAAAAAAACGCGGCTTTAATCCCTGGAGGGGGTCAGTTCGGGCTGAGGCGGGGCGGGCGAGGGCGGTCTTCGCGAGGCCGCCGAAGGGGGCCGGTTCCGCACGGCCCGGTTCTGGACGGAGCGCACCCGGCTGGCGAAGCCCAGGGTGCTGAGGGTCTCCGAGACGTTGGGCTGGGTGGGGGTGATGTTGGCGAAGAGCAGTGTCTTGGAGCTCCCGCCCAGAGTTTCCTGCGGGGGTTGAGTTGTCGTGGGGTGACGGAGTGACGGGAGATGATGACGATGATTGCTGATGATTAGATGATTAGATGATGGTGATGATTAGATGATTAGATGATGATGATGATGGATAATGATGATGATGATGAAGAATCAATATTGAAATATTGAGGCGAGCGTCCCGCTCGGGGGAGTGGTTGGGGAGGTGCAGGCACACGAGGCGGCGAACCTGGAGCAAAAACGTGAGTTTGGTGTTGCGGTAGGGCACGTGGGGGTCGGCGTTGCACAGGGCCCCGATGACGTCCCCCAGGCCGGAGAGGCTCTTGTTGATGGCCTGGGCCTCCTTGAACCGCTCGCCCTGCGCGTTGCGGCCACATGGGGTGGGGGTGGGGGTGGGGGGGGGGCGTCAGAATAGGATTCGCCAGTTCGCAGAGACGCGACATCGTGAACGTGTCCATCCATGCCCACCACACCCACACCCACGCACACAATCAGCACAACAAGGCACCCCTGTCCAGGGGATGTCCGGCCCTCCGGCACACAGACGGTGGAGTGTGACTTGGAGATGCGCTCCGAGCCGGCCAGGTCGACGAAGGTCACCCGGGACTGGGCCGTGGCCGTGGCCAGGGTCAGCGTGAAGATGGTGTGCGACCGGCTGCTGTGGGCGTTCAGCGAGGTCGGGGCCACGTGGCGCCGGGCCGTGCCAAGGTGCAGCAGCTTGAGCACCTCGCTGGGCGTCTGGACGGGGTGTGTCGTGACGCCCTGCACGAAGGGCACCCCGCTGTCATGTGGTGCGATGTGGTGGGTGGGGAGGTGGGATGGGGAAGGGAGGGGATAACGCGGGGGGGGGGGGGGTGGATGAGACATGAACGTATGTGACAAAGAGGGGTCATCACTCCCCCCCCCCACACACACACACACAGACTCGGGCCCCAGGCGCAGGGTCAGCTTGCCCTCGCCCGACGCGGCCCCCGTGGGGACCAGCAGGTCGTTGAGGGCGTCCAGGTAGAGCTCCAGCATGGTGCACGAGAGGGAAACCTCGCCCCGGGCGATGCTCCGCGAAAGGCCTGTCGAAACCACAGGGAGATGGAGATGAGATTTTGTTAGGTACCGAAAGGTTGGGGGTTCAATTCCCTCAGGGGTCAACCATTTTTGTTTTCTTTTCTAGGGCGGTGGCGACAGACGGGCGAGACCCTCGTTGGGCCCGGGGGACTCGGGGCCCCCCGGGGCGGCCTCGGCCAGCAGGCGGAAGAGCTCACGCATGGCCCGGGGCAACACGCCGGGGTTGGCCTCGTCCCCCAGGATGGTGAAGGTCTTCCCCGAACCTGGCCAGGCCGATGGCGGGGTGAGTGGGAGAGGAGGGCGGTGGGTTAAAGGGCTGTGTCTGGGCAGGGGGTCACACGTGTTGAGGGGGTTGGGTTGAGTATCGGCATGACCAAGATCAGCACCATCCTCATCCACACCCAACCATCGCCATTCATCATCACCCTCACCATCACCTCATCCACACCATCATCCACAACAACAACATCAACATCATCACCGCGGGGCGGGCAATTTGCCACCGACCGGTCTGGCCGTAGGCGAAGATGCACACGTTGTACCCGTCGATGGCGCTCTGCATGAGCGGCTGCACCTCGCCGAAGACCACATCCTGGCTGGCCGCCGGGGGCAGCACGCTGGGAGGGGGGTGGGCGGGTATGGGGGGATGGGATGGGAGGCAGGGGGTTGGGCGGCTCAGATCGGCCATCACTTCACTCGACTCCCTCCGTCACCCGCCCTCCCAACATACGGGGTCATTGTGCGCGATCAAATGAGGCAGGGCGGGGGCAGGGCAGGGATCGTGCAGGGGGCGAACCAGTAAAACTCGAAGGAGCGCGCGCCGGCCCCGAGGGTGGTCACCGTCACGGTACCGTCCCCGCACTCCACGGGCACAGGCTGCTGCAACGCGGTGGTGGTGGTGGTGGTGGTGGTGGTGGTGGTGGTGGTGGGTGCGGTAGGAAAGGAGGAGGATGGTGCTGAGTGCAACAGGAACTGGAACAGTCCCCACACCAGCCGTTGGTGGTTGGTGGTGCTGGCGGCGGTCGCCTGTCTGGTGGCTGGGGCGTATGGGCATGGGAACGGACGCCCTGCGGGTCCGAGGGCAGCAGGGGCCGGCACCTGACGATGACCCTGATGTTGCCCTTGAGGTCCTCGATGGCGTTGTGGGCCCGGCGCCGCTCGAGTTGGGCCTGCCGCAGCTGGGCCATGAGCCGCTCCAGGTGGTGCTGGCACTCGTCCGCCTGCAGCAGCGGTGGCAGCAGCATCAGCAGGAGCGCGGCGGCATCAGCACCAGCACCAGCACCAGCACCAGCACCAGCACCAGCACCAGCACCAGCGCCAGCATCAGCATCATCAGGAGCGGCGGGGCAGGAGCGGCAGGAGGAACAGCGCCGCCAGCAGCGACAGCGGCAAACCCAAAACGCATGGACAGACACCAATCGCAGATAGAATAAGGGCAGAACAGAACCAATAGGGATGTGTGTGTGTGTGTGTGGGGGTGTGTGTGTGTGTGTGTGTGTGTGTGGCGGTGATGGTGCTGCTGCTGATGGTGGCGATGCTTGGCGCTGTTCATGGTGGTGTTGATGCTGATGTGATGCATGACGATGGTGGTGGTGGTGGTGGTGATGGTGGTGGTGGTGGTGATGGTAGTGGTGGTGGTGATGGTAGTGGTGGTGGTGGCGGCAGGGGCGCGGACCCGCTCGGCCTGGGCGGACTTCTCCTGTGTGGCGGCCACGAAGAGAGCTGGCAGCTGGGAGTCGCTCCCCCCCAGGGCCTGCAGATGCTCCCTGTGGTCCCGACCCGAGGAAGAGGGGGAGGAGGAAGGAGTGGTGAACACGGGCGTCGGGACGATCAGCTCCATGGGGTTGACGCGGCTCTCAAAAACGCATGCCACACAGACCAGACACACAGACACACAGACACACACAGACACACAGGCACACAAACACACAGACACACAGACACAAACGCACATCACATCACCCACCCGCCTTACCCTCCTGTGCCACGTCGCCTGTGTGCCTGACGGACCTGAGCTCATCGCATGCCCGGCGCAGCCCCCGGTTCTCAGCCGTCAGCCGGTCGCAGTCGGCCTGCAGGGCGCGCAGCTGGCCCGCCAGGTGGTCGCTCCGGTCGCGCTGGGTGCGGGCCGCGTGCTCGTGGAAGGCAGCCCGCTCGGCGGCCACGGCCGCGGCCTGCTCCGTGTCCCGCTGCTGCTGCGCCCTGCAGGTGGGTGATGATGTGCGTGGGTGAGGGAACAAGGTCATTGCCGCTGCTGCTGCGTCCTGCAGGTGGGTGATGATGTGTGTGGTGATGATGGTGAGGGAACAGGCGGCACGAAGGTCATTGCCGCTGCTGCTGCGTCCTGCAGGCGGGGCGGCGGGTGGTGAGTGGTGTGGTGAGTGAGCGGTGAGCAGTGAGCGGTGGTGAGTGGTGTGGTGAGTGGGAAGTCAGCGTGATGCGTCCTCCCGTCCTCCTCCCGCGGGCTGCGGACCGGGCGCTGAGCTCGTCCCTCCTCTCCCCTCATCCTCCCCGGCCTCACCGTTGGGTGTGTGTGTGTGGCGGGCTGCGGACCGGGCGCTGAGCTCGTCCTGGTGGGCCTGGGCGAGGCGCTGCTGCTCGGTGGCCCATTTCTGCTTGTCCTCCTTCCAGATGACCGTCATCAGCTCTGTCGTGCCGGGGAATGGGGGTGGGGGAGAGCGGGGGGAGGGGATGTCGGGGGATGGTGAATGACTGGCGAGGGATAATCCACGGAAAACATCCCTCCCTGTGGTGCTGAAGGTGCCGAGAGAGAGAACATGCTGTGTATTTGCGAGGGCGCAGGCGACAAGTTCAAGAAGAAAGGTTACTCGCGCCTTCGCGCCATGCGTTACACTCCGGGGGGGGGCCGGGCCAAATGACCCGTATGGTGGCTCCTCCCGATCATGATTGTCGATGGTGACGGGCGGGCAGGGGTGGTGGTGACGAGTGATGTACTCTGGCGGATGATGGCGATGCTGGTGGTGGGCGGGGCGGACCGATCTCCTCAGCCCAGTTCTTCTCGAGCTTCTGCCTGTCGGCGTCCCACTGGGCCCGGGCCTCGTCGAACCGCTGCTGGGCCGTCGTGGCCCCGCTGCTCGCGTCCGCCTGCAGCCGCTGCCAAGACGACGACAGGGAGGGGGTTGCATGAGCACCATGATGGGGGGCAGGGAACGGAGAAGACAACCACTTCTGGGTCAAGGCAAACCGGGAATGGATTCTTGCGTGAGCCGACTCACAGCTTCACATATTCGACATAAGGAAAAAAGCAGTTTCGGGCTCTCGGTGGGTGTCAAAAAAAAAGCTGTATCCCATCCTTTGTTCCCAATCGTTCAGCGGGTCTGTCTCGATTAGGCGTAGGTCCGGGAAGCACTCTATCAAACCGGAGCTCGACCCCCCATTGGAATCGAAGGAGCCGAGACTCAAGGTTCGAATGAAATGATTATTTGTACAAAGTCAAGGGCCGGGGGGCTGCTGATCAAGTAGGGCATCCCGGCGAAAAGTTATGGGTCGACAAAAAAATCATACAGATGGGCTGCTGCACAAACCTGAAGTTCGGCCTGGGCCTTCTGGAGTGCCTCCTTGAGCTGTTCGCGCTCGCGTCCCCATCGCTGCTGCACCAAGGTCATCTCTGCCTCATACTGGAGGAAGGCAAACGAACAACAACAACAAAACGAGATGTGTCGAATGGTATCGCGATTGTTGAACGCCTACAAACCTTCCGCTGCACCTCGGCCACATCGTTGCGCCGTTGGGCGTCATTCGACTGGGCAATCGACTGTGGGCATCACAAAAAAAAGGCATAAAAAAGATAAAAATCAAGTTGGGTCCCCAAATGCGGCTCACTCCCCGGGTCGACCTTGCTCTGGCCCAGCAGGGTCTGGGTTCGACTCTCGGCGGCCGCGGCCCGCTCCTCGGCGGCCCTGAGGCGGCTTTGGAGGGCGGCGTTCTGCTGGGCGGCGGCCTCGAGGCGCTGGCTGAGCTCATCGACACCCCGGGCCCGCGCCTCGGCAGGGCTCAGCAGCTCCCGCAGCCTGCCGATGGAGGGATGGGGCGATGCAAGGACGCGTGGTGGGTGAGCGCTGCCGACTCCGCTCTCTGCCGTCAGGACAGGGGCACAACGTTCAAACGGGTGACCCCCACAACCCGCCACGCCGTCCCACAACGCTGCCCCCACTGCAACCAGAAAAGGGTACGGGGGGCGACAGTGTACCGACCTGCTGTTCTCATCGGCCAGGGCGCGCCCCTGGGCCGCGTGGCGCCGCTCGGCGTCCTCCAGGGCCCGTGCCAGCCGGCCATCGTACTCCGTCCCGGACTGTTGCTGCTGTTGCTGCTGTTGCTGCTGTTGCTGCTGTTGTTGCTGTTGCTGTTGCTGCTGTTGTTGCTGTTGTTGCTGGTGCTGTTGGGTGCCGCGGGCGGGCGAGGACTGCGGGGTGGGCGGCTGGGGCATGGGGGGCGGGGTCGTGCGGGCCGTCTGGGCGGGGGGCGGCGGGGCGGGGCGCAGCTCGGGGGTGGGGGTAGTCGGGGCAGGTGAGGGCGCCCGGCTGGTGGGGGCCGCCTGGCTGGCGCCTGCTGGCGGTGGTGGTGGGGGTGGGGCAGGGAGCGGCGCGAAGGGCGCCGCGGGGCCGCGGGCGATGTCTGAAAAGAAGAAGAAGAGATGTGTGGAGTCGTGGGTGGGTGAGTAAGTCAGCCGATCGACGATACGTCTGGGCGGGCAATGGTGATGGTGATGATGATGCTGATGATGATGCTGATGCTGCTGATGTTGATGCTGATGCGCGGGTGGATGGGATGGGAAGGGACGTGATGTGATGTGATGTGATGTGATGGGATGGGATGGACATGAAACGGGGCGAGGTGTGTGGAGCAAAGGGACGGGGTGTCGGACCGTCTCCAGGAGGCGGTGGGTATTCCCCGCGGTACGGGCCGCCCCCGCCGTGGTGGTGGTGATGCCGGCCATAGCTGTAGTACGACCGTGCGGGGGTGCGGGATGGCGGATATCGCCGGCGGTGATGCCGGTACCGGTCGGGGGGGTATCCCCCCGGGCTGCTGGGCGAGGCGGCGTCCTCCCCGGCCGACTCGCCGCCTGAGGGCGAGGCATCGTAGTAGGGAGGGGGCGAGGGCGACCGAGTGTCGTCATCACCCGGGGGAGAGTATGGCCGGCTGGCCCCGCGGGGGGTGGAACGGCGGGGGGTCAGCCGGCGGCGGGAGGAGGCCGAGGCGGGGGTGTGGCGGCCGGCCAGGGAGGCCGCCCGGCGGGGGCGGTGGGGCGTCCGGTGGGCGGCCGCGTGGGCGGCGGCTTGGGAGCGGGAGGGCGAGGGCAGGTCGGGGTCGGGCGCGCCTGGGGTGAGGGTGGGAGGAGTGATGGGGGTGGGTGAGTCAGGTCTGGCGGGTGAACAAGGCCCAGATGCGTGCGTGCATGAAGGGGGAATGGGGAAGGGAGGGAGGGGAGGAGGGGGAGGGGAGGGAGGGAGGGAGGAGGGAGGGAGGGAGGGAGGAGGGAGGGAGGAGGGAGGGAGGAGGGAGGGAGGGAGGGGAGGGAGGAGGGAGGAGGAGGGAGGGAGGAGGGAGGGAGGGAGGGAGGAGGGAGGGGGGGGGTGGGGGATGCATCAACGTGGAGCGGGTGGCTGTGGGGGCGGACCACCCGGGGTTCCCATGGGGGGCATCGTCTGGGCGGCCGACACCAGCGAGGCGGCCGTGGGGCTGCCCTGCTGCTGCTGATCGTCGGCCCAGCCCCAGCCGGGGCCTCGGGCGCCCTGTGGGGGCGGCTCCATGGGGGCGGCGGGTTGCAGAGCGGGGGGCCGCGGCACGGGCGGGCGGGTCGGCCCGGGGGCGGGCCCGGCAGCGGACGGAGAGATTGCCGTGATGGCCGCCGCGGGGGCAGGTGCGGGCGATGAAGAGGGGGCGGCGGCGGCAGGGGAGCCGGTCGGGGGCTGAGGCTGTTGGGGTTGCGGTTGAGGCTGCACGAACGGGGTGGCGAGGGGGGTGGGGAAGGCTGGCGGCTGGTGCTGGGGGGCTGCCGGCGTGCTCGGGGCGAGTCGGGGGGGCGGCCGGGCGGAGGAGGCGCCGAACGCAGCGGATGATGCTGATGATGCCGGGGGGAGGACGCCAGCCGAGGATGGTGGAGGTGGGGCCGCGAACGGGGGCAGGAAGGAAGAGCGGCCTCGCTGGGCGGTTGGGGGCGGGGCAGCTGCCATCTCATCGGGGGGGTTGTCGACTGCCAGGGTGGGCGGCGCGCCCACGTGGGGGACGGGGGACAGCTGCGAGAGGGGCACCGAGGGGGTCATGGGCACGGGGATGGTGGAACCGCCCGCTTGGGGATAGCCACCCGTGGCGTGCATTCCACCGGGGGCCCACAGGCTGTGCAGCGGGGGCGGGGCATGGATGACGGGCGGCGGAGGGAGGGGAGGCAGGGGCAGGGTGGGGAAGGGGCTCCGCATTGTGGGCAGGCTGCTGCGCCCGGTGGGGGTGGGCGGGGGCCCGGCCGGTGTGGGCGGTGCGAGAGGTGCAGGCGCCGTTGGATTCGGGGTGGTGGTGATGGGTGAGCGAGCGGGGGCGGCGGGGGGGGGGGCGAGCGTGGGTGCCACCGGGGGAATCGACGGGGTGGCAGCGCCTAGCATCACCAAGGAGGGTGTGAACGAATGCGAGTGGCGGCAAACAATAGAGACCTGCATCGAGTGCTGCTGCCACCGCAGGTGCGGAGGTGGGTGCCGACGGGGAGACAGAGACAACTGGGACGGTATCGGCGGGGGCAGTGAGAAAGAGCTGGGCGTCATTGTACAACCCCATTTCGGAAGCCGTCCACTCATCTTGGAGAACACGGCCGTCAAGAGATAATTGGATGGCTAGAGCGAGGGGGTGTGGGTAGAATGAAAGAGACACCATATGAGACCTGTCGGAGCAAGCCCGGCAACTTTGGAAAGATTGCGCTTGATCTTGGACACTCGGATTTTCGGGAGGTCGCCGTGTCGGAGAACAATTCGATAAAACTTGCCGTCAATCTGAGAGCACACCGAGAACGACAGATCACCGCCCGTCTTCACAGAAGAGGGCTGTAGGAAAATGGTTTTCAAGCATTAAAATCGTGTGCGAGTACAAACCGGGGCAGGAACGCCAGCATTGGACATGCTTCACGTTCCTGATTTTGTACAAAATTAATTTGAACGCCCCTGAATAGTGGATACCTCGTCGGGTACATACGGTTGATGTGCTTGTTTGTTGGCACCCGTTTGTTGCTCCAGTCAGTGCAGAGATTATCACAATTGAGAACACAAAGGTTTTTCCAGGCGTTTTAGTTCCGCTTGGTCAGTACTGGGCCGCCAAGGCAGGAGGAGAAGGAAATGGGAAGCGCTTGAGACCCACTGCGGGTTTTGAGGACGAGCCTGACGCTGCCGTCGTCCACAGTTCATTGCTATGCAGAGGAGGCCTCGTTGTTGTGCCGCTAATCTGTTGCACAGCAGGCAGCCGTCTATCGTACTGCCTCCCCCGCTCCCCGGCCACTCGCGGTGGTCCGGCCTGCCGCTCCCGGAGCCGCTGGAGCCGGAGCGTGGGTCTAGGCCAAGAAGTCGCCCGCGATCCGTTCGGGCTCCCAGCCAGGTGTGCACGAGGGGAGAGAATTCGAACGACAGCGACGCTTTCTGGGTCCGTTGCTCTTCGATTCACGTCCAAGCGTTTTCCCAATTCCCAGTCGAGTTCGTGCAGTCTTGGGAGGAAGTAAGTTCGAAATCCCTAAGCCAACTCTTCCAGCCCTCCGACGATGTTTTCGGTACGGATGATGTTTTCGGTACGGCCATCATCGTCCAAACTCTCTCGAGGCCCCAAGTCAGGCGTTTTATATTTCTGAACGACTTCTGGCTTCCGTTTGGCTGTGGCTCAATTCCGGCTTCACGGGCCGTTTCTGGGTTTTTCACCCTCGACCACCGCTCGGAGACGCAGAGTTTGATGGTGGTTTCTGCGTTTCTGGGGTGTTTCTGTGTATTTGGTGTTATTTCCATCGCTTTTCTAGGCGTCCCAGTTCATGGCCTCGTCGGTTTGTTCTTTGGTTATTCATGTCCCTATCCCCATTTTGTTCTGCAGAAAGCGATGCTCTCTGGGCCAAAGGATGGAACAGTTATTATTGGGTTTGTTGCTCACTTGGACAACATCTCAACCTCGCTTAGATGGGTGATACATCCGGGTCGGGTGGGACCGCGACTCCTTTTCGCGAGGTCGCACTCCCCGAGGGCTGCCGTATCGCCCAGGTGTACACGAACCCCGCTCCCCGGACTTTTCTTCGTTGTGTCGATGGTCGCCTCTTTGCCGCGGTCTGGTCTTCAGAATTCTCGGTCAACCTCACTCTTGCCATAGGGGTTGAATAAGGATGGCGCGCTCTGCCTGGGCACCTCTGTTGAGAATTCTCCTTTCACGCAAGTGACCTTACCCGGTGGGACCTTGAAGTCATTAGTCATGGGCTCAGAGCACACGATCCTGCTCATGGATGGTCTGGATGGCTTCCTCGACCACATCTTCCTCACCCGACGAACTCAGGCTCGTTGTACGGATGTGGGCTCTCGGCCTATTATGAAGTTCTGTTCCAGGCACTGACGATAGATCGTGACGTCCCTTTGTGCCGCAATCAGATCTGTGTGTGTGTGTGTGTGTGAGCTCGCTGTCCCTGCCCCTGCCCTGCCCCTGCCCCCTGCCCCCTGCCCCTGCCCCTGCCCCTGCCCCTGCCCCCTGCCCCTGCCCCCCTGCCCCTGCCCTGCCCTGCCCCTGCCCCTGCCCCCTGCCCCTGCCCCTGCCCCCTGCCCCTGCCCTGCCCCTGCCCTGCCCCTGCCCCTGCCCCTGCCCCTGCCCCTGCCCCTGCCTGCCCCTGCCCCTGCCCCTGCCCCTGCCCCTGCCTGCCCCTGCCCCTGCCCCTGCCCCCCTGCCCCCTGCCCCTGCCCCTGCCCCTGCCCCTGCCCCTGCCCCTGCCCCGCTCCTCCTCATGCTTCGCCCCAGCTCCTGCCCTGCTCCTGCTGCTCCTGCTCCTGGTGAGGAGCGTGGTCGGAGCGTTCGGAGCGTGGTGAGAGCGTGAGCTGTCCATCCATACACATATGACGGGGTCCTGATTTTCCGTCTTCGGTTGTTGACGTGCTCTTCCCTGAGCGCTTTGCCGTTGACTGACCCTTGCTGGCCTGGTGGACACTGCTTGATGGCACTGCACGTTCTCTTCTTCCCACCGTTCCTGAGAAGGCATACCGATTCAGTTCTTCATTCAGCCTCGGTTCTTGTGTGTACCTTTTGGCGGATGGGGCGGTGGCGGTCTCACATTCCAGTTCGGGGCACTCCTGAAATCTCCTCAGCTCACACCGCGGCAGCTTACGCCAGGGCCGCCCGGGATTGTGGTCCAAGTGTGCGCCATGGTCGCTTCTCCCTCCCCTCCCACATTCCGACTCACTCCCGTTCAGGACCACGCCACTGTTGTGCTGCTCAGCAACGGCGATCTGTACGGGGCGGTCCGTCTCCCATCCTCCACTTCGAGTGAGAATTTTACACCTTGGTCTGCTCTTGTCTTGCAGGGATCGAACGGGGATGGGCGCCTTGGCCTTGGGGACGCCGTCATCAGCGCCAGCGGCTTCACCAAGATCCCCCTGCCCACGGACCGCACAGCAACAGCAATCGCCTGCGCTGGAGGCAACCTTGCCGCCATCCTGGATGACGGCTCCCTGGCCACCTGCGGATCGTCCGTTATCGCGTTGGGCCATCTTGCTCACACCCCACTCCAGTGGAGATTATAGCGTCCTCGGGGACGGGACAACCACCGATCGCTACACCTTGTCGACGGTCGCCCTGCCGGGCAGACGGAAGGCGGCCTCCCTCCAGATGTCAGGTACGCTCTTCGTCCGCTCGGTCGATGGTCGGTCAACCCACCTCCCTTCCATGTTTCTGATCGGCTCTTCACACGATCGCAGGCATCATCTCCGGAACCGGGTGGAATACCCACGGGTCTGTCCTTTCGGCCTCCGGACCCGCACCCTGTTTCGTTTTGGTGTCTGCCGTCCGAATTGGGGTTTGCAGGCAGCTCGGCCTGGGGACCAGCAGTGCCACCAGCCCCATCACCATGCTCACGGACATACCGATTCCACCTGGGGCCACCCCCGCCTGGTTCACCTGCGGGCCCTGCTCTACCTTCGTCTACACCACCGACGGGCGCCTCCTCGCGGCTGGTGTCTGTTCGGCGGCGCCCCCCACACACACACACAAGATACATTTACGCACACTCACGCACCAGCGCCGTAATTGCGGTCTCCATTTTCCGATTGACAACTCTTCCATACCACAGTTCGATAGTGGTGGGGGGCTCTTCACCCTGACCACCGGCGACGATCTGCTGGTGCTGACCGAGAGCGACCTGCTGACCCCGCAACGTGGCCTGCTACGGGGGGTCGCCCCTGGCTGCGGCGGGACGCTGGCTTGGGGCCTGTCTGCCTGCATCAACCACCTCCACCTCCCCTACCCACATCCCTCCTCCGCCCTCATTCGCAGGGCGGCCCCATCGCCGACCGGTGTTTCGCCCGCCACAGTGTATCCCGGCAAGGCCGCGACCCTGACCCTGACGGGGGCCCACTTCCGCACCGGGGCCACCGCGGTGGCGGTGGGCGGGCTGCCCTGTGCCAACGTGGTGGTGGTCAATGCGACCTGCCTGCAGTGCACCACCGACCTCCCGCCGGGCAGCCACGACGTTGTGGTCACCAACACGGACATTGGCCTCAATTCCACCCTGAAAAGTGCCTTCACAGGTCTGTCCAACGCACAGCCGCGCCTTTTCTTGACGCCACCCCCGCCCGCTGCGCAGTCGTTTGTTTCGGGGTGTCGAGCCTCAGCGCCACCGTGGGCAGGCCCGGCGATGTCATCACCGCCACTGGGTGCGGCTTCACGGCCACCTGCCGGTCCGCACCCTGTAGTGGCGGCGGTGTGCGAGTGGGCGGTTGTCGGTGGCGGGGGGACGAAGACCAAAAAGCGCTGAAACGACCTTCGCGTCTCCCCCGCATTCTCTCAACGCCCGCTCGACGATCTCTTGGGGGAATCTGCTCGTCTGTGTTTGCTCATTGCGGCCTGCCTCCCGGGGTTCTGATGTTGGTGTTGTTCCAGGGTGCAGCTGGGGTCCACAGGTACCTTGCAGGCCACGACGACCTTCCTCTCGGCGACGTCCCTCCAGTTCGTGGTGCCCGCCCAGCCCAGCGCTGCCATGGTCACCTACGAGGTCTTCGTCACCGAGACGGCCGCCGGTATGCAGTCGCCCTCTGCTGAGGCCCCCATGTTCAGCTACGCCCGTCCGTCCCCCCCCGATAATGCTGGCCTTTTGGCGCTTGGAGCTCTTCCTATCATGGCTTTTTCTTAGGTGGCGATGCACTCTGGGTCAGCGGTCAAAATTACAATTATTGGGTCCGTTGCCGCAGCCATTTGTTGTCCTCTCTGACCCTTCTCCTCCTCGGGCACACGCACAGATGGGCGACACATCCACCGGGACGGCTTTCCGTGAGATTGCGCTCCCCGTGGGCTGTCGTATCGCCCAAGTCTCCACAAACCCGAATGTTCCCCGCTCCTTCCTGCACTGTGTCGATGGCCGCCTCTTTGCTGCGGTCTGAGCCCAGATCTATTTCTTTGGCACTGACCCTGGCCCAGGGAGCCAACTCTGGAGGGCAGCTCTGCCTAGGCACCACGACGGATGCGCCGTTCACCCAGGTGACCTTGCCCGCTGGGAAGACCCTGAAGACAGTCGCCCCGGGCGCGGCGTCCACGATCCTCCACATGACGGACGGTCTGGAGGCGGCCTGTTTTGACCCTTCATCTTCATCCTTCCCCCGGACGCAGGCTCGCTGTATGGATGCGGATCCTCGACCAGCGGGGAAGTTCTGTTCGGCTCCTGGACGCTCCTCCTCCATTCCTCGAGGCATTTGCCCAGACCGGGTGTGCCTTTTCTGCCTCTCTCGTGATGCAGTCCTGGTTGTCTCAGGGTTGAATGTGGACGTTTCCTCGGTTCTTCCACTCCAACTCCACTGCATATTCTCGCTGGTCCATCTCACACTCCCTTTTGTGTGGGTTCGTGGGTCACGCACCCCAGTTCGGGACGGTGCTGGCGTCGCCTCAGCTCACCCCTATGTTGTTGACGCCCGGACTGCCCGCGGGCCGGACGGTCGTCCAAGTATGCGCCATGGTCGCTTGTCCCCCCCACACACACACACACATACACACACACACACACATCATGCACGCACCCATTGGGCCTCTGGCTCACGCTCCTGTTTTTTTTTGCTTCGTTCAGGAAAGTGCCACTGTTCTTTTGCTGGACAACGGAGACCTGTACGGGGCGGTCCGCGTGCCTGGTGGATCGATGGTGGGGCGCTCTTTTTGTCGGTTCTGACCCGATTCTTGCCGACATACCACTTGCAGGGATCGAACGTGGATGGGCGCCTTGGCCTTGGCCCCTCCGTCAGTAGCGCCACCGCCTTCACCAAGATCGCCCTGCCCACGGGCCGCACGGCACCCGCGATCAAATGTTCGGCTTGGAACCTTGCCGCCATCCTGGACGACGGCTCCGTGGCTACGTGCGGCTAGTCTGTGCCGATGGATCCTCATTCTCACAAACACCCCGCATCTCTCGCTCACAGCGGGGCCGATGGCGTCCTCGGGGACGGAGCCACCACCGATCGCTACACCTTGGGAGCGGCTGTCCTACCGGGCACGGGGCGGAGGGCGGCCTCGCTTCAGATCTCCGCCTATACGCTCTTCGTCCGCTCGACCGACGGTCGGTGCCACCTCCAGCCTCCCCCTGCGTTCCTGAGCGGCACTGACACCCGACTTTCAGGCCACCTCTCCGGGACTGGGATGAATAATTTCGGGTCTGATTGCCCCATGCTCGGCCTTTTCCGGAGGTGCCACATTGCGAGCCACCACCCTCAATTTTGTTTGTGTGCGGTCCCCAATTGGAATCGCAGGCAGCTCGGCCTGGGACACGCCAAGCCCATCAAAGTGCTGACGGACATCCCCATCCCGGGTGGAGCCGCTGCCGTCTTGTTTTCCTCGGGGCTCTTGACGACCTTTGTCTCCACCTCCGATGGGCGCCTCCTCGCGTCGGGTGTCTGTTCCCGCCCCCTCCCGATCCATCACCCCACCGTGTCTCCCTCCCGTCTATGTTATGCAGTTGAACGATAACGGGCGGCTCTTCACAGCGACCCCCGGCGATCGGCTGGTGCTGACCGAGAGCGACCTGCTGACCCCGCAACGTGCCATGCTGCAGGGGGTCGTCACCTCCAATCTCGGGTCGCTGGCTTGGGGCCTGTCTGTCCATGCTCTCCCCTCTTCGCCCAGATGCATGCATAAGTTCTTCCGTGACCCTGCGCATGCCTCCATTCGACACTCACAACCCGCTCACCCCCGTTCCGACAGGGCGGCCCCATCGCTGACCGGCGCTCGCCTGCCACGGCCGAGGTTGGTCGGGCTGCGACCCTGACCCTGACGGGAGCCCACTTCCGCCAAGAGGCGGTCCCAGCGGTGAGGGTGGGCGGGCTGCCCTGTGTCAGCGTGGTGGTATTGAATGCGAGCTGCCTGCAGTGCACCACCCACCCCACCCTGCCGCTGGGCAGCCACGACGTTGTGGTCACCAACACGGACATCGGCCTCAACACCACCCGGGCAAGCGCCTTCACAGGTCCGCAACCCTTGACAGCTGCAAACTGTCCACAGGAAAGGCGACTCCTGGGTCAGGCGGCAGACAATGATGGTTTCATGGCTTTCTCATTTTTCCCCGACTTGAATCCGGGTCTTGGACTTGCCCTTCAGTCCTTGGTATTGGTCTGTTTGTATTTGGATGCGCACTTATCGATTCTCATCGGGGTCATGCCATTTTTCAGGGAGCGATGCCCTGTGGGCCAGTGGGGAGAACACCGCTTATTGGGTTCGTTCCAAAGTCATTCGCTCTTTGTCGACTCTGACACCACCCCTTGGACCTAGATGGGCGACACGTCCACTTCGACTCAACCATTTCACGAGGTTGCGCTTCCCGCGGGTTGTCGCATCGCCCAAGTCTACACGAACCCTGGAAAGTCCCGGTCGTTTCTTCGGTGCGTCGATGGCCGCCTCTTCGCTGCGGTCTGTGCTCTGCGGCGCGAATACACAGCATCTTCTCTCTGGCGGACATCTGATACGTCTGATGCGTGTCCATACGTAGGGTGACAACTACGGAGGTGCGCTCTGCCTGGGCACCACGACCGATGCACCGTTCACACAGGTGACCTTGCCCGCCGGAAAGATCCTGAAGGCAGTCGCCCCGGGCGCAGACGCCACGATCCTCCACATGACAGACGGTCTGGAGGCGGCGTTTGCTGACTTGTCCGCGTGCTCACTCCGACTCGCACAGGCTCGCTGTATGGGTGCGGCTCTTCGACTTTGGGGGAAGTTCTGTTCGTCCCCATTTCGCTGCTGCTGCGCTCGCTCCATCCGGAAACCACCCTGCTTTGAGCGCGTGCATTTGGACGCTGTACGCCATTCTTCTCACCTCTGATGTCTGACGATGCGTGACAAACACGTCCTTCCAGTTGGGGACCGTGCTGGCCTCGCCTCAGCTGACGCCGCTGTTGATCACGCCCGGGCTGCCCGCCGGCCGGACGGTCGTCCAAGTGTGCACCATGGTCGCTTCGCCCTCACGTCTCAGCTCATTTTGTTTTACTTCGTTCAGAAATCCGCTACTGCGCTGCTGCTGGAGAATGGCGACGTGTACGGGGCGGTCCGTCTCCAACCAAGGAATGGAGTGGACTCACACAGCATATGATTGCCTCTCAGGGATCGAACACGAATGGGCGCCTTGGCCTCGGCTCCTCCGTCACCAGCGCCTCTGCCTTCACCAAGATCGCCCTGCCGACGGACCGCACAGCAACCTCCATAACTTGCACATATTACAACCTGGCCGCGATCCTGGATGATGGCTCCGTGGCCACCTGTGGCTCGTCTGCGCTCGCTGGGGTTGGCCTTGCTCTCGCTCACATTCTCTCCAGGGGGGGTTCTGGCGTCAACGGGGACGGGACCACCGCCGATCGCTACACCTTGACGACGGTTGCCCTGCCGGGCACGGGGCGGAGGGCGGCCTCGCTGCAGATCTCCGCCTATACGCTCTTCGTCCGCTCGACCGACGGTCCGCAGCATTCACAGCGAACGATCCTCACCCTCTCCATGCTTGTAGGCAGCATCTCCGGGGCCGGGTTGAATACTGAAGGGTCTGTCCTGCGCTTTCCGTGCTCGCAATCGATTTTTCATGCGGTCCCCATTCCTCTTTTCAGGCAACTGGGCCTGGGGCATACCACCAGCCCCATTCCTCTGCTGACGGACCTCCCCATCCCGACTGGGGCCACCACCGCCTGGTTCGCCGTTGGGCCCGACGCTACCTTCGTCTACACCACCGATGGGCGGCTCCTCGTGGTGGGTGTCTGTCCGGCGCGACATCTCTTCGCACCCTCCAAGCACCTGCCTGCGAGAGTCCTCCCCCCGACACACAACAGAGTTCTCAGCAACGCCCTGATTCCCTTTTCGCACTCTCATACAGTCCGGGCAGTTCATAGCGACCTCCGGTGATCTGCTGGTGCTGACCGAGAGTACCTTGATGACCACGCAACGGGGCAAGCTGCAAGGGGCCGCATCCACTTCAACCGGTTCTCTGACTTGGGGCCTGTCTGTCCCCCCCCCCCCCCACTCCTCGCCAAAACTCGCGCTCCGATCAGCAATCACGCTCATTATTGCGTTACCAGCCCAAGGCGCGCCGCTCGCCGCTCACCCTTGTAATTTTCTTTTCTAGGGCCGTCCCGTCTCTGACAGGCGTTGCGCCCGCCAGGGCTGAGGTCAGCATCCCCACGACCCTGACACTGACAGGGGCCCACTTCCGCGCTGAGGCCACCGTGGTGACGGTGGGCGGGCTGCCCTGTGCCAACGTGGTCGTGGCCAGTGCTGCCTCGCTTCAGTGCACCACCGACCCGGCCCTCCCATCGGGCAGCCACGACGTTGTGGTCACCAACACAGACATTGGCCTCAACGCCACCCTGACAAACGCCTTCACAGGTCCGTGTACTTTTATTAACGTAACCTCACCGGGTCCGCTGCTGCGTAGTTGTTTGTTTCCACGTGTCGAGCCTCAGCACCCCCGTGGGCAGGCCCGGCGATGTCATCAATGTGACCGGGTGCGGCTTCACGGCCACCTGCCGGTCCGTACCCTGCCTCGCGATCGGCTGATGGCGACTTTGTATGATTCCAGGGTGCAGCTGGGGGCCACAGGGGCCTTGTTGGCCACGACCTTCCTCTCGGCGACCTCCATCCAGTTCGAGGTGCCCGCCCAGCCCACTACAACTGTCCTGGACGAGGTCTTCGTCACTGAGACTGCGACCGGCATGCAGTCACCCTCGACGGGCGCCACCTTCAGCTATGCCCGTCCGTGGCCGAGGGATCTCTGGGGCTCTTGTTCAGTATCTCCGTCTTCTCATATCCCTGACAGTTTTCTTTAACTTTTCTTATTTTTCTTTTATCTTTGTCCCATCTCGAGCAGGGGGCGATGCTCTCTGGGCCAGCGGACAGAACGATTATTACTGGGTCTGCCACCCAGGCATTTGTCAATCTGACCCTTTTCTTCTTGGGGCGCACGTAGCTGGGCGACACAGCCACCGGGACGGCTTTTCGCGAGATCGCGCTCCCGGCGGGCTGCCGCATCGCCCAGGTGTTCTCGAACCCCACCATTACGCGGTCCTTTCTTCACTGTGTCGATGGCCGCCTCTTTGCTGCGGTCTGTCTTTTCCGTTGATGCCGACATTCTCACCCTTTACCGCAGGGGTCCAATTATGGAGGGCAGCTCTGCTTGGGCACCACAGCGAATGCTCCGCTCACCCAGGTGACTTTGCCCGCTGGGAAGACCCTCAAGACAGTCGCCACGAGCGGGCTTGCCACGATCCTCCACATGACGGATGGTCTGGAGGCGGCGTTTTCTCCGACTCATTTTTTTGCGTCCACGGAACACAGGCTCGTTGTACGGATGCGGGAACCCGTATCATAGGGAAGTTCTGTTCGTCTCCCTGGTGTTTCTTGGGAATTGTCCACTGGGAGGTTCAGTCCGTCCCGTAGTTCACCTCCTTTTCCGGTTGTTTGCGGATTTCTGATGCAATCCAGCTCGGGACAAGCCTCCTGGCGCCTCAGCTCACACCGCTGTTGCTCGCGCCCGGGCTGCCCGCCAGCCGGACGGTCGCCCAAGTGTGCGCCATCGTGATTCCATCGCCACCATGGGTCGGCTCACACCCAGTTTGTTTTGGCTTTGCTTCGTTCAGGAATACGCCACTGTTCTGCTGCTGGACAACGGCGACATGTACGGGGCGGTCCGTACTCAGAGCGTCAAATTTGATCCAAATCCTCTCGACGTGTGCACGTAGGGGTCGAACCTGGATGGGCGGCTTGGTCTCGGCTCCTCCGTCACCAGCGCCAGCTTCTTCACTAAGATCGCCCTGCCCGCGGGCCGCAGAGCAACCACGATCGCATGCTCATTTTGGAACCTTGCCGCCATCCTGGACGACGGCTCCGTGGCCGCCTGTGGCTCGTCCGTTTTTGCCTGCCTCTGACGAGCCTGCTCATCTCCGTACAGGGGATATTTTGGCTCGATCGGGGACGGGACCACCACCGATCGCTACACTTTGACCCCGGTTGCCCTGCCGGGCACCGGGCGGAGGGCGGCCTCGCTCCACCTTGCCCAAGCGACGTTCTTCGTCGGCTCCACCGAAGGTTGGCGCCGCCAGCCCTCCCTTCCATTTCCATCTCACGCCAACCCTCATCCTTTCGCGCAGGCATCACCTCCGGGGCTGGGTGGAATGACCGCGGGTCTGTCCTTCCTCGTGGGGTCTCTTTCGGTGCCACTGAACGCAGGAGAAGCATGGCAACGCGATTGCCCGTCGATGCTGTGGCTCAGCTTATCATGTCTTTTTGTCTGTGTGGGTTTGCAGGCAGCTCGGCCTGGGGCACACCAACTATCCCATCAAAGCGCTGACGGACATCCCCATCCCGGCGGGGGCCACCGTCGCCTGGTTTGCGCCTGGATTTACGACGACCTTTGCCTATACCACCGATGGGCGCCTCCTCGTGGCGGGTGTCTGTTGATGCCCCTCCCTTCCCCTTCCAGAGAGAACATGCAAGGGCGCAGGCGGCAAGTTCAAGAAAGAAATACTCGCTTCTACCCTCGTTCACACGTCCACCCACCTGTGTAGCAAGGTGATTACGGGGGCCTCTTCATGACGACCCCCGGCAACCGACTGGTGTTGACCGAGAGCGACCTGCTGACCCCGCAACGTGCCAGGCTGCAGGGGGTCGCACCCTTCGACACGGGTACTCTGGCCTGGGGCCTGTCTGTCCGACCTCCACTCCCCCTCTCCTCCGGACATGGCCGCGATTCAGCTTCTATCGGGATTGGAGCACCCAATCACCTCTTGCCATTTTTCGATTCATCCGATAGGGCCGCTCCGTCGCTCAATGGCGTCTCGCCTTCCACAGCCTACGCCGGTAGAACAGTGACCCTGACGGGGGCCCACTTCCGCGCAGAGGCCACCGTGGTGACGGTGGGCGGGCTGCCCTGTGCCAACGCCAAACTTGTTGATGCGACCTGCCTGCAGTGCACCACCGACGCCGCCCTGCCGCTGGGCAGCCATGACGTTGTGGTCACCAACACGGACATCGGCCTCAACGCCACCCTGACGAGTGCTTTTGCAGGTCCGTGTGTGGAAGGAGCACGGAGTGACAGGCAGCAAAGACGGAGGCCCTGTTGTTGACGCCACCAACGTACCCGTTGCGCAGTCGGCTGTTTCCGCGTGTCGAGCCTCAGCGCCTCGGTGGGCAGGCCCGGCGATGTCATCACTGTGACCGGGTGCGGCTTCACGGCCACCTGCCGGTCCGCATTCAGCCGTGCCTGGCCACTGGTGTCTCGTTGGATTGGGACAGCTTTTGAATTCTTACACCCGCGTTTTGTCTGCTCAGGGTGCAGCTGGGGACCGGAGGGGCCTTGCTGGCCACGACCTTCCTCTCGGCGACGTCCCTCCGGTTCGTGGTTCCCGCCCAGCCCAGCGCGGCCATAGGGGCCGCCTACGAGGTCCTCGTCACCGAGACGGCAACCGGCGACCAAGCGCCATCAACCGGGGTCGCCTGGTTCGGCTACCCACGTCCGTGTCCAAGTGTGTTCCCATCAGTCTTTTCCTGACGTGTCTCACATCCACTTCCTGGTCGTCGTTTCCACCCGCCCGTCCACCGTCCACGCGCAGCCACGGTGAGCGGGCTCTCGGTGCTGCATGGGCCTGCCGGGAGCACGACCGCGGTGACCGTGACGGGCACCAACTTTGCCGGTGGGGCCGCGGTGCGGCTGGGCACGGGGGCCGCCCACATCGATGTGACCCCATCGGGCGCTCCGTCCAGCAACAGCCTGACCTTCGTCGTGCCCACCCAGGCCAGCGCCGAGAGCCAGCTGGGGTCCCGACACAGTGGCCAGTGGGCCGTGGCCGTGGTGAACCCCGCCAGCGCCGGGTCGGGCCTCTCGGCCGAGACGGGCCCCGGGCTCACCTTCAGCTACCAGCGTCCGTGCGGCTCCCATCCGCTGTTCACGTCCCTCATCCCCACTGTCCCCCACCCCCCTATTTTGCAGCGGCGGTGACTGGGGTCAGCCCGGCTTGGGTCGCCCGAACGGCCGCCTCAACCAACGTGACCGTGACGGGCCGCAACCTGTACAGCGGGGCCGCGGTGCACCTGGCGGTGGCTGCGGTGGGTGGCGGAGGGAGCGGCACGGCCCCGCCGGGTGGGGACATCACCCCGACCAGCATCGCCCCCAGCGAGGACGCGCTCACCTTCGACCTGCCCGCCCCGGCCAGCGGGGTGGCCGACCTGCTCGAGGTGCACGTCAGCATGCCCGCCGCCCTGATGGGGGGGACCGGCGGCGGGGCGGTCTACTCGCCCCAGACTGCCGTCACCATCCATTGTCCGTTCGCCGTTTCCGTCATTCCTCATGCTCATGTGACGGGTTCGGGGGGCAACCGGCGATCATGTTGTGGCTGGCAGTTTACACCCCGCCGGCGGTGGTCGCGGTCAGCGCGCTCAGCAGCAACGCCCACAGCCCGCTGCTGGCCAAGGTGGGCGACCAGGTGACGGTCACCTTCACGGCCAACGTGGCCCTGGACGACATGAGTCCCTCCGCGCTCCCCGTCGTGACCCTGGCCGGCCGTGGGGCAGCGGTGGCCTTCGTCGGGGCCGGGGCGACCACCTTCACGGCCGTGTTGGCCATGACCAGCGGGAACACCCAGGGCAACCTGACCTTCGCCCTGAGCAGCATGCGCGACCCGCAGGGCAACTTGCAGACTGAGGCCACCATCACGGGCACCACCGACGTCGTCTTCGGTCTGTGAGCCCGTCATCCCCTTCTGGCGGTGTTGTCTGGCGCGCTGACCGAGTGCGAGTGCCCCCGCTGGCCTGACCCCTGACCCCTGACTCCTGCCCTCCACGGCAGATTCGGTGGCGCCCCGGCTGGCCGCGGTGACGGGCGCCTCCAGCAGCGGCGTGGCTGGCTTTGCCCGGGTGGGCGATCAGGTGACGCTCACCCTGCAGGCCGACGAGGCCCTCGACGATGCGGCGGCGACCCTGCCCGGGGTCATGCTGGCCGGCCGGGCGGCTGCCGTGCAACTGGTCGGAGCGGCGACCGTTCGGGCCACGGTGACCCTACTGGTCGGCCCTTGGGCCCATCGGCTACACCCTGAGCGGATCCCTCTGCGACCTGGCCGGCAACTGCAACAGCTCCCTGGCCCCCGCCAGCGGGCTGATCGGCATCACATTCGGTCTGCCAAGGACCCTGCCCAAAATAGAAAGCACACCCAAGTGGTAATCACTAGTGTGATCAAAAGTCACCAACAGCAGAAAATGCGGGCTGCGATGCGCGTTGTTGGGGGATTTGTAATTCAAAAAGAGGGGTCCATCCAAATCGCCCCGGCGCACCAAATCGCCCCGGCGCACCAAATCGCCTCATTTCCATCTCCGCAACAGTGTACTGAAGAGACGCGTTGGCAAGTTGTTTTGGCAAGTGGAAGAAGGGAAAAAGGAATCGAGAAAATATACAAATAGTCTCCGGAACCCGAAAGGCCCTGCAGACATCTGGCAAATTTTCTTCTGCACGCCACCGACGCTCGAATGAGAGCATTTTTGGCAAACTCTGCGCCGAATTCGATCGGAAAGAAAATGATGGGTGGTTGACAGATCAATCTCGGAACTCGGCAGTACCCAGTCAGTCAGTCTCGTGTTAATGCAGCCTCGTGTGAGGCTAACTAAGGAACCATGAGAAAGAGATCGCCACAAAAGGTTTTTTTTCCCCTCAATTTCCCCTCACCTCATAACCCCCGATCGGCCTCGCCTCATCGGTTCAAACGGCATCGCCTCTCATCATCCCCACCTCCTTCCGGTAAGCCTCGGCCTCGACCCCGCAGCAACTTCCGGGAATTGGCTGCCAGTGCGTAGGCACTCATTCCCACCACGACTCCCCTTCGCAGCCGAGGCCTCCGCGGCCCGGTCCAACCTGACCTTCGCCCGTCAGGGCACCGCGGGCACATGGCAGCCGGTCCTGATCAGAGCCAGTGATCCCGACGGCAATCCGGTTCCCTGCACTGCGACCTGTGCCGGCACGGCCTTTGCCCTGGAGCTGTCCTCGGCCCAGGCGGGCCTCGGTGCGGTGGGGGTCCCTCTGGCGCCGGTCGAGTGGTCCTGCCTCGGCACGGACTTCCTGGCCAACTACTCGGCGCCCCTCGTGGCCGCATCCGATTACATCCTCTGGTGCGTCGACCTGATCGGACCTCGGGAGCGAGCGCCCTGGGGCCTCGTCGTCACGCCAGGTCCGCATCGGCCTCCCGGTGGCCCCCATCGCTTCTTCGGGGAGTTGTGAGCCGTCCCTTCACTCATGCTCGCTGTCCACCCCCTTCGCGACCACATAGACTCTATCTCGGCGGCCCATTGCCACATGACCGTCCCAGCCAGCACCGCGGGCCTGACCGTGGGCATCCCGTGCACAAGCACCTTCACTGCCCGCGATCGGTGGGGCAACCACATCCCCTGCACGAACGCCACGGCCAACGCCACCTTCGTGCTGCTGCTGGACGAGGCGGCCCCGGCCAACCTGACGTGGACCTGCACGGGTGGCGGCGACTTTGCGGGGACCTTCACGCCCATGGCTCCGTTTGGGCACACCCTCAAGGGGGCCACTCGTGCCTCCGGGGAGCCCGTTGGTGAGGAGGCTACAATCACCGTCGAACCTGGTTTGTTGTCATGACAGCCTCCCCCACCCCCCTTCCCCCACCCCCCACTCATTCACCCACCTCTCGCACCCACACCTTCTCATCATTTCGCATCGTCTTGGGGTTGTGCGCGTTTCCCTCACCTAGCTCCTGTGGACGGCGCCCAGAGCTTCGTCTCGACCAACAGCACCGTTGTCGTGGCTGGCCACCTGTTGGCGGTCAGCATCGTTGCCAGGGACGCGTATGGCCGCTCGGGCGTCGTCTGCACGGCGGCCAACGTCAACGCCACCTTTGCCCTGCTCTGGGACGGGTGCGCCCCCGAGGACCTCTCGTGGGGCTGCCGTGCCGTCGCCACGGAGGCTGGCGGGCCGGCGTGGGTGGGCACCTTCCGACCGGTGGTTGCTGGGCCGCACCTCCTGGCCGTCGTGGCCCTCTCGGACGGGGCCTTCCTGACGAGCGGAGGCACACAGCCGTCCAACTTGACCGTGACCGTGACTGAAGGTCTGTGATCATTTTCTGTCTGGATGGCGTGAAGCTTCCCGCCTTGCCCCCACCACCTGTGGCTTCTGGCTCACGTCAAGTCTTGTTCTGTGGGACTACGTGTCCCTGCAGGCCCGATGGCGGCCTCCCAGGCCACGCTGGTCGTCCTGGGCGACGGCGGCGGCTCGGGGCCGATGGCCGTCGGGACCCCGATCACCCTGGGCCTGACTGCCCGCGATGCCTGGCGGAACCCCATTGGCTGCGTGAACGACACCGCCTCCCGGTTGCGGGTGACCGTGGATGGCAGCAGCAGCAGCAGCCTCGTGGCGGGTTTGGTATGGCGCTGCTCGGGGGACGGGGCGACCTTTGTCAGCAGCACCTGGACGCCGACCAGGGGTGATGCCGGCCGGCGGACGATTTCCGTCCTCATGTGCGACGGGCCGTCAGAGACGGGGGAGGATTTGGTCGCCTCGGTCAATGTGACGATCACCGGTCTGTGGGACAAGACAGGCCAGTCATCTCACCGCTCGGGTCATCTCATGTAGGTGTCCCGACGGCCGCCGACAGCACCTTCACACTAAACCCCAGCAACCCAGCGGCAGGGTCACAGCTCAGGGTCGTCATCCGGGCTCGGGATCCGGCCGGGACCGAGTTTGGCTGCACGCCCGAGACGGCCAACACAACCTTCGCGGTGCTCCTCGACGGCAGCGTGGCACCGGGCGGCGATGGTGGTGCTGATGCCGTCATGTGGGCCTGCTTGGAATACGAAGAGCCCGCCTCGTTTGTGGCCGTTCTGGCCGTGCCCACCTCGGCCGGGGCGCACAATGTCTCCGTGACCCTCGACGGGCAGCCCATCAGCGGGAGTGCCACAGGCCAGCCGATGGTGGTCACAGCTGGTCTGCTGACGTCATCATGAGCCAGGGTGCTTTCCCTTCTTTGATCCCGCCGCGTCTCATATCGTTCTGTGGCGGACTGCCCGGTGCAGCGGTGGTTTCGGCCGTGAGGAGTAGCCTCGTGGCCCCGGCGAGCACCCCGGCCGGGGCTGCCTACACGGTGACCGTCACGGCCCGCGATGCAGCGGGCAATGTGGTGCCCTGCAGCGGCCCCAAGGCCGCGACCACCTTCCGGCTGCTGTGGGACGGGGCGGCATTGACGTCGGGGCTGACCTGGTCCTGCACCGGCAGCCCCGCGACGGCCACCTTCGCGGCTACCTTCGCCCCTACCGCTGCGGGCCCCCACACGGTGGCCCTCACCTACGGCGGTCAGAGACTGGGTGCCGAGGCGCCTGCCATTGTCACCATCAGCCCTGGTCTGCAGCCTGTACCGCGTTGTCTTTTCGGCGGATGTGCGGTGGTGGTGGTTTTCACCGGCCATCCTCAACGGTGTTCTTGTTGTGGGTGTTGATGGGACAGGAGCCGTTTCGGGGGAGCACAGCCGGGTGGCGGTGGAGCCCTCGGATGTGGTGGTCGCCGGCCGGCCCGTCAGGGCCACCTTCACGGCCTGCGATCCCTTCGGCAACACAATCGCATGCGCGGCCGCCACCGTCGGCAGCACCTTCGCCGTGGGCTGGGGCGACGGGTCCGGCGTGGCCACGGCACCCCCCGGGCTGGTCTGGGCTTGCAACGGGAGCGCCTTCGCGGCCACCTTCAGCCCCACCGCCAGCGGGCTCCACCTGCTCGAAGCCACGCTGGCCCCCATCGGTGGCGCCCCAGTCGGCGGCGACGCTTCTTCCGGGGGTGGCCACCCGATCCGGGTCGTCCCGGCCAGCCCCAGCGCCCTCCAGAGCAACTTCACCACGGCCGCGATGTCCACCGCCGGTGCTGTCTTATCGGCCACCGTCACGGGCCGCGACCCGTACAGCAACGCGGTTCCGTGCACCGCCGAAAGTGCAGGGACCACCTTTGGGCTGCTGTGGGACGGCCGGGCGATCGGCACCAGTGCCACCCCTGCGACGAGCTGGTCCTGCCTGGCGGAGGCGGGCGCACCGACCCTCTTCGTTGGGACCTTCACGCCGACGGTAGCCGGGCCGCACACCCTGGCCGTCACGGTCGGGGGGATGCCCCTGGAGGGGGGAGGCGCCGGGGCTGTGGTGGTGGCCATTCTTCCGGGTCTGTCCGCTTGTCTTCCGCTTTCACCCGCCTGACCGCCCCCGACCTCCAACCTCATCCGACCCCTGGAAACGCAGGCCCCGCCTCGGCAGCCACCAGCGCGGTGGCCTCGTCGTCGCTCTCGGCCAGCGAGTGGCAGCTGGTCCCGGGCCGCACTGCCTGGGTGGCCCTGGCGGCCCTCGGCAACCCGATCTCATGCACCGAGGCCACAGCCAACGCGACGTTTGTCCTCACGCTCGATGGGAGCCCCTGGGGCGGCGACGGTGGTGCTGCTGATGGTGGCGGCCGAGTCGGATGGGCCTGCTCGGCGGCCGGCCAGCAGCCCGCGGCGTCGTCGCTGTTCGTGGGCACGTTCAGCTGCACGGCGGCGGATGTGGGCAGCCACATCGTCGAGGTGCTGCTGCTGGCTGGCGGCGGGTCGGCCCTCGCCAGCCAGGGCGGACGATTCAACATCACCGTCACGGGTCCGCCGACAACCTCCTTAATCTCTCCGAGATTCTCACACACGCGGTTTCATTCCGCCTTTCCGGGTGATGCAGGCCCGGCCGCGGCCTCGCACAGCACGGTCCGGGTCAGCAACTCGACCGTCCCGGCCGGGTCGCTGGTCCAGGCCACATTCACGGCCCGCGACGCGGCCGGCACCGTGGTGGGCTGCACCGAGGCCACGGCCAACGCCACCTTCGCGGTGAGGTGGTGGTGGGGCGGCGGTGCCGAACGACCGGCCCCGGCCGCTGACGTCGTGTGGAGCTGCTCAGCCGACCGTCCGGCCCTGTTTGTGGCCACTTTGTGCGCGTGTCCCAGCGATGGTCATGACGCGACCGGGACGGGCCAGCTTTCCGTCGTCATGGCCGGCAGCGGGGAGCCCCTGGCCAACGTGACGGTGACCCTCACCCCCGGTCCGCGTTCGGCGACCCCACTCCCGCGAGGGGGGAGGTTTTCCTCGGCTCCCTCCCCCCCCTCCCTTCCTCCCTCCCCCCTCCTCCCCCCTCCCTCCCCCCCCCCCCCTTCCCCTCATCATTTTCTTTCGGTTGTGGGCGTCTGCACGGTGCAGCGGTAGTTTCGGCCGCGAGGAGCAGCTTCGTGGCCCCGGAGAGTTCCCCGGCCGGGGCCACCTACACGGTGACCGCGACGGCCCGCGATGAGGCGGGCAATGTGGTCCCCTGCAGCGGCGGCCCCACGGCCGCCAGCACCTTCCGGCTGCTGTGGGACGGGGCCCCGGTCGCGGCAGGGCTGAGCTGGTCCTGCACAGGCAGCAACCCCGCGGCGGCCACCTTCGCCCCCACGGCCGCGGGTCCCCACACAGTGGCGGTCACCTACGGCGGGCAGGTGCTGGGTACTGCCGTCCGCCATGTCACCGTGACGCCGGAGCCTCCCTCCCCCGCACAATCCACCTTCGCGGCTCTGTCAGCAACGGTCATGGCTGGCGCGGCAGTCCACGTCACCTTCACGGCCCGCGATCGGTATGGCAACACCGTTCCCTGTAATCCTGGTGCCGTGGCGACTGCCGGTGTTCCCTTTGCCGTGTTCCTCGATGGGCTCGCCCCA
This sequence comes from Paratrimastix pyriformis, assembly GCA_027972325.1. Taxonomy (NCBI): domain Eukaryota; phylum Preaxostyla; family Paratrimastigidae; genus Paratrimastix; species Paratrimastix pyriformis. The sequence continues at coordinate 202,367 of JAPMOS010000006.1, forward strand.
CCCGGGCTGGCCTGGCGCTGCTCGGCCGACTCGCCTGCCCGCATCCTCGCCACCTGGCTGGCCCCCCTCCAGCCGGGCTCGTACGCCATAACGGCCTCCTGTGGCGGGGTCTCCGTCACCAGTGGCCCCTCAACGGTCACCGTCTTGTCTGGTCTGTGCCCCCCTCCCTTCCACCGCCTGCGCTGCCTCCTCTCCTTTTCCTCTCTCGGTTGGCTCATTCGTCCGTTTTCCCCCACCCTTCCCCCAATCTTTTTCGGCCGAACAGACACCACCCCGCCGACATTCGCTGCTGGCTCGGTCATCTTCACGAGCGACAACCCGAATGGACCCACGCGTGCCCGGCTGGGCGACCGGCTCTCGCTGCGATTTGCAGCCAGCGACCCGCTCGGCGCCGCCACCGTCCTCATCGCGGGCCACACCCTAGCCGCCGCCCAGCTCGACCAGGCTGCGACCGAGTGGGGAGCCTCATGGGTCGTGCGCTCGAGCGACTGTGCCGCCGAGGGTGGCGGCCCAAGGCTTCTGGGGGCCGCCGTGGTCAATGCCACCGACCGGGCGGGCAATCCGCTCCCCTCTGGCACCACCCCGGTGGCAGCCTCGGCCACGGTGGAGCTGGACTGCACTTGGCCCCGCCTGAGCCGGCTCACCTTCACCAGCTCCAACGTCCTGGCCCGAGTGGCCCAACCAGGCGACCTGGTCACGGTGCGATTCACGGCCACGGAGCCCCTCCGGGTCACCGCCAGCAGCCCCATTGGGCTCACCATTGCCGGACACCCCGTCACTGTCACCGCCGCCGCCGCCGCCAACGATGCCGATGGCTGGACGAGCTTCGAGGCATCCTATCAGCTGACGGGTGCGGACAGCCTGGGGCCGGTGGGCTTCACCGTTTTGACGCTGGCCGACCTGGCGGGCAACACCCTCGAGGCGCCCCTGAGCACCCCCACCGAGGGCCCCGCGGTGATCTACTTCGGTCTGCTTTTCGTCTTCGTCTCCCGGCGTTCTTGTTTGTCCCTCTTTCGCCCCTTCTCACCCGCCTCCGCACTCTATCGCCAGGGAGCACCTGCACCCTGGGCGCCGACTGTGGCACCAAGGGCGAGTGTCTCCCTGTGGCCGCGGGCCTCTTCGGCTGTCGCTGCCCCCTGGGGAGCTCGGGTGCTCGCTGCGAGGCCGTCGAGGGCTCATGCACGGTGGACGGCGATTGCCACAACGGGGGCTCCTGCCAGGGCGCGGCCCCCTCCAAGGCGTGCGCTTGCCCCTCTGCATGGACCGGCGACCACTGCGACACCCCTGGTCTGCATCGGCAACTCACCCTGCCACTCACCGCCACTCCCTTTCCTCTCTTGCAGTGGCCGAGGTGTTCCGCTGCCACACGGATGCCGACTGCCAGTCAGGGGGCGATTCGGAGGCTCGCTGCCTCGCAGGCGGCCCGTCGAGTGCGGTGCGGCTTTGGGAGTGCCAGTGCTCCCGGACCGACTATGCGGTGACCAACACTCCCCTGGGCGGGACCACCTGTGGCCAGCGGTCCGACGCCTCCTCCTCGGGCCTGCTGGTGGCCTGCGTGGCCGGCCCGCTGGGCGGCCTTCTGTTCGTCGCCGGGCTGGTCATGCTGCTGCTGGTCAAATGCCGCGACCGGCGGCGCGGGAAGAACCGCCCGCTGAGCTGCGACGGCTCGAGGAAGGTGATAGATAACTCGCAGGTCTGGTGGAGTGTGACACGATTCGATGGTTGGTTGTCCCCCCCGAGTGAGCTCCCGGCCAGTGTGCGGACTGCCACAGCGCCCAGAGAGAGAGAACATGCTGTGGATTTGCCCATCCTGCTTCACATCTTCTCCCCTCTGCCCTCTGTCCTGTCCCCGAAATGCGGTCCCCGTGCGGCAGCAGGAGCTCACCGTCATTGGGCCTGGAGAAGCCAAGAAGGTGATCTGCTCAGAGGTCTCCGCTACTCCTCCTCCCGAGCTGCCCGCCACGACCGACACCACCGCCGCCCCCGACACCACCGCCGCCCCCGACACCACCGCCGCAGCCTCCCCGCGGAGACCCGACGACCCACCTGCAGAGGTGCTGTTTGCACGAGGGGAACCTGTCCCGGACGCCGCAGCGCAGCCCCTCCCCCCACTGCCATCCCCGCCGCCACCCGCCGCTGCCACCGCGGAGGAAGAGGATCTTCCGGCCGCGCCCCTTCTCGACATGCTCTCTTCGCCACCAGACCCTGGGCAGGAAAGCCGGCCCCCAGTCGTGCTGTGGCAAGTGACGTCCGCCGAAACCACCATTTATAGGCCCAGCGTCGCCGCCCCCGTGCTATTTCCCGAGAGGGGAGAGGAGAGGATGGCTACTTCGGTCTGCCCTTCATTCCTCGTCTTCCTTCTCATCGGTCCCTCCTCGTCATCAGGAAGCAGCTGCGCCCTGGATGCCGACTGTGGCACCAACGGCGCCTGTGACGCTGTGGCCGCGGGCCTCTTCGGCTGTCGCTGCCGCCGGGGAGCTCGGGTAGGGGGAAGGCTTTTCTTGCCCCTGTGTCCCCGAGCCTTTCTTTCTTTCTCGTGTGAGTGCGCTAACTGAAAATTACAAGAGCCAACGCGGCGTCCACCAGGCTTGAATTTTCCGAGCGTGTTCCGTCTTAAAGCTGTCTGACAGCGCACCGGGGGTAAAACCTTCCGATCTTTCCGTCCAATCATGCTTCCGGGAAGAAGAGAAACGAATTGGGGAAAACCCCGGTGGTACCATCTACCCTCTGTCCCTCATCAGGAACCTGCAATCTTCGGCGCTCCTGACCCACGCCGAGAATCCCTGGCAAAGAGGCGGGCGAGAGGGCGGAAGCCCCGTCTCCTGCCATGCTCCCTCCTGATATCATCGACGGGCTCCCTAAGTCGACTCGGCTTGGTTGACCTTGTAAAATGAGAACCAGAGGGTGTATTGGAGGGTGTATTGACAGAGTCCATGCATGACGGAGACACGTCGGCACGCCTATGGGCAAAACGACCCCCGCCGGAATTCAACCGCCTCGCTCGGTGGGGCTCGGGTCTGGCCCTGACCCGGACAGGAACACATGGGGGGCTCACTGATTCTCTCTTGGAATATCCGTGTTTGATTCGGCACTGAGCCTCAAAGCTGCGGTCACGAAGGGGACGGGGCCATCGAAGGGGTGCATGGGGCACCAAAAACGCAAAAAGAGGTAATTTTAAATTCTGTAGGTTCACTTTTTTCTAAATGGGGTCTAGTTTCCCGGGCCCAACCCAAACGACTGGGAGCCTGCGGACGAACCGAATTTTTCTTCGGGAGCATGCCAGACATTTTGCCAGAGAGAAAGTGGGTGGCGGGTTTCGATAAGCCCGGAGCACCGTGCTGACATACCACAGACGGAAATGAGTCACAAGGGGTACCGGGGCGAGCGAAGGGCGCGAGGAGAAGGGGACTGCAAGAAAACTCCGAAACTTGAGGCCGACGCTGCGGGCGAACAAAGATAAAAAGGAAAATTTCGTAGGTTCAGATTTTTCTAAATACTGTTTAGTGCCCGAATATGCTGAAACGAGGTGGTTCGCCTCGCCGGACGGCGCTGAAGCCCCCATACAATGGAGTCCCGAACGAAAAAAGACTTGACCGGAACGCAACTTCTTGGAATAAAACCATCTGGAATCAACCAGTGTGACACTCGCATCGGCTACAGTGCCGAAATCCCTGGGGAGGAGGAAAACCCATGCTATATGCAGAGGAGGGAACCGCAGAATTGAGGTTGCTGTGGATTCTGGTCTTGCAGTGAGTTAGAGGATGGCCAATGGTAAAGATCCCATCAAAAAGAGAACTCCCAAAACGTTTCTCCTGGAGAAGAGGTCATGCCAATGGTGATCCCCGAAGTGAAAGCGCTCAGGGGTCAGTTTGAAAACTATTTCAAGATCCCTCGGGGTGTTTCCGAATCAGCATCTAACGGCCGTTTTGCGCGCCGACGTGCCGACGTGGGAAATTTACGGGCTGTGGCGGTTTCACACAAGAGATAGCGTAGCGTGTTCAACCTCAATGGCATGCAGACTGCAGCAGAAATTGAAACTCAATTCATTCAAGCCTCCATCTCATGAGTCCTCGCATGCCACATGCGTCCACTAAAGCGTGCGAATCGCAGATCAGCAGTGTTTCCTCGAATTTCGTGTCGGTGGAGATGGTCTCGTTTTTTCGCGTCGTCGTCGCTCCTAATTAGCGGCAATAGGACTTCGTTGCTTTGATTGTGGGGCTGGCAACGCTGTTGGGATGGTGCGTCGTGAGCGCGATCCGCCGTCGTTCTCTTGGTGGCGCGACCTGGGGGGGCCCGGCTCCCCGCTCTCGTCTGGCTGTGCGGGACCAAGACCCGGTCCGTGATGGCGACGTTGCTGATGGCCGGACGAACTACGAGCTGAGGGGTGCGGCCTGGGGCCGGTGGGCTTCACAGCGCTGACGTTGGCCGACCTGGCGGGCAACCACCCTCGAGGACCCCCTGATGAGCACCGCCCCGCAGTGATCTACTCCGGTCTGCCCTTCATTCCTCGTATTCTCATTGGTCCCTCGTCATCAGGAAGCAGCTGCACCCTGGATGCCGACTGTGGCACCAACGGCGTCTGTTACGCTGTGTCCGCGGGCCTCTTCGGCCTGCTCGCTCTGAGGGCTTATGCGATGGACGGCGATTGCCCCAGCGGAGGCTCCTGCGAGGGTGAGGTCCCCTACAAGACGTGCACTTGTAAGTCCGCATGGACCGGCGACCACTGCGAGACCCCTGGTCTGTCTTCCCTGTCTTGTCCCACCCTGCAACTGACCTTCCATTGCGCAGTGGCCGAGGTGTATCGCTGCCACACGGATGGACACTGCCAGGCAGGTGGGGACCGGGGGGCTCGCTGTCTCGCTGGCAGCCAGACGACCACCGCCGGGGACAGCTTTGTGCGGCTGTGGGAGTGCAACTGCACCCAGGCCGGCTATGCGTTGACCATCACACCCTCGGGCGGGACGACCTGCACTGGCCGTTTCCGCCCCTCCTCCACGAGCACGTTCGCGTACGTGGCCGGCCCGCCTGGGTGGCCTTCTTCTTCTCGTCGCAGGACTGTTGGTCACGTTGCTGCTGACCCGACGCCGGGGCAGGCGCAGGATCGTCCCGGAGCAGGCGAGCGAAGTCCCGTAGGTCTGCTGATGGTGATGTTGTGTAAAGGCTCGGATTGGGGCGTGGGAGTTGGCCCAGACCCTTTCGCGCATCCATTCCCCTCATTTTTGTCGACCCGTGCAGCAGCAGGAGCTCTCCGTCATCGGGGCGGCCCCCAGGCCGGTGGGCTTTGTTGTGAATCCCCTCGGCCCGACCTGCGCCCCAGCTCCCAACCCTCTGCTTCCGGAGTCCTTCTCCCATTCCGAAGACCTCGGCGGTCCCCCATCGCGGTCGCACCTCTTTGCCATGGCACCCCCCCAGCAGCCGTTCCCTGATGTTGTCGCTCCAAACATGTCTCTGATTGCTGTGGGAATGGGGATAAAACCTTTTGTGGTGATTTCTTTCTCCTGAATCCTAAGTTAGCCGATGAACGAGACTACGCTGGCTAAGCGCTCCTCTGAAGTGGGAGCCATTTGCGTCTGCGAGAGAATTTGCGAGGGCACAGGCGATTCGGAGAAAGGAAAGGAGACTGACAGCAGGAAGAAATTCAAATCCATTTTGCCAGTCACTCTTCTCGTCTTCTGGCAATCTGTATCAGGGACGGAACACCCAAAAAGCTGACAGGACGAAGAGTCCGCTCGAACCCGGCAAGACTGATTGAGCCGGTGCTCGCGGAAACCTATGGGTGCTGCGTGGCTGGCGCGTTTCTGTTTATTTCGAGTCTTTCTCGTTGTTTATTTCGGTCTTCCTGTTTATGGTATCGGTTTGTTCGAGCCTTTTCATTCCATATCCTCTTTATTTACTTTAGGGAGCGATGCTCTCTGGGCCAGCGGGCAGAACGATAATTTCTGGGTCCGTTGTACAACCGTTGTATATTCGTTGTACAATCGTTGTTGGGCGCACAGATGGGCGACACATCCAGCGGGACGGCCTTTCGCGAGGTTGCCCTCCCCGCGGGTTGCCGCATCGCCCAGGTGTTCAAGAACCCGAACGTTCCCCGATCATTTCTCCATTGTGTCGATGGACGCCTTTTTGCTGCGGTCTGTGCCGAGTCAAAGTGGACCCTTTCACGACCTCGTCCACAGGGGTTCAATGCGGGAGGCGCGCTCTGCCTGGGCACCTCGACGGATGCTCCTTTCACCCAGGTTACCCTGCCTGCTGGCAAGACCCTGAAGGCGGTTACCACGGGAGGATCTTGCACGATCCTTCACATGACCGATGGTCTGGAGGCGGCTTTCTTTATCTGACTCACCCCCTCCCTCGGACAGGCTCGTTGTACGGGTGCGGAATCTCGGACCATGGGGAAGTTCTGTTTGGCTCCATATGTGGGGTGGGGGTTCCAAGTCGAAAATGAAAGTGTGCATATGGAAGCCTGGAGTCGACTGTTTGACCTCAACATCTGTTTACTTTTCTTTCTTCCCCTCCCCCTCCCCTCCCCTCCCCTCCTCCTCCCCTCCCCCTCCCCCTCCCCCTCCCCCTCCTCCCTCCTCCCCCCTCCTCCTCCTCCTCCTCCTCCTCCTCCTCCTCCTTCCCCCTCCCCCTCCCCCCTCCCCCTCCCCCTCCCCATTCATCCACCCCATCCACCCCATCCACCCCATCCACCCACCCCATCCATCCCCCCCATCCATCCCCCCCATCCCTTCCTCACTCCCTCCCATCCATCCACAACCTCCCCCCTCACCCCTTCTTTCATTTGCGGCCCCTGTCTCACCCTCTGCTGCTGCGTTGACCTTCTGACTGTTCGTTTGGGCATCGGCATGAGCCATCACATCGCTCATTACTCACCTGCTCCCTGCTCCTCCAGTTCGGGACGGTCCTGGCGTCGCCTCAACGAACGCCGCTCTTGATTGAACCCGGGCTGCCAGCCGGACGGACGGTCCTCCAAGTGTGCTCACAGGTCGCTGCTTCTCCCTCCCCGCACCCGTCGGCCCAACCCAGCTGACTTTTCTCTTCAGGCACACGCCACTGTTCTGCTGCTGGACAACGGCGACATGTACGGGGCGGTCTGTCTCCCTCCACCCCTGAGAGAAGAGTGCGAGGGTGGCGTGGTGGGTGGAGATGTTCTGCATTGGCCCAACTCTAGTTCCCTTGAATATTTACAGGGATCGAATTCGTTGGGGAGTCTTGGCCTTGGATCCTCCACCACCAGTTCCACAGCCTTCACCAAGATCGCCTTGCCTACAGGCCGCACCGCAACCGCGTTGGCATGTTCGTATTGGAACCTTGTCGTTATCCTGGATGACGGCTCCCTGGCCACCTGCGGCCGGTCTGTTTTTGCCGGCCCTTGCGCCTGCTCCCATCTCATCCAACCTCCAGCGGGTCTGATGGCATCCTCGGGGACGGGACCACCGCCGATCGCTACACCTTGGCGACGGTTGCCCTGCCGGGGACGGGGAGGGCGGCCTCGCTCCGGATTTCCATCGATACGCTCCTCGTCCGCTCGACCGATGGTCGGTGCCTTCTGCCAGCTTCCTCTCTCACTTCACTGCCCCGTCCATCGCCAATTCCCCATGACACCTGACTGACTTCCCGCCCGTTGCTCTGCTGCGGTCGCAGGCACCATCTCCGGGACGGGGGGCAATTTCGGAGGGTCTGTCTGATCAGCCCCTCCTCCCCCTTGTCTCCTTGTCTCCTTGTCTCCTTGTCTCCTTGCCCCCTTGCCCCCTGCCCCCCTGCCTCCCTGCCTCCCTGCCTCCCTGCCTCCCTGCCTCCCTGCCTCCCTGCCTCCCTGCCTCCCTGCCTCCCTGCCTCCCTGCCTCCCACCCTCCCCCTCCCCCCCCCCCACCCCCACCCCCACCCCCACCCCCACCCCCACCCCCACCACTCCCATCTATTGGGGACCGAGGGGGCATGGGACATGCCGCCGCGTCTTTCTTCCAATCTTTAACTCGTGATTGTGGACGGTGATATGTGTCTGGGTTTGCAGACAGCTCGGATTGGGGCACAGCGACAGCCCCATCACTGTGCTGACGGACATCCCCATCCCGGGAGGGGCCACCGTCGACTGGTTCGCCGCCGGGTCCTACGAGACCTTCATCTACACCACCGAGGGGCGCCTCCTCGTGGCGGGTGTCCGTACAGCAGGATCATATTTGGACTTTTGATTGTCACGGCCGGGGGAGGGGATGACGGTAGGGGGGAGACAACTCACTTGAGAAGCAAGTTCATCGAATCACTTTTGCTCAAACGCAGAGAGTGTGTTCCTTGCTGATCATTCCGTTGTTCACACTCACCAACCCCACATCAGATGGGCGGATTGGAACTGCAGTTCATGACGAATACCAGCGATCAGCTGGTGTTGACCGAAAGCGACCTGTTGACACCGCAACGGGGCAAGCTCCTGGGGGTAGCTCCCTATAACAGTGGGACGCTGGCCTGGGGCCTGTCTGTATCCCCCCCCCCCCCCCCGCTTCCACATGCGCCCAGAACGACAAGCAGTGATGCCGCCCGTCCGCTGGTCCTCCGAACCGCAGGGCGGCCCCCTCGCTGACAGGCCTTTCGCCCACCGCGGCACCTTGGGGCAGCGCCGCGAGGTTGACCCTGACGGGGACCCACTTTCGCACAGAGGAAGTGGCCACCGTGGTGACGGTGGGCGGGCTGCCCTGTGCCAACGTGGTGGTGGTCAATGCGAGTTGCCTGCAGTGCACCACCGACCCCGCCCTGACGCTGGGCAGCCACGACATTGTGGTCACCAACACGGACATTGGTCGCAACGTCACCCTGGCAAACGCCTTCGCAGGTCCGCGGCTCGATGATCACCAACTAACACGGGCAACGGGGAATTTAATGACGCGTTTCCCGCAGTCCGTTGTTTCCGCGTGGCGCACCTCAGTGCCACGGTGGGCACAGCCGGCGATGTCATCACCGTGACAGGATGCGGCTTCACGGCCGCCTGCAGGTCCGCACTCTTCGTGCCGATGGGATGCGTGTCTCAGCTGACTCGCCATAATATCGATGGGGTTCGGGTATTGTGCTCGGTGTCCAGGGTGCAGCTGGGGACCGGAGGGGACCTGCTGGCCACGACCTTCCTCTCGGCGACGTCCCTCCGCTTTGTGGTGCCCGCCCAGCCCAGCGCTGCCAGCATCACCTACGAGGTCCTCGTCACCGAGACGGCCACCGGCGAACAGTCGCCCCCGACCGGAGTCCCCCTGTTCAGCTACACCTGTCCGTCCGGGTGCGGGTGCCCCCCCCACACACACACACCTCCGTCCTCCCCCTCCCCCCCCCCCCCCCCCCACCTCCCTCCCCCGAATGTGTGTCCCGTGACAGACAGACGGCGGGAGAGTTCCGTGTGTATTTGCTTTTTTATTCTCACGTTCTGTTTTCTCTTTTTTTTTTTTACGGCCGGCCTTTTTTGTACGTATTCGCACCTTTTTGCAGGGGGCGATGCTCTCTGGGGAACCTCGTTCAACGCGTATAATTGGGTCCGTACGGAACTGACGTCCTGATGATGACCGACTGCTCTGATCTCCCTCTTTCCCTCCACCGTTGGGGCACGCGTACCCACCGCCCACCAGATGGGTGACACATCCACCGGGACGGCCTTTCGCGAGATTGCGCTGCCCGAGGGCTGCCGCATTGCCCAAGTCTTCACGAACACGGCCGTTTCACGTTCCTTCCTTCTCTGTGTCGATGGCCGCCTCTTTGCCGCGGTCTGTGCTTTTTTTTTTTTTTTGACTATTCCTTCACAGTCTTGAGAAAGTTTTCGATTTTTTTCAGAAACGACCAAAAAAATTGTAGAAATCAAAGCAAACACATCTGTGAAGACAGTTTATTTTTTTGATTTTTTTTGAAGGGCAGGTGAGTCGGCATGACATTATATCGAGTACCGACTTTTTCAGAGCGCCCTTTTTTCGCACGGGGAGGTTTAACCAAGCATAGGGCAACACTTTTGGTGGGTCAGATTCACTGGCAAGTGAGTTTTTGGAGGGTGACCACTCGCCAGTGCGATCGAATTCCCTGGTGTGGCCTCGAGGGTGCGGATTCCTTTTGGGTGTTGCCCATCCTGAAGGTTATGTGTAATTTGGAACTATGGTCAAGTTGGATTAGGCGTTTGTTTTTTGACCGAGTTGTGGTGGGTTCGAATCCTGTCGGCGCTTGTATTTTCTCTCCGTTCAAAACGAAATCTCAAGATCGGCTCACAGAATCGGCGCGAAACTTCCTTCCCCAAGACTTATTGACCTGCGAGTGGGCATCGACTCTTTCAGACCCAACTCACGAACTCATCGTCAGAGGTGCGTGGATGATATCGAATTTTTGTTGGCAGAGGACAATATGACCATACACTGTGCTATCAATTGGAGGTGTGCTACCAATTGATCCCACGCTAACTTCAGCCAACTCAACAGGATCATTTCTGAGATGACGTCGACCCAATGTCACCCTTCAAAAAGTGATCGAAGATGCTCAAAAAATGGTGGGATTGATCTGTGGGTGAAAGAAACTTGACTTCCCTTGCTTCTGCTTTTCCGCGACCTTTTTCTGTGTGGTGGATGGCGTTCCGCCGCCTGAAAAACCACCACAAAAAAACAGCCAACCAAAACCAGGTTCGAGCCTCTCCGGAAATTTTAAAAATCTCTGGCATTTCCAGTGCCCCTGCTTCCTTTTTTCGCGATGGTCCCTTGGAGTTCTCTGTGAACGGCGTGCTACGATTGGAATCACTTGGTACGTTGACGAGGTCTGCCATCCCACTCAATTCAATCTCTTAACCTTTCCGCACTCCTCCTCTTCAGTCTTAGCGCATTTGGAGGCGCCATTCAGCTTAATGCGATTTATTTCCGCAATGCGGCCTCAACGGATGCTCAGCCATCACCATCGCTCTTACATCATCTACGATCACCTGCGGCCAGCAGTGCCTCAATGTTGCTTGGTGCAAATACGCCGCATCTCTGGCAGTGGACTGCTGCACAGTGGTCGCGCACAACCAGTGCTTCTTCCCTGGGCTGGTCCACTTCCCGCGTTGACTTTCGTGTGATTTACTGGCTGGTCCGGATTTTGGCCAGGCACGCCTTGACCTCCGTGGAGAGCGTGAAGTATTGAGCTGGGTCCGTGGCACGCGTTCTCCTCCATCTCTCCTCTCTCTCTCTCTCTCTCTCTCTCTCTCCCTCCCCTCCCCCCCCACACACACACACCATCCCATCCCCCCCACCCCACCCCACCCCACCCGCGCCTCTGCCCCTGCCCCTGCCCCTGCCCCTGCCCTGCCCTGCCCCTGCCCCTGCCCCTGCCCCTGCCCTGCCCCTGCCCCTGCCCCTGCCCCTGCCCCTGCCCCTGCCCCTGCGCCCGCCCCTGCGCCCCGCCCCCGCCCCCGCCCCCGCCCCCGCCCCCGCCCCCGCCCCGCCCCGCCCCGCCCCACCGCCCCACGCTCCCACCACGCACGCTCCCACCACGCACGCTCCCACCACGCACGCTCCACGCACGCTCCCACCACGCTCCCACCACCCCACCCACCCGACCCCACCCGACCCCACCGACCCCACACGACCCCACACGACCCCGCCCTTGAGCGCTCCACCACAACACGACCTCCAAGTCTAACCGTCTTCCCCACCCACCCCTCACCCTCCAGTCTCCTCATCCCCGCGGCCATTTGGACCCACCGGCTTCCGACATCGTGCGAGCCTCCTCATGCGGGCCCCCCCTTCCTTGATGGCACTCGCTTCGCCATGCCCGGTCCCCCCCCAGCACCGCCCGCGTTTCCAACACCGGCTCCACCTGCCATCGCCGTGTCATCAACCACACCTGTGCACCATGCGCCTGTGGGCCTGCGGCGTGGTCCCAGTCAGCAGGCCCATTGGTTTCTTACATGCTCCACACATACCCGTCGTCAAGCCGCGCTGCCTCTTCGCCCGCTTCTTGGCGGTCGTCCTGACGTGGGGGACAAAGACACAAGCGCCCCGAGCCGCGCTCACCACCACCGTCACCGGGGCCGCCCTCCGGCAGCTGCAGCAGCAGCATGCGTCCCACCCCATGCCCGCTCCCCCTCGGCCATCTGGCTGCCCACTACGCTGACGCCCCAGCTGCCCGCCCAGTGGCGCCTCGTCTGGGCTGCGGCACCTCCCACCCGGGGCCGCCCCGCCGAACTCCCGACGTGGTGCCACAGGATGTCATGACGCTGAATTGCACGATGCTCAGCCATTTGACGGCACAGGAGCAGACGGACGCAGGCTCACTGGTTGATGGGAAGAATGATGTCGTATCACCCTCCTGTCCTCTCTCTGCGGTTGTTGTCTTTATGTCTCCCATAGTCCAGCTGGTTGATTGCTGGTTTTCTATACGTAAGACCAGGGGTTCAATTCCCCGAACTTCCAATAGCTTTTTTTGCTGAGGAACAGCCTTGTAGGGGCACACGGGAGTCTTGGCTAAAAATTTTTTCTAATTTTTTTTTTCCAATAAATTTCATCAAGACTCTGGAGGATTAGCCTTTTTTTTTTTTTTTCAAAATATCTCCTCCGCGGGGGGCAGAGACCAGACATGCGTGCAAGTGTACATACACATTTTTCAGTGCCGGTTTTCTCAATCACTCGCTCGCACCTATTCCCCACCGCCACGCCAGGGACGGAACGATGATGCCGGCGAGCTCTGCCTGGGCACCACGACGAATTCCCCGTTCACCCAGGTGACCATGCCCGCGGGGAAGACCCTGAAGACGGTCGTCCTGGGCATCACTTCTACGATCCTCCGCATGACCGATGGTCTGCGATGGTTTGCGTTCTCCCTGACGACTTTTTTTCCCCGACGGCAATCCCTTCCCCACTGCCCACCCCACTGCCGAATCGAACGCACAGGCTCGATGTACGGGTGCGGACTCTCGGACCACGGACAAGTTCTGTTTCGCCCCCTTCTAGGCGCCTGTGTGCGCAGCGTGTCTCCGCCTGCGTGTCTCTGCCTGCCTGCGTGTCTCTGCCTGCCTGCGTGTCTCTGAGGCTCCCTCTGTGTATGCACGCCGCACTCCTCTCAAATGATGCCACCGTGCGCACCCGTTTTCCAGTTCGGGACGGTGCTGGCGTCGCCCCAGCTCACGCCGCTGTTGCTCGCACCCGGGCTGCCCGCCGGCCGGACGGTCGTCCAAGTGTGCGCCATGGTCGGCTTTGCGTTTTTTTTTTCCCCCTCTCTCTCTCATATTCCGGAAACCGAGCCACCGGGGCCCGTAAAAGGGAACACGAGAAAGACCGAAATCACCCAAGACACAAAAAGGGAAAACAAAAGGGAGGGAGGACCCCACCACCCCGCACACCCCTTAACGGGCGCGCACGAGAAGGTTTGCGTCGAACACCTCGCGCACTTGGCACGGGGGGCACGGGCAGGAGGTGACCGGCTCGCGAGCGCGAGCAAGCGCCTCCGCAGCGGCCTGGCACCACCAGCCGGCCAACTGGCCAGCTCTCTCTCTCTCTCTCTCTCTCTCTCTCTCTCTTTCCCCGGTGTTGCCCTGCCCATCCTTCCTCCCTGACAGCCCCCGTCGGGCGCCCGGCTCACACGCAGTCTCTGTTTTTGCTCCGTTCAGTACCACGCCACTGTTCTGCTGCTGGACAACGGCGCCGTGTATGGGGCGGTCCGTTCCCTTCGCTGCTTCAGTGGGGAGGGGAGGGGAGGTATGAGGCCTTCCTTGGTCTGTCCCGACCCCATCCCCCTTTCCCTCCCTCCCTCCTCCTCCTCCTCCTCCCTCCCTCCCCTCCCCCACACCCCCCACCCCCACACCCCCACACCCCACCCCCCATTCCCCCCCACGACTTGCAGGGATCAAATGAGAATGGACGCCTCGGCCTTGGGTCCTCCGGTACGGACGTGACAGCTTTCACCAAGATCCCCCTGCCCGCAGGCCGCACCGCAACCACAATCGCGTGCACAGACACGAATCTTGCCGCGATCCTGGACGATGGCTCCGTGGCCACGTGTGGCCAGTCTGTTTCCGCTGTTCTCTTGGATGGGACCTCACCCGCTCACATCTTAGGGGTGTGTCTGGTGTCAACGGGGACGCGACCACCACCGATCGCTACGCCTTGGGGCCGGCTGCCCTTCCGGGCACGGGGCGGAGGGCGGCCTCGCTCCAGATTTCCCTGGTGTCGCTCTTCGTCCGCTCGACCGATGGTCGGTGTGCCCCCCGCTCGCCCCGCCGGCAGTGCCTCTTCTTTTCTGGTGATGTTTACCCGCCTACCACCACCCACCACCCACCACCCACCACCCACCCCCTCGCCCCCACCCCTCGCCCCCACCCCCATCCTCACCCCCACCCCATCCTCACCCCCACCCCCACCCCCACCCACCCTTCAGGTATCATCTCCGGGACCGGGTTGAATCAGTTTGGGTCTGTCCCGGTCTCTGGCTGGCCTTCCCGCGCCCTGGCTGGGTTCTCGAGCCGACAGAGACAGAACTGCCTCCCCCCACCCTCGCCCTCGGACAGCTACGATGCACGCCATCGGATTGCTGCCTGCTCAGCTGATTGGGTTTTTATTACGGACTGTTTCTGATTCAGACAAGATATATCATATGTTTTTTTTGGGTGTCTTCCACGCGCGGTTTGCAGGCAGCTCGGCCAGAACACTGCCACCAACGTCAAAGTGCTGACGGACATCCCCATCCCGGGGGGGGCCACCACCGTCGCCTGGTTCGCCACGGGATCCTTCACTACCTTCGTCTACACCACCGCTGGACGCCTCCTCATGGCGGGGCGCGACACTGACAACCAGCTCTTCAGGACGACTCCCATCGACATGCTGCGGGTGCTGACTGCGAGTGACCTGTTCCCGCAACACGGCAGGCTGCAGGGGATTGCCGCCGGCAATGCTGGGACGCTCGCTTGGGGCCTGTCTGTCTCCCATGCCCCCACGCACGCCCCACACACACACGCATACACGCCCACACACGGCCCCTCACGCCCCCACACGCCCCCACACACAAACGCCCCCACACACAAACGCCCCCACACACAAACGCCCCACACACAAACGCCCCCCACACACAAACGCCCCCACACAAACGCCCCCACACACCCTCTTCAACCAGTCAGTAGCTGTGCTTGGCTCTTTGCTCCCGCCCAGCACGCCCCCCCAGCACCCCCCCCCCCCCCCCCCCCCTCTGCACGCCCCGATCGGGCCAGCGCCCTGCGTAGTGCTGCTCCTGCACTGCAAACCGAGCATCCCGCTCATCCTCCCTGCCTGTGTCTTGTCGTCTCTGTTTTCCCTGCCGATTCGGTGCATCGTCGTCGATGGTGCCTCTTCGCTCTATAGGGCAGCCCCATCGCTGACGTGCGTCTCGCCCACCGCGGCAGCCGTTGGCAGCACCGCGAGGTTGACCCTGACGGGAACCCACTTCCGCGCAGCGACTGCCCCGGTGGTGGTGACGGTGGGCGGGCTGCCCTGCACCGACCTGGTGGTGGTCAATGCGAGTTGCCTGCAGTGCACCACCGACCCCGCCCTGCCGCTGGGCAGCCACGCCGTGACGGTCACCAACACGGACATCGGCCTCAACGCCACCCGGGCAAATACATTCAGAATTGGTCTGCGCAGCATCTTGCCATGCGTTTCTGTTGGCGCATCATCAGCACCCCCCCTCACGGATCGGATCACTTCCCTTGTCCGCAGGGTGTTTCCGCGTGGCGAACCTCAGTGCCACTGTGGGCGCAGCCGGCGATGTCATCACCGTGACCGGGCACGGCTTCACAGACACCTGCAAGTCCGCTCCCCCCCCACCTGCTCCTGCTTCTGTGCCTCCGCGCGCTGTGCCGAAAAAAAAAAAAAGGCGCCCGACCCATGTCGGTTGGTGTCCCTTTCCGAATGACTGTGTGAGCTTGAGGCACCTCTTCTACGCCCGCGCGCGGGGGGGTCTCCAGGGTGCAGCTGGGGACCGGAGGGGACCTGCTGGCCACGACCTTCCTCTCGGCGAGGTCCCTCCGCTTTGTGGTGCCCGCCCAGCCCAGCGCTGCCAGCATCACCTACGAGGTCCTCGTCACCGAGACGGCCACCGGCGAACAGTCGCCCCCGACCGGGGTCCCCCTGTTCAGCTACACCTGTCCGTCGGGTGCCCCCTTCCACACCTCCTCCCTTCCTCCCTCCCTCCCTCCTCCCCTCCCTCCCTCCTCCCTCCCTCCCTCCACCCCCCTCCCTCCCTCCCTCCCTCCTCCGAATGTGTCTCCCGTGACAGACGGCGGGAGAGTTCCGTGTGTCTTTGCTTTTTTTTTATTCTCACGTTCTGTTTTTGTTTTCTCCTTTTTTTTTACGGCCGGCCTTTTTTCGCACGTACGTATTCGCACCTTTTTGCAGGGGGCGATGCTCTCTGGGGAACCTCGTTCAACGCGTATAATTGGGTCCGTGCCCATTTTCCCCCGTACGGAACTGACGTCATGATGATGACCGACTGCTCTTGTGAACCTTCTTCTCCCTCTTTCCCTCCACCGTTGGGGCACGCGTACCCACCGCCCACCAGATGGGTGACACATCCACCGGGACGGCCTTTCGCGAGATTGCGCTGCCCGAGGGCTGCCGCATTGCCCAAGTCTTCACGAACACGGCCGTTTCACGTTCCTTCCTTCTCTGTGTCGATGGCCGCCTCTTTGCCGCGGTCTGTGCTTTTTTTTTTTTTCAAAATATCTCCTCCGCGGGGGGCAGAGACCAGACATGCGTGCAAGTGTACATACACATTTTTCAGTGCCGGTTTTCTCAATCACTCGCTCGCACCTATTCCCCACCGCCACGCCAGGGACGGAACGATGATGCCGGCGAGCTCTGCCTGGGCACCACGACGAATTCCCCGTTCACCCAGGTGACCATGCCCGCGGGGAAGACCCTGAAGACGGTCGTCCTGGGCATCACTTCTACGATCCTCCGCATGACCGATGGTCTGCGATGGTTTGCGTTCTCCCTGACGACTTTTTTTCCCCGACGGCAATCCCTTCCCCACTGCCCACCCCACTGCCGAATCGAACGCACAGGCTCGATGTACGGGTGCGGACTCTCGGACCACGGACAAGTTCTGTTTCGCCCCCTTCTAGGCGCCTGTGTGCGCAGCGTGTCTCCGCCTGCGTGTCTCTGCCTGCCTGCGTGTCTCTGCCTGCCTGCGTGTCTCTGAGGCTCCCTCTGTGTATGCACGCCGCACTCCTCTCAAATGATGCCACCGTGCGCACCCGTTTTCCAGTTCGGGACGGTGCTGGCGTCGCCCCAGCTCACGCCGCTGTTGCTCGCACCCGGGCTGCCCGCCGGCCGGACGGTCGTCCAAGTGTGCGCCATGGTCGGCTTTGCGTTTTTTTTTTCCCCCTCTCTCTCTCATATTCCGGAAACCGAGCCACCGGGGCCCGTAAAAGGGAACACGAGAAAGACCGAAATCACCCAAGACACAAAAAGGGAAAACAAAAGGGAGGGAGGACCCCACCACCCCGCACACCCCTTAACGGGCGCGCACGAGAAGGTTTGCGTCGAACACCTCGCGCACTTGGCACGGGGGGCACGGGCAGGAGGTGACCGGCTCGCGAGCGCGAGCAAGCGCCTCCGCAGCGGCCTGGCACCACCAGCCGGCCAACTGGCCAGCTCTCTCTCTCTCTCTCTCTCATATTCCGAAAACCGAGCCACCGGGGCCCGTAAAACTCTCTCTCTCTCTCTCTCTCTCTCTCTCTCTTTCCCCGGTGTTGCCCTGCCCATCCTTCCTCCCTGACAGCCCCCGTCGGGCGCCCGGCTCACACGCAGTCTCTGTTTTTGCTCCGTTCAGTACCACGCCACTGTTCTGCTGCTGGACAACGGCGCCGTGTATGGGGCGGTCCGTTCCCTTTCTTCGCTGCTTCAGTGGGGAGGGTATGGAGGCCTTCCTTGGTCTGTCCCGACCCCATCCCCCTTTCCCTCCTCCTTCCCTCCCCTCTCTCTCTCCCCCCCCCTCCTCCCCCCCCCCCACCCCCCCACACCCCCACACCCCACCCCCCCATTCCCCCCACGACTTGCAGGGATCAAATGAGAATGGACGCCTCGGCCTTGGGTCCTCCGGTACGGACGTGACAGCTTTCACCAAGATCCCCTGCCCGCAGGCCGCACCGCAACCACAATCGCGTGCACAGACACGAATCTTGCCGCGATCCTGGACGATGGCTCCGTGGCCACGTGTGGCCAGTCTGTTTCCGCTGTTCTCTTGGATGGGACCTCACCCGCTCACATCTTAGGGGTGTGTCTGGTGTCAACGGGGACGCGACCACCACCGATCGCTACGCCTTGGGCCGGCTGCCCTTCCGGGCACGGGGCGGAGGGCGGCCTCGCTCCAGATTTCCCTGGTGTCGCTCTTCGTCCGCTCGACCGATGGTCGGTGTGCCCCCCGCTCGCCCCGCCGGCAGTGCCTCTTCTTTTCTGGTGATGTTTACCCGCCTACCACCACCCACCACCCACCACCCACCACCCACCCCTCGCCCCCACCCCTCGCCCCCACCCCATCCTCACCCCCACCCCCATCCTCACCCCCACCCCCACCCCCACCCACCCTTCAGGTATCATCTCCGGGACCGGGTTGAATCAGTTTGGGTCTGTCCCGGTCTCTGGGCTGGCCTTCCCGCGCCCTGGCTGGGTTCTCGAGCCGACAGAGACAGAACTGCCTCCCCCCACCCTCGCCCTCGGACAGCTACGATGCACGCCATCGGATTGCTGCCTGCTCAGCTGATTGGGTTTTTATTACGGACTGTTTCTGATTCAGACAAGATATATCATATGTTTTTTTTGGGTGTCTTCCACGCGCGGTTTGCAGGCAGCTCGGCCAGAACACTGCCACCAACGTCAAAGTGCTGACGGACATCCCCATCCCGGGGGGGGCCACCACCGTCGCCTGGTTCGCCACGGGATCCTTCACTACCTTCGTCTACACCACCGCTGGACGCCTCCTCATGGCGGGGCGCGACACTGACAACCAGCTCTTCAGGACGACTCCCATCGACATGCTGCGGGTGCTGACTGCGAGTGACCTGTTCCCGCAACACGGCAGGCTGCAGGGGATTGCCGCCGGCAATGCTGGGACGCTCGCTTGGGGCCTGTCTGTCTCCCATGCCCCCACGCACGCCCACACACGGCCCCTCACGCCCCCACACGCCCCCACACACAAACGCCCCCACACACAAACGCCCCCACACACAAACGCCCCCACACACAAACGCCCCCCCACACACAAACGCCCCCCCACACAAACGCCCCCCCACACACCCTCTTCAACCAGTCAGTAGCTGTGCTTGGCTCTTTGCTCCCGCCCAGCACGCCCCCCAGCACCCCCCCCCCCCCCCCCCCCCTCTGCACGCCCCGATCGGGCCAGCGCCCTGCGTAGTGCTGCTCCTGCACTGCAAACCGAGCATCCCGCTCATCCTCCCTGCCTGTGTCTTGTCGTCTCTGTTTTCCCTGCCGATTCGGTGCATCGTCGTCGATGGTGCCTCTTCGCTCTATAGGGCAGCCCCATCGCTGACGTGCGTCTCGCCCACCGCGGCAGCCGTTGGCAGCACCGCGAGGTTGACCCTGACGGGAACCCACTTCCGCGCAGCGACTGCCCCGGTGGTGGTGACGGTGGGCGGGCTGCCCTGCACCGACCTGGTGGTGGTCAATGCGAGTTGCCTGCAGTGCACCACCGACCCCGCCCTGCCGCTGGGCAGCCACGCCGTGACGGTCACCAACACGGACATCGGCCTCAACGCCACCCGGGCAAATACATTCAGAATTGGTCTGCGCAGCATCTTGCCATGCGTTTCTGTTGGCGCATCATCAGCCCCCCCCCCCTCACGGATCGGATCACTTCCCTTGTCCGCAGGGTGTTTCCGCGTGGCGAACCTCAGTGCCACTGTGGGCGCAGCCGGCGATGTCATCACCGTGACCGGGCACGGCTTCACAGACACCTGCAAGTCCGCTCCCCCCCCACCTGCTCCTGCTTCTGTGCCTGCCGCCGAGCCATGCGGTTGGTGTCCCTTCCGAATGACTGTGTGAGCTTTGCATCTTCTACGCCCGCGCGCGGGTCTCAGGGTGCAGCTGGGGACCGGAGGGGACCTGCTGGCCACGACCTTCCTCTCGGCGACGTCCCTCCGCTTTGTGGTGCCCGCCCAGCCCAGCGCTGCCAGCATCACCTACGAGGTCCTCGTCACCGAGACGGCCACCGGCGAACAGCCCGACCGGGGTCCCCTGTTCAGCTACACCTGTCCGTCGGGTGCCCCTTCCACACTCCTCCGTCCTCCCTCCCTCCCTCCCTCCCTCCCTCCCTCCCTCCCTCCCTCCCTCCCTCCTCCTCCCCCCCCCTCCCCCCCTCCTCCTCCTCTCCGTGTCTCCGTGACAGACGGCAGTTCCGTGCCCTTGTTTTGTTTCTCCTTTTTTACGGCCGGCCTTTTTCGCACGTACGTATTCGCACCTTTTGGGGCGATGCTCTGGGAACCTCGTTCAACGCGTATAGTGGGTCCGTGCCCATTTTCCCGTACGGAACTGACGTCATGATGATGACCGACTGCTCTTGTGAACCTTCTTCTCCTCTTTCCCTCCATTGGGCATTCCACCGCCCACCAGATGGGTGACACATCCACCGGGACGGCCTTTCGCGAGATTGCGCTGCCGAGGGCTGCATTGCCCAAGTCTTCACGAACACGGCCGTTTCACGTTCCTTCCTTCTCTGTGTCGATGGCCGCCTCTTTGCCGCGGTCTGTGCTTTTTTTTTTTTCAAAATATCTCCGCGGGGCAGAGACCAGACATGCGTGCAAGTGTACATACACATTTTTCAGTGCCGGTTTTCAATCACTCGCTCGCACCTATTCCCCACCACCGCCAGGGACGGAACGATGATGCCGGCGAGCTCTGCCTGGGCACCACGACGAATTCCGTTCACCCAGGTGACCATGCCCGCGGGAAGACCCTGAAGACGGTCGTCATCACTACGATCCTCCGCATGACCGATGGTCTGCGATGGTTTGCGTTCTCCTGACGACTTTTTCCCCGACGGCAATCCCTTCCCACCGCCCACCCCACTGCCGAATCGAACGCCAGGCTCGCTGTACGGGTGCGGACTCTCGGACCATGCGCATGCGTGTCTCTGCCTGTGCTGTTCTGCTTCGTTCGTCCTTGGTCGTGCAGAGTGTCCTGTCACAGAACCTGAACACATTCTCCTTTGCTGGTGGTGGTGCCCATTCAGTTCGGGACAGTGCTGGCTTCGCCTCAGGTCATGCCGCTGTTGCTCGCGCCCGGGCTGCCGACCGGCCGGACGGTCGTCCAAGTGTGCGCAATGGTCGCTTCCTCCTCCTCCTCCTCCTCCTCCCTCCCCTCCCCCTCCCCCCCCCCATTTCAAGGAGAGGAAAGGAGCGTCATTGACAAGTACAAGATGAAACGGGGCGAGTACCAAAGGTACCAAAAAAGTACCAAAAAAGTACCAAAAAAGTACCAAACGGGTACCAGAGTGTACCAGAGTGTACCAAAATGTACCAACTGGTACCCCAACAAGTACCAAAATTTTGTACCAACCGGTGGTGGTACTTCACCAAACCGGTGTACCAAATTTTGGTAGTGTACCAAAGTGGACCCGATGCTCCCCCTCTCCAAGCCGGTACTCCACCAAAATCCCTTGGTACTTCACCAAAATCCTCCTGGTACTTCACCAAAATCACTAAAGGTACCAACCACACTTGTCACATGACGACCCTGGAGGACCAAGTGAGGTACCAAACTGCTTTGGTACCTTCTGGTGAGGCACCATTGAACTCGCCCTGGTTGGGAACGATAGAGAGGAGGAGGAGGAGGAGGGAGAGGGGGATGGGAGAGGGAGATGGAGAGGGGGATTGTTGTTTTGCGGGTTTATCCCCCCCACCCCCACTGCCCCCCGACTGCTCCCCCCCCCCCCCCCCCCTGAGAGGTTCATCCCCTCACAGCTCTGGTGCTCACCCATTTTAATTTTAGGAGTAGCTCAGTGAGCGAAGCGGCAAGGTCTGACACATAAACTCGAGAGTTCGAATCCCATAAACCCCCATAAAATTAACCCTCATAAAAAACATAACCAAGTACCAACCAAATGTACCCAAAAAGTACCGACAGTAGCACCAAAAAGTACCACAGCCCGTACCAAAACCAACTTGGTACTTTTTTGGCGAGTACTAAAAAAAGTACCAGAAAAGTACCAGGGCGGGTACCAGAAAAGTACCAAGGCGAGTACCAAAAAAGTACCAAGGGCGGGTACCAAGAGTACCAAACAACGCGGTACAAGAACTTTTTGGTACTTTTTGGTACTTTTCCGTTGTCATCTTGTAGTGTCCACCAGGCCAACATACGCAAGCAGGCAGCAGCGAACAAGGGTCAACGGCACAGCGCTCAGGGAAGAGCGTCAACATCCTCAACCGGAAATCAGGACCCACAAGGGATCCGTCACATGGTATGCGCCACCGCGAGCGTCAAAGCACGGACAGAGAGAGCGAGCTAATCGAGGATGTGTGCTGCACAAGATCGGTTCATTTCCGTAGAGGTTCTCCCATATTCCCCAGTTTGTGACCACCCACAACCCCACCTCTGCACGTTCCTGGCGTTCTGCTGTAAATGGGCCAAACTAGTCTTTGCTACAGCTCACGCTCTCGCCATGCATATGTCGCGCCAATGGGCAGGCAAGACAAGGGCAATCGGATCATCTGACACAGACTTTTGATTGGGCGCGCGAGTAAAATGTCGATGGCGAGCATCGACGAGATTTCCGCCGAGTGAAAGCGGGCACACATCATGCGCTTGACTCATGCCATCGTTTTTCTTCCTCATTCCAGCAATACGCCACTGTTTTGCTGCTGGACAATGGCGACGTGTACGGGGCGGTCCGTTGCCACCTCCAAGACTTCCCGCGCGCGTCTCCCCGGGGGTCGGGTTGTTTTGATTTGTCCCGGCTCCCCATTTCTGTTCGCAGGGATCAAATGCGAATGGGCGCCTTGGTCTCGGCTCTTCCGTCACCAGTTCCGGCGGCTTCACCAAGATCCCCCTGCCGACGGGTCGCACAGCAACCAAGATCGCATGCTCTTATTGGAACCTTGCAGTGATCATGGACGACGGCTCCTTGACCACCTGTGGCTAGTCTGTTTCCTAAATTTGACCCTTGAGGGATGCATCTCACTCCAGCGGGGCTAATGGCGGCAATGGTGACGGGACCACCAACGACCGCTACGTCTTGGGGCCGGCTGCCTTGCCGGGCACAGGGAGGAGGGCAGCCTCTCTCCAGATCTCCGGTGCCATGCTCTTCGTCCTCTCGACAGATGGTCGGTATCGCACTCCCTTTCCATCATTCCGGCACTGATCCCCCCCCCCCCCCCCCCCCCCCAGGCACTCTCTCCGGGACTGGATGGAACGACTTTGGGTCTGTCCTCTCTGCCCCTGCTTTCAGCCTTCTTCCATCCGTGGTGACCGTGAAAGCCACTGCGTCGGAGAGTGTAGATTGCGGTTTCATTTGTGCTCCTCCTTTTGAGCAGCGCCGCTTGACCTGTCTCTTTGCTTGATTCCCTTGTTTTGCAGGCAGCTCGGCCTAGGGCACTCCAGCCCCATCACCGTGCTGACGGACATCCCCATCCCGGGAGGGGCCACCGTCGCCTGGTTCGCTGCCGGGTCCTACACGACCTTGTTTACACCACCGATGGGCGCCTCCTTGCGGCTGGTGTCTGTGCGGGTGCCCTCGCGCCTGGGTGAATTTGCCAAGCGCACAAATGCCATTTTGTCGCCCCCCCCCCCCCCCCCCCCCCCCCCCCCCCCCATCCTCATCCTTCATCATTCCCGCGCTCCGCCACAGCTCAATTCCGACGGACAACTCATTACAACAAAAACCGACAATCGGCTGTTGGTTCTGACCGAGAGCGACCTGCTGACCCCGCAGGATGCCGAGCTGCAGGGGGTCTACCCCTATACCTATGGAACTTTGGCTTGGGGCTTGTCTGTCCACCACCACCACAACCACCACAACCACATCCACATCCACAACCACAACCACAACCACCACAACCACCACAACCACCACAACCACCACCACAACCACCACCACAACCACCACAACCACCACCACAACCACCACCACAACCACCAACCTCACCCCCGAGCTTTCTGACGGATCCGTTCCATATCCTCGATAGAGCCGCCCCGACGCTGACAGGCATATCGCCCGGCATCGCGTTCGCCGGCGGGAGCGCGACCCTGATCCTGACGGGAACCAATTTCCACCCAGAGGCCGTGGTGACGGTGGGCGGGCTGCCCTGCACCGACCTGGTGGTGGTCAATGCGAGTTGCCTGCAGTGCACCACCGACCCCGCCCTGCCGCTGGGCAGCCACGCCGTGACGGTCACCAACACGGACATCGGCCTCAACGCCACCCTGACAGATGCCTTCACCGGTCCGTATGGTGTTGGGGCACTCGGAATTCATCATCGGGACCTCGTTTTTGTCTCAGTCGTCTGTTTTCAAGTGTCCAGCCTGAACATCTCCGCGGGACGGCCTGACGATGTCATCACCGTGACCGGTTGTGGCTTCACGGTCACCTGCAAGTCTGCACCTGCCTGTCAGGAGTGTATGTATCTCGTTTGCCTGTGTCTGCGCCAGAATACATCGACTATCTCTCTATGGGTTCTGTTATGCCCTTTATCGTTTATCGTCCGTCCATAACCCCCTGACTGCGTCCCGTCACTGGTGCGCTGTCCTTCCGCAATCATCAGGGCGCAACTGGGGACCGGAGGACCCATGCTGGCCACGACCTTCCTCTCGGCGACGTCCCTCCGGTTTGTGGTGCCCGCCCAGCCCAGCGCTGCCAGCATCACCTACGAGATTCTCGTCACCGAGACGGCCACCGGCGAGCAGTCGCCCCTGACTGGGGTCCCCCTGTTCAGCTACGCACGTCTGTCAGCATTTCCAGACATGCAAGGATTTGATGCTCACACGCCCATTCCCCTGTCGCCGCCCGCCTGAATCTGACGACCATGTAGCCACGGTGAGCGGGCTCTCGGTGCTGCATGGGCCTGCCGGGGCCATAACCGCGGTGACCGTGACGGGCACCAACTTTGCCAGTGGGGCCGCGGTACGGCTGGGCACGGGGGTCGCCCACATCGATGTGACCCCCTCGGACGAATCCCCGGTCGGCAGCAGTCTGACCTTCGCCATGCCCACCCAGGCCAGCGCCGAGAGCCAGCTGCCAGCAGGTGGGGGCGCCTCCACCACCCACAGCGGCCAGTGGGCCGTGGCCGTGGTAAATCCCGCCAGCGCTGGGTCGGGCCTCTCGGCCGAGACGGGCCCCGGGCTCACCTTCAGCTACGAACGTCCGTCCCATTGCCATGTGACTACTATACCTCACCCATGTTCCCACTTTTTTTTTTCGGCAGCGGTTGTCACCGGGGTCAGCCCGAGTCGGATTGCCCGAACTGCTTCAACCAACGTGACCGTGACGGGTCGCAACCTGTACAGTGGAGCCACAGTGAGTTTGACGGTGGGCGGTGGAGGGAGCGGCACGGCCCCGCCGGGTGGACACATCACCCCGACCAGCATCGCCCCTGGCGAGGACGCGCTCACCTTCATCCTGCCCGCCCCGGCCAGCGGGGTGGCCGACCTGCTCGAGGTGCACGTCAGCATGCTGCTGGGAGCCAGCGGCGCAGTGGTCTACTCGCCCCAGACTGCTGTCACCATCCATTGTCCGTTCGCCATTCAGAGAGCATGCTGCAGATTTGTTCATGTATATTTCGGGTTCGGGGGGCAACCGTCGATCCTGTTGTGGCTGGCAGTCTATACCCCGCCGGCACTGGTCTCGGTCAGCGCGGCTACCAGCAACGCCCACAGCCCACTGCTGGCGAAGGTGGGCGACCAGGTGACGGTCACCTTCACGGCCAACGTGGCCCTGGACACGAGCCCCTCCGCACTGCCTGCTGTGATCCTGGCCGGCCGTGGGGCTGCGGTGGCCTTCGCCTGTGAGGCGACCACCTTCCTGGCCGCAGTGACCATGGCCAGCGGTGACACCCAGGGCTCTCTGACCTACACCCTGAGTATGCATGAGCTGGAGGGCAGCCCCCAGACCGCCGCAACCATCACGGGCACCCTGGACGTCATCTTTGGTCGGTGCTCCCACCACCCCTTCCGTGATCTGGCGATGTGACTCGTTGCCCCTGGCTGGTTGCGCGCTCTGGCTAATCCGGTAACCTGCTCCACGACCCGCTCTCCTTCCCTCGACAGATTCGATGGTGCCACGGCTGACCTCGGTGGCAAGCACCTCCAGCGGTGCGGCGGGCCATGTCCGGGTGGGCGACCAGGCGATACTCACCCTGCAGGCAGACGAAGCCCTCGACTGGGCGACCCTGCCCATGGTGACGTTGGCCGGCCGGATTGCTACCGTGCAGCTGGTTGGGTCGGCGACCCTCCGGGCCACGGTGACCCTCCGGGCCAGCGACCTCTTCGGACCCATCGGCTACACCCTGAGCGGTTCCCTCTGCGACCGAGCCGGCAACTGCAACAACTCCCTCGCCCCCGCCAGCGGGTCGACCGGCATCATTTTTGGTCTGGTAAAGCAGCGCCCAGAAAATGGGGTGACCACTGTGCGCGCAAAGCCACCAAATCAAAGAAGCCGCACCAATCGGGTCCCACAACAAATAGTCTTCAGAGCCCGAAAGTCAGGTGCAGCTTCAAGAACCCTTTTTGGCGTGCTCTCGTCGGTGAAAGCTTGGCCTCTTATGATCACGAACCTCTGATCCCCCACAACCACCCACAACCACAACCACCCGCAGCTGATGCCTTTGCGGCCCGGTCCAACCTGACCTTCTCTCGACAGGCCACCGCCGGCGCACCCCAGACTGTCCTGATCATAGCAAGTGACCCCGATGGCGATTCGGTCCCGTGCACCGCGACCTGTGCCGGCACGGCCTTTGCCCTGGAGCTGTCCTCGGTCCAAGCGGGCCTCGGGGCGGCGGGGGTCCCTCTGGAGGCTGTCCAGTGGTCCTGCCTCGGCACTGACTTCCTGGCCAACTACTCGGCGCCCCTCGTGGCCGCCCCCGATTACATCCTCTGGTGCGTCGATCTCCTTGGGCAACGAGTGCCCTGGGGATTCGTCAACGTGGCACCAGGTTTGCGTGGGCTCGTCGTGAACCGTCGAGGGGGGCCATACTAGCTGCCCCCGGCCCCACTGGCCCACCGCACACAATACGACTCATGTTGTCGTTCTTGTCGTCACCCCATCACAGACCTCATCTCGGCGGGCCATTGCAACATGATCATCCCGGCCAGCACCGCGGGCCTGACCGTGGGTGTCCCGTGCACAAGCACCTTCATCGCCCGCGATCGGTGGGGCAACCACGTCCCTTGCACGAACGCCACCGCCAATGCCACCTTCGTGCTGCTTCTGGACGGGGCGGCCCCGGCCAACCTGACGTGGACCTGCACGGGAGGCGGCGACTTTGCGGGGACCTTCACGCCCATGGCTCCGTTTGGGCACACCCTCAAGGGGGCCACTCGTGCCTCGGGGGAGCCTGTTGGTGAGGAGGCCACGATCACCGTCGAACCTGGTTTGTTCTCATGACAGCCGCCTTTCTCACCCTCACCCGACTCCTGCTCCTCCATCCTCCCTCCCCTCCCTCCCCCCTCCCTCCTCCCTCCCCCTCCCCCCCTCCCTCCTTCACCAATTCGCTTGTCTTTGGGTTGTGCGCCCCTCATTTAGCCCCTGTGGACGGAGCCCTGAGCACATTCTCGACCAACAGCACCGTCATCGTGGCTGGTCACCTGTTGGCGGTCAGCATCGTTGCCAGGGATGCGTATGGCCGCTCGGACGTCGCCTGCACGGTGACCAACGACAAGACCATCTTTGCCCTGCTCTGGGATGGATGCACCCCCGAGGACCTCTCGTGGGACTGCACTTTCATCGCTGCAGAGGGAGGCGAGCCGGTGTGGCTGGCCAGCTTCCGGCCGGTGGTTGCTGGGCCGCACCGACTCGCGGTCGTGGCCCTGTCGGATGGGGCCTTCCTGACGAGCGGAGGCATACAGCTGCCCACCTTGACGGTGGTCGAAGGTTTGCCCGATCTCTTCTCGCACTGGGAGAGGCCTCACTTTCTGACGGCTCCGCAGGCCCGATCGCGGCCTCCCAGACGACTCTGACCGTCGTGGGCGGCGGCTCGGGGCCGATGGCCGTCGGGACCCCGATCACCCTGGGCCTGACTGCCCGCGATGCGTGGCGGAACCCCATCGGCTGCACGAACGACACCGCCTCCCGGTTGCGGGTGACCGTGGTCGGGAGCAGTGGCGACCAAGTGAACGTGACATGGCACTGCTCTGGTGGCGGGGCCTTTGTCAGCAGTGCCTGGACGCCGGCTAGGGGTGATGCCGGCCGTACGATTGCTCTGCTGTGCGTGTTCGCGGGGCTGGCAGAGCCCGAGGTGATCGCCTCGGTCAACGTAACGATCGCTGGTCTGAAACATGAAACCCCTCGAATTACACCCCGTTTCGCACGCAGATGCCCCGGTGGCCGACAGCACCTTCACGCTGAGCCCCAGCAGCCCGCCGGCAGGGTCGCAAGTCAGGGTCACCATCCAGGCCCGGGATCCGGCCGGGGCCCAGTTTGGCTGCACGCTCGAGACGGCCAACACGACCTTTGCGGTGTTGCTCGACGGCCTGGCACTCGGTGGTGATGGTGATGCCGCCATGTGGGCCTGCTCGGAAGGCGACGAGATCGCGTTGTTTGTGGCTGTTGTGACTGTGCCCTGCTCAGCTGGCGGGCACACGGTTGCCGTGACCGTCGGGGGGCGACCCATCGGCGGGGGTGCCGGAACTCAAACGTTGGCGGTCACGGAAGGTCCGCCCCAGGTTCGGAGGGGCGAAGAGTGGGGGATGAGCCTTTCAGGTGAGTTCCTCGCCGGATCATCCCAATTCTCTTGTGACTCTGTTGGACGATGCGCAGCGGTGGTCTCTGCGGAGCGGAGCAGCTTCGTGGCCCCGGCGAGCATCCGGGCGGGGGCCGCCTACACGGTGACCATCACGGCCCGCGACGGGGCGGGCATCGTGGTGCCCTGCACCGCTGCCACGGCCGCGATCACCTTCCGGCTGCTGTGGGACGGCGGGGCCGCCTCGGTGTCGGTGGGGCTGGCGGTGAGCTGGTCCTGCACCGGCAGCAGCCCCGCGGCGGCGGCCAACTTCACGGCCACCTTCGCCCCCACGGCCGCGGGCAGCCACGCGGTGGTCCTCACCTACGGCGGCCGGCCGCTGGGCGCTGCTGCGGGCGGCGGCAGCGGTGCTGCCAATGTCACCGTCCGCCCCGGTCCGCGGCGGCGACCTGCCCTTGCCTCATCCACCACCCGCCGCCCTCAGCACCTCCCCCTCCGTCTCCATTCCCCTTTGACCCACCTGTGGTTCCTCCTCGGATCGGGGGCTCGGTTTCGTGGTGCTTACAAATGATTCGCATCACCGCCACACCCACCCCACAGGAGCCGCCTCGGCGGAGCACAGCCGGGTGGCGGTGGAGCCCTCGGATGTGGTGGTGGCCGGCCGGCCCGTCAGGGCCACCTTCACGGGACGCGATCCCTATGGGAACCCGGTCGCATGCGCGGCCGCCACCGTCGGCAGCACCTTCGCCGTGGGCTGGGGCGACGGAACGGGCCCCGCCGGAGCTCCCCCCGGACTGGCCTGGGCCTGCAACGGGAGCGCCTTCGAGGCCACCTTCAGCCCCACCACCAGCGGGCCCGGCCTGCTCGAAGCCACGCTGGCCGGCGGTGGTGGCGGTGGCGCAGTTGGTGGCGGGGGCGGTGGCAGCGGCGGCGGCCACCCGATCCGGGTCGCCCCGGCCAGCCCCCATGCCAGCCGGAGCAGCTTCACCACCGCCGCCACCACCACCACGACCACCCCCACCGCGCCGCCCATGGCGGGGGTCGCCTTCCAGGTCACCATCACCGGGCGCGACCCCTACGGCAACGCGGTCCCGTGCACGGCCGAGAGCGCGGCGGCGGCTCCCTTCGCGCTGCTGTGGGACGGGCGCCTCGTGGGCCCGGCCAGCAGCCCTGCGGCCAGCTGGTCCTGCCTGACGGCCGAGGCGGCGACGGGTGCCCCCTCGCGGTATGTGGGGACCTTCACCCCGACCGCAGCCGGGCGGCACACCCTGGCCGCCACCGTGGGCGGGATGCCCCTGGCCGGGGGAAGCGAGGGCGAGTCGGGCGGGACCCCCACCACCACCCTGGTGGAGGTGACCATTCGCCCCGGTCCGTCTGCTGCTCACACGCCCACAGCCAACTCGCCGCCGCCACACAAGCACCTCCAGCAGCCCCAGCCCCAGCCCCACAGCACACACGCCGCGCGACACCAACCTGCTTTCCTTCCGCATCCCCCCGCCCCTGCCATCCACCCCGCCATCCATCTCCATGGTGCAGGCCCCGCCTCGGCCGCCACCAGCGCGGTGGCCTCGTCGTCGCTCTCGGCCAGCGATGGGCAGCTGGTGGCGGGCCGGGCTGGCTGGGTGGCCCTGGCGGCCCTCGACCCGTACGGAAACCCGGTCCCCTGCACCGAGGCCACCGCCAACGCGACCTTCGCCCTGGCCCTCGACGGGAGCCCCTGGGAGGGCGCCACCGGTGTCGGCTGGGCCTGCTCCTCCTCGAGCGATGGCCAGCCCACGCCGCTCTTCGTGGCCACCTTCAGCTGCACGGTCACCCATGTGGGCAGGCACCTGGTCGAGGTGCGGCTGTGTGGCGGGTCGACCCTGGCCGGCGGGCGGGGCCAGCTTGACATGACCGTCACGGGTCCGTCTGCCGCGGGCCCTTGCGCGTGTCTCTTTTGCGTTTCCCTCCCTCGTTTGCCTGTGTCTGCGGGGAGAGCCAGAATCCCGACGATCTCCCTCCATCCATCCCTCCCTCCCTCCCCCCTCCAGCACCATCCAATCGTCGTCATCCTCGCTCACATCAGCATCACCACCACCACCAGCATCACCGCCATCATCCAGTCATCCAGTCATCCAATCATCGTGATCATCGTGACATGTGCGCTGTTGTGCAGGCCCTGCCGTGGCCTCGCACAGCACGGTGCGGGTCAGCAACACGACTGTCCCGGCCGGGTCCCTGGTCCAGGTCACCTTCGCGGCCCGCGACGCAGCCGGCACGCTGGTGGGCTGCACCGAGGACACGGCCAACGCCACCTTCGCGGTGTCCTGGTCGTGGTGGTCAACTGGAGCAGGCGGCGGTGCCCTGGCCCAGGCTGACTTGGTGTGGAGCTGCTCGTCAGACCGACCGGCCCTGTTCGTGGTCATCATATGCGCGTGCACCTGCATCGGCGGCGATGCTGATGGTCATGGGACGGGCCAACTTTCCGTGAGGATGGCCGGCAGTGGGGAGCCCCTGGCGGCTGCCCCCAATGTGACGATGACCCTCACACCCGGTCCGTCTCCGCCCTCCTCGCCGCCCTGTCACCCCCCTCGTCACTCGGCGGCTGTCTCGCCCTGCCCCTGGCCTCCTCGCCTCCTCGCCTCCTCGCCTCCTCGCCTCCTCGCCTCCTCGCCTCCTCGCCTCCTCGCCTCCTCGCCTCCTCGCCTCCTCGCCTCCTCGCCTCCTTGTTGCACTCGTTGACCCTGATTGCTGTTTCTTTCCCCTCTCGCGGTTTACGTGCTCCCCGCGGTCTGGCGCAGCGGTGGTCTCTGCGGCGCGGAGCAGCTTCGTGGCCCCGGCGAGCATCCGGGCGGGGGCCGCCTACACGGTGACCATCACGGCCCGCGACGGGGCGGGCATCGTGGTGCCCTGCACCGCTGCCACGGCCGCGATCACCTTCCGGCTGCTGTGGGACGGCGGGGCCGCCTCGGTGTCGGTGGGGCTGGCGGTGAGCTGGTCCTGCACCGGCAGCAGCCCCGCGGCGGCGGCCAACTTCACGGCCACCTTCGCCCCCACGGCCGCGGGCAGCCACGCGGTGGTCCTCACCTACGGCGGCCGGCCGCTGGGCGCTGCTGCGGGCGGCGGCAGCGGTGCTGCCAATGTCACCGTACGCCCGGGTCCGCGACCTGACGTTGTCCCAAGCCACCACCCGTCAACGACCACCTCCCCTCATCCTCTTCAATCTCCCTCTGCCCTCCCGTGCCCTGGGGCTCACCCCGTGAATCCTCACACTCTCCTTCGCCCCCACGCCTTCACCGCCCACCACCACCACCGCCACACCCACCGCGCAGGAGCCGTCTCGGCGGAGCACAGCCGGGTGGCGGTGGAGCCCTCGGATGTGGTGGTGGCCGGCCGGCCCGTCAGGGCCACCTTCACGGGTCGCGATCCCTATGGGAACCCGGTCGCATGCGCGGCCGCCACCGTCGACAGCACCTTCGCCGTGGGCTGGGGCGACGGAACGGGCCCCGCCGGGGCTCCCCCCGGACTGGCCTGGGCCTGCAACGGGAGCGACTTCGAGGCCACCTTCAGCCCCACCACCAGCGGGCCCGGCCTGCTCGAAGCCACGCTGGCCGGCGGTGGTGGCGGTGGCGCAGTTGGTGGCGGGGGCGGTGGCAGCGGCGGCGGCCACCCGATCCGGGTCGCCCCGGCCAGCCCCCATGCCAGCCGGAGCAGCTTCGCCACCACCGCCGCCACCACCACCACGACCACCCCCACCGCGCCGCCCATGGCGGGGGTCGCCTTCCAGGTCACCATCACCGGGCGCGACCCCTACGGCAACGCGGTCCCGTGCACGGCCGAGAGCGCGGCGGCGGCTCCCTTCGCGCTGCTGTGGGACGGGCGCCTCGTGGGCCCGG
The DNA here is from genome assembly GCA_027972325.1 of Paratrimastix pyriformis. Taxonomy (NCBI): domain Eukaryota; phylum Preaxostyla; family Paratrimastigidae; genus Paratrimastix; species Paratrimastix pyriformis. The sequence goes on from JAPMOS010000006.1 coordinate 235,100, forward strand.
CCAGCAGCCCTGCGGCCAGCTGGTCCTGCCTGACGGCCGAGGCGGCGACGGGTGCCCCCTCGCGGTTTGTGGGGACCTTCACCCCGACCGCAGCCGGGCGGCACACCCTGGCCGCCACCGTGGGCGGGATGCCCCTGGCCGGGGGAAGCGAGGGCGAGTCGGGCGGGACCCCCACCACCACCCTGGTGGAGGTGACCATCCGCCCCGGTCCGTCTGCTGCTCACACGCCCACAGCCAGCTCACCGCCGCCACACAAGCACTCCAGCACACCCTCACCAGGGAGACGGGGTCGGGTGTGCTTGCCGTGGCATCGCTGGATGGGGAGTTGATCGAGATTGCTTGAGGGAAAGAGATTGCGCTGGTCGACGGGGCGGACGCATAAACTTCGGAGTGAGGGGGGGAGAAGGTGGCGTGGAAGTTGGGGGAACCTGCTTTCTTCTCCGACCCCACCCTCCGCCCTCCACCGCCATCCATCGCGCAGGCCCCGCCTCGGCCGCCACCAGCGCGGTGGCCTCGTCGTCGCTCTCGGCCAGCGATGGGCAGCTGGTCGCGGGCCGGGCTGGCTGGGTGGCCCTGGCGGCCCTCGACCCGTACGGCAACCCGATCCCCTGCACCGAGGCCACCGCCAACGCGACCTTCGCCCTGGCCCTCGACGGGAGCCCCTGGGAGGGCGCCACCGGTGGCTGGGCCTGCTCCTCCTCGAGCGATGGCCAGCCCACGCCGCTCTTCGTGGCCACCTTCAGCTGCACGGTCACCCATGTGGGCAGGCACCTGGTCGAGGTGCGGCTCTGTGGCGGATCGGCCCTGGAGGGCGCGCGGGGCCAGCTCGACATGACCGTCACCGGTCCGTCTGCCGCGGGCGCTTGCACGTGGTTCTTCTCTTCCCTCGTTTGGCTGCGGGTAGAGCCAGAATCCACCGACGATCTCCCTCCCTCCATCATCATCATCCAATCCATCCTCATTCATTTTGTGTTGGTGTGCGCAGGCCCTGCCGTGGCCTCGCACAGCACGGTGCGTGTCAGCAACACGACTGTACCGGCCGGGTCGCTGGTCCAGGTCACCTTCACGGCCCGCGACGCGGCCGGCACCGCGGTGGGCTGCACCGAGGCCACGGCCAACGCCACCTTCGCGGTGTCCTGGTCGTGGTGGTCAAGTGGAGGCGCCGGCGGCGGCGACTTGGTGTGGAGCTGCTCGTCCGACCGACCGGCCCTGTTCGTGGTCATCATCTGCGCGTGCACTTGCACCGGTGGCGAGGATGAGGGTCATGGGACGGGCCAGCTCTCCGTCAGGATGGCCGGCAGTGGGGAGCCCCTGACGGCTGCCCCCAACGTGGCGATGACCCTCACACCCGGTCCGCCTTCGCCGCCAAGTCGCCCCTCCCGTTCCCTCGCCCCCCTCGGACCCCTCCCGCCACCGCCTCATCTGTTCCTGCTTCTTTTCCCTTCTGATGGTTTTTGCCCGACGGTCTGGTGCTCAGCGGTGGTCTCTGCGGCGCGGAGCAGCTTCGTGGCCCCGGCGAGCATCCGGGCGGGGGCCGTCTTCACGGTGACCATCACGGCCCGCGACGGGGCGGGCATCGTGGTGCCCTGCACCGCTGCCACGGCCGCGATCACCTTCCGGCTGCTGTGGGACGGCGGGGCCGCTTCGGTGTCGGTGGGGCTGGCGGTGAGCTGGTCCTGCACCGGCAGCAGCCCCGCGGCGGCGGCCAACTTCACGGCCACCTTCGCCCCCACGGCCGCGGGCAGCCACGCGGTGGTCCTCACCTACGGCGGCCGGCCGCTGGGCGCTGCTGCGGGCGGCGGCAGCGGTGCTGCCAATGTCACCGTACGCCCAGGTCTGCGGCGGCGACCTGCCCTTGCCCCATCCACCACCATCAGCTCCCCCTGCCCCACTGTCCCTGTCCCACTGCCCCACTGCCTTGGCACGTGCCACCGTTGTTCCTCCGGGGATCCGGCGCTCGGTTTCGGTGGTCCTGACGCAGAATCTCCTTCGTCCCACCCCTTCCACCCACCATCACCGCCACACCCACCGCGCAGGAGCCGCCTCGGCGGAGCACAGCCGGGTGGCGGTGGAGCCCTCGGATGTGGTGGTCGCCGGCCGGCCCGTCAGGGCCACCTTCACGGGTCGCGATCCCTATGGGAACCCGGTCGCATGCGCGGCCGCCACCGTCGGCAGCACCTTCGCCGTGGGCTGGGGCGACGGAACGGGCCCCGCCGGAGCTCCCCCCGGACTGGCCTGGGCCTGCAACGGGAGCGACTTCGAGGCCACCTTCAGCCCCACCACCAGCGGGCCCGGCCTGCTCGAAGCCACGCTGGCCGGCGGTGGTGGCGGTGGCGCAGTTGGTGGCGGGGGCGGTGGCAGCGGCGGCGGCCACCCGATCCGGGTCGCCCCGGCCAGCCCCCATGCCAGCCGGAGCAGCTTCACCACCGCCGCCACCACCACCACGACCACCCCCACCGCGCCGCCCATGGCGGGGGTCGCCTTCCAGGTCACCATCACCGGGCGCGACCCCTACGGCAACGCGGTCCCGTGCACGGCCGAGAGCGCGGCGGCGGCTCCCTTCGCGCTGCTGTGGGACGGGCGCCTCGTGGGCCCGGCCAGCAGCCCTGCGGCCAGCTGGTCCTGCCTGACGGCCGAGGCGGCGACGGGTGCCCCCTCGCGGTTTGTGGGGACCTTCACCCCGACCGCAGCCGGGCGGCACACCCTGGCCGCCACCGTGGGCGGGATGCCCCTGGCCGGGGGAAGCGAGGGCGAGTCGGGCGGGACCCCCACCACCACCCTGGTGGAGGTGACCATCCGCCCCGGTCCGTCTGCTGCTCACGCACACAGCCAGCACTGTCACCACTCACGCAGACCACACTCCAGCACACCATCACACGCTGCACCACACCGCATCCCTTCCGCCCCGCCACCGACTTCTTCACACGCCACCCCCGCCAACCACCGCCATCCATCGCGCAGGCCCCGCCTCGGCCGCCACCAGCGCGGTGGCCTCGTCGTCGCTCTCGGCCAGCGATGGGCAGCTGGTGGCGGGCCGGGCTGGCTGGGTGGCCCTGGCGGCCCTCGACCCGTACGGAAACCCGGTCCCCTGCACCGAGGCCACCGCCAACGCGACCTTCGCCCTGGCCCTCGACGGGAGCCCCTGGGAGGGCGCCACCGGTGTCGGCTGGGCCTGCTCCTCCTCGAGCGATGGCCAGCCCACGCCGCTCTTCGTGGCCACCTTCAGCTGCACGGTCACCCATGTGGGCAGGCACCTGGTCGAGGTGCGGCTGTGTGGCGGGTCGACCCTGGCCGGCGGGCGGGGCCAGCTCGACATGACCGTCACCGGTCCGTGTGTGTGCGTGTTTGCTCCGCCCCCCCCCCCCCCCCCCCCCCCCCCCCAGAGAGAGTGACATACTGTGTATTTGCGAGACCGCAGGCGACCTCCCATCTGTCCCACCTTGGACTCTACACGAAAGAAGAAGAACCCCGCAAGACCTATAAACAGACACATGGGCAGACACAATGGCATAGCGCTCATCAAGCGGAAGCACCTCAGCATCACCGTTTCGGAAATCAGGAGCCACAGTCACACATGGTTTCGATGGGGAGGACAGCTCACGCTCTCACCACGTTACCACGTTGCACAGCAGCAAAAGTCTCGGTGCGATATTTCGCAGACGCCCGCTCACACCCACAGGCACACGATTTCACATCACCTCCCCCCCTCGACCCTTCTGACGTTGTCCGTGGTGGGCTGCCCGGTGGTCGGTCCTGTGCTGTTGTGCAGGCCCGGCCGCGGCCTCGCACAGCACGGTGCGTGTCAGCAACACGACTGTGCCAGCCGGGTCGCTGGTCCCGGTCACCGTCACAGCCCGTGACGCGGCCGGCACGGTGGTGGGCTGCACCGAGGCCACGGCCAACGCCACATTCGCGGTGTCCTGGTCGTGGTGGTCAAGTGGAGGCGCCGGCGGCGGCGCCCTGGCCCAGGCTGACCTGGTGTGGAGCTGCTCGGCCGACCGACCGGCCCTGTTCGTGGTCATCATCTTCACGTGCACTTGCGCCGGCGGCGGGGCCGTAACGGGTCACCTTTCTGTGACGATGGCCGGCAGCGGGGAACCCCTGATGGCCGCCTCCAACGTGACGATGATCCTGACCCCCGGTCCGTTCGCAGTCTTTTGCCCATCGCCCTATCGGTCCCCCCTCGCCCCCTCCCCGCTTCGTCTCACTGCTTCTTCCCGGCTGGTGGGGTGGCTGTCCTGCCCGGTGTTCCTGCGGTCGGGTCCTCAGCGGTGGTCTCTGCGGAGCGGAGCAGCTTCGTGGCCCCGGCCAACATCCCGGCGGGGGCCGTCTTCACGGTGACCATCACGGCACGCGACGTGTCGGGCAATCTGGTGCCCTGCACCGCTGCCACGGCCGCGATCACCTTCCGACTGCTGTGGGACGGCGGGGCCGCCTCGGTGTCGGTGGGGCTGGCGGTGAGCTGGTCCTGCACCGGCAGCAGCCCCGCGGCGGCGGCCAACTTCACGGCCACCTTCGCCCCCACGGCCGCGGGCAGCCACGCGGTGGTCCTCACCTACGGCGGCCGGGCGCTGGGCGCTGCTGGCAGTGTCTCCATTGGCGAAGCAGCCGCCAACGTCACCGTCAGCCCCGGTCTGCGGCGCGGTGTTCGTGTCCCTCCACACCTGCCCCCCTCCCCCACCTGCCCTGGGTTGTTCCGCCGGGATTAGGTGGTCGGTTTCCGTTGTCTTCATCCACCGCCACCGCCACACCCACCGCACAGGAGCCGTCTCGGCGGAGCGCAGCCGGGTGGCGGTGGAGCCCTCGGATGTGGTGGTTGCCGGCCGGCCCGTCAGGGCCACCTTCACGGGTCGCGATCCCTATGGGAACCCGGTCGCATGCGCGGCCGCCACCGTCGACAGCACCTTCGCCGTGGGCTGGGGCGACGGAACGGGCCCCGCCGGGGCTCCCCCCGGGCTGGTCTGGGCCTGCAACGGGAGCGACTTCGCGGCCACCTTCAGCCCCACCACCAGCGGGCCCGGCCTGCTCGAAGCCAGGCTGGCCGGCGGTGGTGGCGGTGCAGTTGGCAGCGGGGGCGGGGGCGGTGCCGGCGGCCACCCGATCCGGGTCGCCCCGGCCAGCCCCCACGCCAGCCGGAGCAGCTTCACCACCGTTGTCACCACCACCCCCACCGCGCCCACCGCGCCGCCCATGGCGGGGGTCGCCTTCCAGGTCACCATCACCGGGCGCGACCCCTACGGCAACGTGGTCCCGTGCACGGCCGAGAGCGCGGCGGCGGCTCCCTTCGAGCTGCTGTGGGACGGGCGCCTCGTGGGCCCGGCCAGCAGCCCTGCGGCCAGCTGGTCCTGCCTGACGGCCGAGGCGGCGACGGGTGCCCCCTCGCGGTTTGTGGGGACCTTCACCCCGACCGCAGCCGGGCGGCACACCCTGGCCGCCACCGTGGGCGGGATGCCCCTGGCCGGGGGAAGCGAGGGCGAGTCGGGCGGGACCCCCACCACCACCCTGGTGGAGGTGACCATCCGCCCCGGTCCGTCTGCTGCTCACACGCCCACAGCCAGCTCACCGCCGCCACACAAGCACCTCCAGCACACCAGCCCCAGCCCCACAGCACACACGCCGCGGGACACCAACCTGCTTTCTTTCCGCACCCCCCCCCCCCCCCCCCCCCCCGCCCCTGCCATCCACCCCGTCATCCATCGCGCAGGCCCCGCCTCGGCCGCCACCAGCGCGGTGGCCTCGTCGTCGCTCTCGGCCAGCGATGGGCAGCTGGTGGCGGGCCGGGCTGGCTGGGTGGCCCTGGCGGCCCTCGACCCGTACGGAAACCCGGTCCCCTGCACCGAGGCCACCGCCAACGCGACCTTCGCCCTGGCCCTCGACGGGAGCCCCTGGGAGGGCGCCACCGGTGTCGGCTGGGCCTGCTCCTCCTCGACCGATGGCCAGCCCACGCCCCTCTTCGTGGCCACCTTCAGCTGCACGGCCACCCATGTGGGCAGGCACCTGGTCGAGGTGCGGCTCTGTGGCGGGTCGGCCCTGGCCGGCGCGCGGGGCCAGCTCGACATGATCGTCACCGGTCTGTCCGACGGGCGCTTGCGCGTGTCTCTCTGCTCCTCGTTTGCCCGAATACATCGACGATCTCCCTCCTCCCCTCCAGCATCACCATCATCCAAATCACCATCATCCATCTCATCAGCATCATCCATATCATCAGCATCAGCCTTATCATTATCATTATCATCAGCAGCAGCAGCATCCAATCATCATGATCGTGATCATCGTGTGCTGTCGTGCAGGACCGGCCGCGGCCTCGCACAGCACGGTGCGTGTCAGCAACACGACTGTCCCGGCCGGGTCGCTGGTCCAGGCCACTTTTACGGCCCGCGACGCGGCCGGCACGGTGGTGGGCTGCACTGAGGACACGGCCAATGCCACCTTCGCGGTGAGGTGGTCTTTGTGGGTTGGAGGCGACGGCGGCGACGGCGGCGAGCTGGAGGTTCTCGCTCAGGCTGACCTTGTGTGGAGCTGTTCGGCCGATCGGCTGGGCCTGTTCGTAGTCATCCTGTGCGCGTGCACCGGCGGCGGGGCCGGGACGGGTCAGCTTTCCATCACGATGGCCGGCACCGGGGAGCCCTTGGCATCTTCCCCCAACGTGACGATAATCTTCACCGCTGGTCCGTCTCCGCCGCCCTCGCCCCGCCCCCTCGCCCACCCCTCGCCCCGCCTCGTCGCCTCTTCTCACTGCCGCCACTACTTCTTTTTCCCCTCTGCGGGTGGCTGTCCTGCCCTGTGTCTGGTTTCCGGCGGTCGGTTGCGCAGCGGTGGTCTCTGCGGAGCGGAGCAGCTTCGTGGCCCCGGCGAGCATCCCAGCTGGGGCCGCCTACATGGTGACCATCATGGCCCGCGACGGGGCGGGCATCGTGGTGCCCTGCACCAGCCTCACGGCCGCGATCACCTTCCGACTGCTGTGGGACGGCGGGGCCGCCTCGGTGTCGGTGGGGCTGGCGGTGAGCTGGTCCTGCACCGGCAGCAGCCCCGCGGCGGCGGCCAACTTCACGGCCACCTTCGCCCCCACGGCCGCGGGCAGCCACGCGGTGGTCCTCACCTACGGCGGCCGGCCGCTGGGCGCTGCTGCGGGCGGCGGCTCCATTGGCGAAGCAGCCGCCAACGTCACCGTCATCCCGGGGCCTCCCTTCGCGGCGCGCTCTTCCTTCACGACCCTCTCGCCGACGGTCACGGCCGGCGCGACCCTCCACGTCATCTTCACAGCCCGCGACCGGTACGGCAACCACGTTCCCTGTGTTGCTGCTGCTGCGGCGATGGCTCGTGTTCCCTTTGCCGTGTTCCTCGATGGGTTCACTCCGCCTGGGCTGGCCTGGCTCTGCACGGCCGACGCGCCTGCCCGCTTCCACTCCATCTTCGTGGCTCCCCCTGAGCCGGGCACGCACGCCCTCACAGCCTCATGTGCCGGGGTCGGCTTCACCGCCGGGCCCTCCACGATCACCGTCTTGCCTGGTCCGTCCTCTCCCTCACTTCCGCTCCTCTCCTCCTCTTGCCCCTTCGTCCCCCCTCCTCCTAACCGCACACACATTCGCACTTCCTACTCACGGCAGACCCTTCGCCAACCACGATCGCCTCTGGCTCGGTCACCTTCACGAGCGACAACCCCAATGGGCCCACGCGTGCCCGGCTGGGCGACCGGCTCTCGCTGCGCTTTACAGCCAGCGACCCTCTCGGCGCCGCCACCGTCCTCATCATCGGTCATGCCCTGGCCGCCGCCCAGCTCGACCAGGCTGCGACCGAGTGGGGAGCCTCGTGGGTCGTGCGCTCGAGCGACTGTGCCGAGGCGGGCGGCGTGGCTGCATCGATGTGGGCGACGGTTCTCAACGCCACCGACCGGGCGGGCAATCCGCTCCCCTCTGGCACCACCCCGGTGGCAGCCCCGGCCACGGTGGAGCTGGACTGCATCCGCCCCCGCCTGAGCCGGTTGACCTTCACCAGCTCCAACGCCCTGCCCCGTGTGGCCCACCCGGGCGACCGTCTGACGGTGTGCTTCACGGCCACGGAGCCCCTTCTTCTCATTACCATCGGGCTCACCATTGCCGGACATCCCGTCGGTGTCACCACCGCTGCCCCGACAAGCTTCGAGGCGTCCTATCAGCTGACGATTGCGGACAGCCTGGGGCCGGTGGGCTTCACCGTCCTGACGCTGGCCGATCTGGTGGGCAACACCCTTGAGGCGCCCCTGAGCACCCCCACCGAGGGCCCCGCGGTCGTCTACTTCGGTCCGTCTTTCTGCCTGCCTCGCATGCGCTCTCTCCCTTTATCGTTCTTCTCTCACGCACCTTTTCCTTCTCTTTGACTTCCTCGCTGCCACGCGGCTCACCAGGGAGCAACTGCACTCTGGATGCCGACTGTGGCACCGGCGGCACCTGCGTCTCCGTGGCCGCGGGCCTCTTCGGCTGTCGCTGCCCCCCGGGGAGCTCGGGTGCTCGCTGCGAGACCGTTGAGGGAACGTGCGCAGTGGACGGCGATTGCCACAACGGGGGCACCTGCCAGGGCGCGGCCCCCTCCAAGGCGTGCGCTTGCCCGCCCGCATGGACCGGCGACCGCTGCGACACCCCTGGTCTGCCTCGTTCTCCGTCTTGTCCCTCCTTCGACGAACTGCCCCCATTTCTTCCTTCAGTGGCCGAAGTGTACCGCTGCCTCGCGGACGGCGACTGCCAGGCAGGTGGTGACCAGGGGGCTCGCTGTCTGGCCGGCATGCTGACGACCACCGTCGGGGGCAGCTTTGTGCGGCTGTGGGAGTGCAATTGCACCCACGGCTACGTGTTGACCACCACCCCGTCGGGCTGGACCACCTGCCGGCCGGCCGTCTCCGCCACCACGGTGCTGTGGGTGGTGTACGTGTTCAGTCCACTGGGCAGCCTTCTGCTCATCGCCGTGCTGGTCACGCTGATGCTGATCAAACGTCGGGGCAAGCGCAGGAAGACCCATCCGCAGCAGACGAACGACGACTCGAAAAAGGTCTGGTGGGAGAGGGGGCCCTGGGTCGAAGCCGCTTCTGTGGCTTGGAGGCATTCACGTGGGCCTCAAAGTGTATCCCATTCATCCCCCCTCCCCCCCCCCCCCCCCCCCTCCTCCCCCCCCCCCCCCCGTAGAAGCAAGAGCTCTCCGTCATTGTGGCGGTCCCTGCGCCGGTGGGCTTTGTCGTCAATCCCCTCGGCCCCTCGGCCCTGACCTCGGCCCCTCCTGCTGCCTCGCCACCCGACCCTCAGCCCGCGGGTTCATTCTCCCTTCCCGAGGACCTGGGCGGCCCCTCACTGCCGTCGGACCTCTTTGCCCCGGCGGTCCCCCCTCCGCCGCCGCCTGTCCCTCAGGAACCCGTAATCATCGGCGCTCCTGACCCTGGTCCCGTCGACGCCTGGATCAACGAGAATCTTGACTCCCCGTCGTCTCCCGAACCCCCATCGCCGGTGGCGCCCAGACCCCTCTCGGGAGGGGACCATGGGCGACCCCCCTCATCCTCATCACCCTCTCGTTCCGGACAGCGCGCCTCCTCGTCATCGTCGACGAGGCACACTAAAGAGGCGGGCGAGAGAGCGGAGGCCCCGTCTCCTGCCGTGCTCCCTCCTGATATCATCGACGGGCTCCTGGGTCGGCTCGGCTTGGTGATCTTGTAAAAAATTACGGAATCACCGGTTTTTTCTTCATTCGGCCCTTCTCCTTCGGCTTTCCTCATTTTTTTCCTTTTCGGCCCTTCCTCCTCCTTCTGCGGATCGTGATGATCATGACTTCCGTTTTATTTCGGTCTGTGTGTTCTCCGGAATTCCTATCTGGTGGGATGCAGTGGCGGAGAAATGACCTGCCGAGCCAGAAAAGTTTTTCGGCGCTACACAGCCAGCACAGCCTTGGGAGAAGCCGGCTCTGCCGGCGCTTTGGGCAAGGCACAATGCGAAATGAACGAATCTCTAGGACAATGTAAAGATTTTCTTGATGCGTGTTTATCTGGAGAATTGAAAGGCGATTACCAAGAGGCCGAGCAATGCTGCATCCATGCCATTTCCGCTCTCACTTTGGGAATGGAGGATTCGGATTCTCTAGATTCGGGATCTCAGAGCCTCACCCGCAGTCTGTCTGCTCTATTGTTTGGATGACACCTTTTCCAGTGATCCAAGCAGTTCTCCACCACCACCTCCTCTTCATTCGCACAAAAGTCCAGCAAACCACCGGTTTCTCTCAAGATGAGCCAATCTCCCAACTCCCACCAACACAAAATGAACCCACTCTGCATCCACCACGGAACCTCCGTTCAATACTCCACTCTCGGTTGATCACATCCCGGTTGCCCGGTTCTTCGCTTTCGTTCGCCCTCGGATCCTCCATTTCACCCAGTTCAGCACCACCATTTTCGACGCTTAGTCCCTCCACACGACCAGCACTGACAAAAGAAGGAGATGGAGGGGACAATGAGGCACTTACACGAACAATAGAGCGAGAAATCGTGCAGGGCAGTCCAGGAGTCTCGTGGGATGATGTCGGTCTGTCCCTTCTCGTTGTTCGACAGAGATGACGGCTGCCTCCGAAACCAAGTTGGTCTCCGCGAAGCGAAGGAGGCGCTTCGGGAAATGGTCATCCTTCCCGCGGTGCGACCCGATCTGTTCACCGGGCTCCGGTCCCCGCCTCGGGGTCTCCTCCTCTTTGGGTCCGGACACTCGTTTCGCTAATTGTACTAAGTCCCGGGCAGACCCCCGGGGACAGGGAAAACCATGTTGGTGCGAGCCTTGGCGAGTGAGGTTCGCGCTTGTTTTCTGGCCCTGTCGGCCAGTGTTCTGATGAGCAAGTATGTCTGCATCCGTTCACCTTGGTTGGGAAGCGGATTGACCGGACCTGCGCAGGTGGGTGAGGGAGAAAAGCTCGTGCGGGCCCTCTTTGCTGTCGCAGCGACTCGGCAACCGGCCATTATTTTCGTAGACGAGGTCGACTCCCTCCTGACCGTCTGCCCGCCTTCCCCCGGCTTCTCCGGTTCCTACCCGTGCTCGGGCACAGGCCCGCGGTGCCGACGAAAACGAGGCCTCTCGTCGTCTGAAAACTGAGTTTCTGGTGCAGCTCGACGGGATCCATTCGAGTCCCACCGACCGAGTGGTCTTCATCGGTCTGCCGCTCCCCCCCCTTGGCAGCCCAGCCGGACCACCCAATAGGGGCAACCAACCGCCCGGCTGACCTCGACATGGCCATCTTGCGGCGGATGGTCTGCTCGTGTTATGCGACTCCTGACTTTTCCATCGACATTCGGATTATCTTCATAGCCCAGACGAATCTACCTGCCCCTCCCGAACCGAGTCGCCCGCAAGGAACTGCTGTCGCACCTGATCCGCCACGAGCAACACATGCTGACGCCAGCCGACATCGACCTGGTCGCCGAGAGATCGGAAGGTCGGCGCCTGCGGCGGTGTGGAAGAGGCGGCCATGACATTCCCGCCATATTGAGCGTGTTGTCTTCTCCTCTGCCAGGCTACAGCAACGGGGACCTGCAGGGTGTCTGCAAAGAGGCCGCCTTCATTGCCATCCGTGAGCTGGGCCAGGCCATCGAGGACGTGACCGCCGTGCGGCCGCTGACCCTGGCCGATCTGCTGGGGGCCCTGGCGAAGGTGCGCCCGCCCATCTCGCCCAGGGACCTGGCCGCCCTGGACCGGTGGAACCGCGATTTTGGCTCTTCCACGACGGAGCGAACGCAACAAGAGGAGGAGGAGGAGGAGGAGAGGCACGGAGACGGGGAGGCGAGTGGCGCGCAAGGAGGGGGAGAAACCTGATGAACAAAAAAAGGAGGATTAATGAGATACAGCTGGCTCTTTCTGTTTTCTTTATGGCGGAGGCACCTGGGTGGCGAGGCGGCCTGCCAAAGCGGCCGCGGGGAGGCCGAGGGCCGCGGGTGCCGAAGCTGCCGCCATCAGGTCGGCCGGGGAGGGGGTGGAGGGGGGTGTGGCCATGGGGGCTGCGGCGGAGGCGGCCGGGGCCAGGGACGGGGCCTGGCTGCCGCCCATGGGGACCGGCAGGGGCGGCGGCAGGACGGGCGAGCTGGCGGGCGAGGTGGTCGGGTGGGCGCCAGCGTCGGCACACCCACCGGCGGCGTCCTCGTCGGGCTCTTCCTCCTCCTCCATCCCCTCGGCGTCCTCCTCGCCGCCCGCCTGGGCCGAGGCCTGCCCGTCGATGGGCTTGCGGGTGGCCTGCAGCATCGAGGGGAACACGTGGCCCGGGCGCCCGTGGAAGATGCTGGTCGGGAAGCGCGAGAGGATGGCCGAGGTCAGCGGGCACTCGCTCGTCTGGTTGACGTTCAGGTTGATCGAGTTCACTAGAGCGAGTTGGTTCGGGGGGGGGGGGGGGGGGGTGGACAAGGGGAAGGGGGTGGTGAGTGACGTGTGGCAGAGGGCGCGGGTCAGCAAGGTGCGGACCATCGACCAGAGCCGGGTCGAGGATGGCGCAGATCCGGGCGGGGCGCTGCTCTGCTCATGCATGGCCGGCTGTCCGGAGGAGGAGGAGGAGGAGGAGGGGGGGGGGGGGGGGGGGGCATAGCAATCAGAATCTCCGGGGGGGTCGTGGGGAGGGAAGGCAGTGCGCCACACGCCCCACACGCACGGCACGGGGCCCGCAGCCCCGGGGGACGGACATGGGCGGGGCGCTTGGGGGGTTCGCCGTATCCGGTGGGGAACTGGTACTCGGGGGCGAAGGGCCGGGCCATCATGGGCTGGTACCCCATGGCGGCTGGTGCCCGGGGGGTGGCTGTCGCCGAGGCGCCTTGGGGGTGGGGCATCATCGACTTGGCCGTGGGGTACAGCGGCGAGGCGGGAGACTGGGGGGCCATCTCGGGGGGCGAGGGCATCTTGGCCTCGGCGGGGGCGGCCGGCTGCTGCATGGGCATCGCCGGGGGGGATCCCACGGCCGCCATGCTGGCCAGGATGGTCGTGTCGGGTTCGTTCTTGATCGAGGCCATGCTGTCCGTGCCCAGGGGCATGGGCGCCGGCGCGCCGGAGAGCCGCTGCTGGAAGACGCCAAACTTGATGGCGTGGCTCTGGACCTGGAGGGGGGTCCGGGTCACAACGACCGAGGCGATATCCTTCCAGGCGGGTCCATGCATCGCCCAGCCACGAAGGAAGGCTTTGTGTTCCTCACGCAGCCAGGGTCGCGGGCGCGGCTCATCTACCGGAAAGGAATCTCGGGATCCAAAAAAAAGAAGAGAGAAAAAAAACAAACCGCGAATCAATTCTCCGACTTTCCTGAGGTCTTCGCGGCCAGGAATGGCCTCTGATCCCGAAGAGGGGCCGCCAGGAGGAAGGACGAGTGTGCCATCGTCTTCAAAGATATCTTCGATTGTTCGAAAAGCTTGGGGATGCACAAATGGATGCGACTGTGTAGATTGTTTGTGGGAACGGCTACTATTTACAGAAGGCGGGAAATAGAGGTTGGGAAGTGGGAAGTTGGGTGGAAATCCGGGGTATGTGTAGGGAGGCCCAAAACGACTAAACCGGCAGAAAGGAAGAATGCGGTTGTACCAAAATGGGTTTCCACAGACGGATCCATTCTGGTCTCGAACCAGAGGTTTGGTTCAAAAGTAGTGAGGAGGACTCTACAACCCGCGGGTTCTCGTTCCTGTTTTTTTCTCCAGCAGTTCTTCGTCAAGAAACGTCAAAATGCAGGCACTTTTGCAAGAAAAAAACCGTCTTGAAAAGGAACTTTTGGTTGCTGACGAAGCCGTTGTCAATCTTTCGAAAGCCAAGCAGGCGCTCACCGATGCGAATGTTCGACTTCAGGCGCAGGTGGCCCAACTGCAGCAAGAGCTGCAACGGCAGCAGCAACAATTCCAACAATTCCAACAAAGACTCCAACAAGCGCCGCCTTCCTATCGCAGTCCCGGCTTCCAACAACAGCTCCCGACCGACGATGCCCCGACGAACTCACAGCAACAAGTCCAACAACTCGCCTCGGTCATGCAGGGTCTTCTGAGCCGCTCGTCCCCTGCGCCCGCCGAGGTCACCCCGGCTATTTTGAACGACCAGGTCCGGACCCAGCTCACCCAGGCCCAGCTGGGGCTGGAGCGGGAGCGTGCCCAGCTCCTGGCCCGGTCGGTCCGGTCGGAGGAGGAGCTCCGGGTGACCCGGCAGCTGTACAGCGGGATGCTAGTGCGGTACCAGTCTGTCCCCTGCCCTGACCTGGCGTTCTTATCCCTCATCACGGTCATTGCGGACAGGCAGGAGACCACGCGTCTGCGGCACCTGCTGGCCTCCCACGGGCTCGACCCCGACGAGGGGGCCCCACCCAATCTACTGCGGTCCCCCCAGCTGTGACGACCCGCTCTCGGAACGACGCGCCTCGCATCTCATCGCGAGTCGCGGCGTCCCGGGACCCCTCCACACCTCAACACGTTCCCCCCGAGGCCCCGTGGCGTGTCGTCGTTCCCCCCAACCCAACCCGTCCCCGCACGTCGCCATCCCGATGCGCGCATGGGTGTGGCCAACAGAGCCCGCAGGGCACAGCCACCTGAGCCTCCTCCTGCCGGATGGTCGGAAGAGGGAGCGGGGGGATAGAAGGAGGAGGCTCTGGACGGGCACCCTGGCTCCGATCCGTGAGGGCAAATTTGAATTGGGGGAAGGTGTTCGACGAGTGGCGGGCGGGGTTCTTCCAACAGTGTAACCCCCCCCGACCGGGCGACCGGGGGAGGGAGAGGAGAAGGAGGCAGAGGTGAAAATCCACAGACAACGAAGCGGAGGGGAGGGGGGGAGGGAGGGTTTGGATATTGGGGGTGGCAAGAGGGGAGATGGTGGCGGATTCCCGAGAGAGGAAATCCCACCCCGCCCCTCGAGATCACCGGGACGCCCGATCCATCTTGTCCTGTGCCTCCAGGGAGGGGAGGATGTTCTGGTAGCGGGCCTCGATCACCAGGCCGCCCAGAATCATCTCGTCCAAAATGAAGTGGACCTATGAACAGTGATGCAAGGGGAATACAGATTGTGGTGCCGAGTCGAAAGACCTTATCGGAATGGAAAATCAGATCGAGTTCGCAAACATTCTCGAATTGATGATCCAGGCATTCCACAAAGGACTGAATCAGGTCCATGATACCGAGCTCGCTCTCAGCCGAGTCAACCACCATAATAAAACAAAGTGTGGCATACGTCCGATAAACGATCTTCACGCCATTCCCCTTTCCCCAAAAGCCGTAAGCATTCTCAAGGAAGTTGCAGGCAGAAGGGGGCCTCTTCGAGATGGCTTGATACACCTCACGGATCAGTTTCTTTTGTGTATCAATCGGCTACGATGGGAGTGTGAAATCGCAAATTTTGAAATCGCAAATGATATAAAACGGACATAACGCTCGTAGAATTTATTCAACCGAGGTTTCCCCCTGTTGTTGATGATCAAACAAGCCAAAATCATGATTGTCTCAACCTGCGCACCAGTCGCTATCCGAAGAGATGGCGACGGAGCAAGCAGAATCGGGTGCTGCCGGGTTCCAGTTCCAGTTTACAAAGGAGGGTGAAGTTCCTGTTCTAGAGACACCTCATCTCTTTGGGTACATTTTGGGCCCTTGGCATGCCGACGATATCATCGCTATTTGGAATGATAAATCGTCTGTGGGCGCGTCCTCTTACAATAATTTGCCTCCTGTTTAGCACAAGCCGATGGATGGCCGATCCGGAGTCTGTTCCGAGATTTCTGCCATTCCGCTCACATCACCACGTGCAGGGGCGAACCCTGCAATCATGAAGAGTATCTGGAGAACCATTCTACCCACCCTTCGGAAGTCACTGATGGGCGATCTTTTATTTTTTACACAAAAGAGGACCGCGTTCCGGCGGCATTCTCGGCCTTCTATGATTTCGATACCTCGAATTCCTCGGCCGAGACCTCCTTCTGTGTTGTGCCCTCCTTCCGTGGTCGTGGCTTTGGTCTGTGGCCATTTTGTCTCTAACCGGCAGAGTTTTTGAAATTTCTGTTGTGGGAGTAGGCACCGAGGTGAATGGGGCCGCCATCTGCTACGCCTTCGAGTCGACCCACTTCCAGTGCCACAGCCTCTTCTCGACGGTGGTGACGGAGAATGCGCCCTCGGTCGCCTGCACGGAGCGGTGCGGGTACAAAAAGGTCTCCCTCCCCCCGTCCAGGCGCACTGACCCGGGTCGGTGTCGCCCCCCCCAGATCGGCATCCGGCGTGAGACGCACCGCCTCGAGGGGCGCTGGTACAACGAGTGGCTCTTCGACATGCTGGCGGGCGACTGGCTGGCCGCCAAGGCTGCCCACCCGGCCCTGAGCGGCATCCGCATCCTGCACGACATCTAGACGGGGGTCGAGAGACCTCAACGGGTTTCGGGCCCAAGACGCCACCTTGCGACTTTGTTTTGGTTTATCGTTCGGTGCAAGCGTCGCCCGCTTGCGTTGCGTCCATGCAATGAGAGAAAAAAGGGAGGGGAACAGGAAGGGAGGACAACCGAAAGAACGCTGATGAGGTCGAAGGGGAGGAGACAACGCAACGCAGGAGGGAACGGACAACGTGTGGGGGGTCGCGTCGGGTCGGGGTCGGCAAAATCCCCGCCGGACGAAGAGAAGACGCACCAACACCAACAGCCAACACCAACAGCCAACACCACACCAACACCACACCAACACCACACCAACACCACACCAACAAACGGGAGGGAAAAAACAGGAAAAGCATGGGGGGAAAAACGCATTGCAAATCAGCAACAGGAGTGGAAGGAACGGAAGTGGAGTGGCTTCGTTGGGTCGGGCCACGCGGGATAGGTCGAGCAGGGGAGGGCAGGGAGGACGGAACGAGAAAACCCACGAGGCGAGGGCCAGAGGAGTGAGGCGAGGAGAGGAGAGGAGACGACGGAGAGACAGATACGACCGGAAGAGAAGTGCAGCACAGCGCAGCAACACCGTGGACAAGCGACTTCCACGAGGGGCGAGAAAAACCCCAAGAAAAACTTGGCCCGAAGGCGAAAAGGAAGGAAGTTTGGGGGTGGGGGGGGGGGGGGATGACAGGAACGGGAACGGATCGAGGGAAGCAGGCGAGGGAGGTGGAAAGGGGTCAACAGAGAGCATAACAGGCCCGTTCGAGAGATCTGCTGCGTGCCAAGGCCCATGGGGGAGCGGAGTGCAGAGGGAGGGGAGGCAGAGGGAGAATCGAGAGAGTGTGCCGTGAAGAGAAGTCTCCTCATGCCGCATGTGGTGTGGGAGAGACGAGGGGATGGGAAGAGGCGGGATGGGGGGCGAGGGGATGAAGAGGGGGACGAGAAACAACAACAAAAACGCGGCAGCAAACGGCCCGCGGATTGAGCGGGCCAATCGGCGAGGGATAGAAAAACGCGCCACGGCCCATGTGGGTGGGGGCAGCGCACGGGGGGTGGGATCATAAATCAATGCACCATCGATCATTCGGCGGTCGTCATCGTCTCTCACATGGGTGGCTCGGCCGAAGGGTGTTCGGCGGGGGCCCCCGTCGATGCCAATGGGGAGTCGTTCGTGGGCGGCGTGGGGGCAGATGGGGGTGATGGTGATGGCGGTGATGGTAGTGATGGTGGGGTGTGTGTGGACACGGGAGAGGCCGGTGCTGGAGCCGGCGCGGGAGCCGGCGCGGGAGCCGGTAATGGGGCCGGTTCAGGGGCAAGAGTCGGAGCGGACGCGGTTGGCGCGGGAGCCGGCGCGGGAGCGGGTGGGGGCGAGAGGGGCGCCATGGGCACCAGATCGTCGTCGTCGAGGCCCTCCATGGCCGGGATGAGCGAGGTCATGAGCTCCACCTCGGAGAGGCTGGGCGAGGGGGTGGGCATGGGGGCCGGAGAGGGGCTGCTCGGTGGGGGGGCCGGGCTGGCCGGGGGGACGGGGAGCGGCTGGGGGGTGGCGGAGCGAGGCTGGGTCATGTGGAGCCGTCGGCGGGGCGACAGATTGCCGGGGATCGGTGGAAGCTGGGGGTCTTCCGTGGCGGGGACCGAGGGAACAGCCGCCGCCTGGGCCTGGGCCTGGGCCTGGGCCTGGGCCTGGGCCTGGGCCTGGGCCTGGGCCTGGGCGGGAGCAGCTGCCGCGGACGCTTGTTGGAGAGGAGCCGGGCTGGGGGTTTGGGGGACGGGCGAGGGGGTCGTCGGCGGGGAGGTCGTCGATGCTGCCGTGGGTGTGGGGGTCGGGAGCGGGTACTTGCGGGGGCGCCCGCGCTTGCGTTTGACGGGGGTCGCGGGGGCACCCGAAGCGCCGGGAGCGGGCACACCGCCCGGAGGAAGGGCGGGCACCACGACGACGCTGCCAGTAGGAGCTGCAGTTGTGATTGCTATTTCTGCCGCTGCCACCGCTGCCGCTGCCGCTGCCGCCGTGGGCAGGGGGGTCGGGGCGGGGGAGACGGAGAGGCTGCTGGTGGATGTGCTCGAGCTGGAGCTGACCCGGCTGCGGCGGGTGGTCCCAGGCGGGTAGAGGCGCGGTCGGCCGGGACCCCGAGTCCGTGGGCGGCCCCGACCGCGCGTCCGGGCACCGCGTGGGCGACCCCGGGCCCCGTGGCCTCGGGTGCGCATGGGCCGGAAGTCAGTGTCGTTCAGGTCGCCCTCGTGGGGCTCGGTCTCGATGGCCTCCGTGCCGTCGTCCTCCTCCTCGGGGGCCGCGGCCTCCTCGGGTTCCAGCGGCTCGAGCCGGGCTGCGGCAGCGGCGGCCGAGGAAGCAGGGCGCTCGGTGCTCTCGCCGCTGCTGGTGGGGCTCGCCAGCTCCTCCTCCTCCTCCTCGGCGGCGCTTGTGGATGCAGCGCCGCTCTTCCGCGGGACGGGCGAGGTCACGCGGGCGCGGGTGGTCCGGCTGCGCAGAGCGCGCCGTCGTGTGGGGCGCCCCTCGAGCTCCGAGTCGACGTCGATGGCGGGGCCCTCGCCGCCCTCGGCCAGCGAGAGCAGGGCGCCCGTCTTGGCGGCCCGGATGGGGGCCGTCGAAGGGACCGCGGCCGACGAGGGATGCCGAGCGCTGCGGCGGGCCGCGCTACCGGTCGGGGAGGTGGGATGCATCGTGAACTCGACCCCGGCTGCCGCGGCAGGCGGGGGCGTGGCTGCGCTGCTGCCGGTGGACGGGCTCTTCCTGACCCTGGGAGCAGGGCTCGGTGCGGGCACGATGCCATGGGCGGGTGAGGTGCGGCCCAGCCCGGCGGCGGGCTCAGGGACGGCACCCGAATCGAGGTCGGTGGTCGAAGTGGTGGGCGAGGCGCTGCGCGACGGGGGCCCGCGCTCGTGCTGCTGCTGTGGGGGCGCGGGCTTCTGGGGGCGCGAAGCGGCTGCCTGCAGGCTGGTCAGGACGGGGGGCGGCCGGGCGGCCGCCAGGCTGGGGCCCCCGCAAGAGGCCCCAACAGCCAGGGCCGTGGGGGCGGTGAGAGCCTTGATGATGGGGCTGGGGGCCAGCAGGGCCGGCTCGTCCACGTCCGACAGCGGGTCACTGTCGTTCAGGGCCTCCGCGAGGGGCTTGTGGTGGTGGTAGCAGAGCGAGTGTGGGTCGGGGCGCCGGGGCCGCAGGGCGACGGCCGCCAGGGGGCCGCCGTGGCGAATCTGGCGCAGGTGGGCGGCCGAGGCAGCAGCAGCAGCAGCGGCGGCGGCGGTGGGTGCGGGGCTGGCCGAGCGGGAGCTGCTGGTGGTGGTGAAGCTCATGTCGAGGCCGTCGCCCTCGGGTGCGCTCAGGGGAGTGGGCGAGATGGGCGTCCGCGAGGCCGACCGCGGGGGGGCGGCTGACACGGTCCGTGGGGGCGGCGAGGGCGACCGGGCGGCTCGGGCGGCCGCGGCAGCAGCAGCGGTAGTGGAGCGCTTCCGGGGCCGACCGGGTGCCTTGGGGGTGCGACGGGTTCGTGGGGGCCGTCCGCGGGGCCGGCGGGCCGGGATGGGCTGGTGGGCGGGCGACTTGGCGGCGAGCTCTTCCGCGGAAGGGGCGTGCGCCGGGGACAGTGGCGGCTCGCTGGCTTCGGTGGACGGGGCAGCGGCAACCTCGCCAGCCACCCCGACCAGGAAGGGGGTCGGAGGGAGCATGGACGGGGGCGTCGGAGGCCGGGGGGAGGCTGCCGATGGGAGGCTGACCGGCGCGGGCGAAGGGCAGGCGCTCGGCGCGGGGCTGACGGCCTCCCGACCGGCGAGGGCGCCGAGAAGGCTCGCCGCAACAACCAGCTGCTGCGGGGTGATCACGAGGGGGGCCTGAGGGGGCGGGGGCGAGGGCACGGCCACCACCGGCGAGGGCGGCGGGGTCGGGATGGGGCTCGGGGCCATTGGGATGACCGGTGAGAGGGGCAGGGCCGAGCGGGAGAAGGGCAGCGTGGGGAAGCGCAGAAGCCCGGCCATCACCGCGGCGGTGGCAGAGGCCAGGGTGGGCTGCTGGGGGAAGATGGACACCTGAGGGGCCGCGGACAGGGCGGGGACGGCCGGCGGGGCGGGCGAGGCCGACCCAGGGCGCGGGATTTGGAAGAGAGGCGGCGGGGTGAGCGGCTGGATGGCCGAGGCGGATGGGGGCGGCTTAGCCGCAGGTGGCGGCATCAAATTGCTGGGCGTCGGCGGCCGCTGCGACTCGGTCTCGGTGGCCGCGGGAGGCGGAGGCACCGCAGCCGCAGGGGCGGGGGGAAGCCCAGGGGCGGGCGAGGCGCTCCCGGCGTCGGGAAAGCCCAGAAGAAGGCGCAGCATGGGATGCTCCTCCAACTATGGGGACGAAAGCGGGCCATACACATGATCACCAGGGTGGGAAGGTGCCCCCCCACACACACACACACACAGATCCCCATCCCGCTAATGACAAGACAGACGTTGGTCTCGCCTGCCATGTGCATCTCCGCCCAGAGGCGCCGCTGGGCGGCCGCCAGGAACTCGCTCTGGGTGAGGGGGCACGAGGGCGGCTTGAGCTCCCACCGGCGGGTGATGTGGAGCGCCTCCAGGAAGTGCACCAGCGCCACCATCTTCCGGATCGAGGGCGACGTGTACAGCGAGTGGGACGGCAGGTCGGGGTTTCCGAAGGTGTTCTCACTAAAAGAGGAGAGAGGATGATGGGAAAGGGGCAGGAGCGCGGGGCGAGAGCCTTGGCTGGGCAGCAGGACTGGACGACAAAGCCAGAACAGAAGGGCGGCTGAGGACGGACTGCACGAGGGGCGGGACAAGAAGGCTGGTCGGCTGCTCGTGTGCAATTCCCACCATATCCGTCCAGCGGGCCACCAGGTTGATGCGCTCGCCGTCCAGGGGCTTCGCGCAGACCAGGCTAAGCAAGGCGAGGAAAGTGACGATGGGACTTCCATTCTCGGGTGCGATGCCGACGACAGACCTGAGGAGGATCATGCGGTTGGTGGGCAGCGCCCGGAGGCCTCCGTGGGTGGCCACCATGACCGTGGCCAGGGAGAAGCGGGTCGGGGTGAGGGTCTGCGGGGTGACCGGCTTGGCGGATGTGGGGGCCCCGGGGTGGTGTCCCGGGTCGATCTGCTCGTTGAGCTGGTTGTACTCCAGCTCGGGGGTGCCGAACCCGAAGCCGAATGTGATCGGCTCGCCCTCGTCCTGCCGGCCGACGTCCAGCGAGAAGTGGTGGATGACGGGCACCAGGGTGGGCAGCACCCCCAGCACGATGAGGTCCCGCAGGCTGGCCGTGCCGGGCAGGCACATGTAACTGCAGCAGGGCATCTTGAGGAGCGGCACCACGAAGCCCGGCTGGTAGTCGGCCCCCATGGAGACCACCGTGGTGAAGATGGCCGGGCCGTCCATGCCCAGGGCAAACCGCTTGATGATGACCAGCAGGTCCTTCTCCGTTCGGGAGATGGTCGGACCATCGGGTGGGTCGGGGGTCGTCAGGAGGATGATGCGCCGATGGCGGCTCTCGTAGTTGCGAGATGGCGACCGGAGCGACTGGGGGGGGGGGGGTTGGGGGATGAACCGATTGGAAATCTCCAGCTCGAACCACAGACCTCGAAAAAAAGGCGCTGGCTTGTGCGCATGGCGTCCACGTAATTCCTGGAGGAGTACAACGGGACGCTGGAGAGCAGCGTGTCCAGGGCGCTCTCGGAATGCTCATGAACAAGCCGCAGAGAGACGACCACCTTGTTCATGGAAACCAGGCCCATTCTGATTTGTGGTGGGTGGGGCGGTGAGGTCCTCGTGAAGAGTACCCAACAGACCGATCTGCAGGACGGAGTTGTTGAAACAGGGCGCGCACAAAGGTGAGGGCCGCATCTAGTTTGGAGTACTCACCCGCACGGAGGGGAGTTTGCATGGCACTATGGAAGAAGGCACGTTGTTGCTGACTGTGTGCGACTGCGTCATGTGCAGACAGGGAAGAGTCGATAATAACCACCGTGTCGATGGGCGGGCTTACATTGATTCCGACACCCTCGTATCTATGTCCCAAGGAGTTAAAAAAAAAAAACACCAAGAAAAGGGGCAGACTTCGAGTTAAATTGAAGACCCAGAAAGTAGTGGAGACTTCCCAGCGAATAGGATCCAGACAATGAGTAGTTGCAGGCAAAGACTTCATTTGTCGGAGCTGAAAGAGAAAAATAAAAAAATAGGGTAAATTCAAGACGAAATGCGAAGATCCTCCCAAAGAGCTGGCGTGGAATGTGGAATTAATTCATGGAATAGTGAGAGTCGGCATCAAAAATAATGGCAAAGAATCCAATAACAGGAACATTGTAATATAACAATAATGATTTAAAATCGGTAATCGGGAGGGAGCAGAAAATGGGAACGCACGCC
Organism: Paratrimastix pyriformis; assembly: GCA_027972325.1. Lineage (NCBI taxonomy): Eukaryota > Preaxostyla > Paratrimastigidae > Paratrimastix > Paratrimastix pyriformis. Next base: position 257,809 of record JAPMOS010000006.1, read on the forward strand.
ATGCCCACCCCATCAAAAAAGGAGGGAAGCTCAAACAAACCTTGAGGATAAGCGATAGATTGAAGGACGTGTGATACTGGAGCGAATTCCGGTGTAGTCGTCGTTCTATGGAGAAGAGTCACATCCATGGACGGTGAGTCCAAAGGGATTTTTGGAATTTTTGAATGGGTCTAATCGGGCCCCCGTGAAATGGACGGACTTTGGGTCTAATGCTTTCATTGAGCAAGCGTGGAACAAAGGCACACGCCTGCTTTTGTTCAGATGGCCCAGGTGGATAGAGACCATGCCGTACGGAAATTTGAATGTCGTGATCTCCCGAGACCATCGCTTCGGCTTCGATGAAAACACGTGATGTTCCCGCTACAGCTTTGAATTGTCCTTTTGGCCGAAGTGGCACTTTTCTCTCAAATCTTCCTCAGATCCGAGCCCTCTCAATTCGCAAAAGCAACCCCAGGCTGCCGCCACAAAATGTTGTCACGAAGAAGACATTTGATCCCTCGTCGTCCTGGTGTTTTTCTCCGCACTCTGCTGCAGAGATCGGGGCTCACTTCTCAAATTTCCCCTTTGCGTTCTCATGCCGTCTTCTTCGCGCACAACAGCAACTCCACAAAAGGAAAGATTGATGATGTCTGCTGTGGTGGCTAGAAGAGAGGGATCGAACACATTACCCCGTCTCCATGCCCCTTGCCGGAGTTCGAGACGTCGCACTTTTATGAGGTGTTGAAGAGCGGATGGCGCAGCCAGCTTTCCGCATTGTACTTAACAATCGCACCAATGAACGTATTTATGCCACCCATTTGTGGGTTAGCACTGCCAGGTCGGGTATGCTCCCACGATTCACAACCTACCCGGCATCATTCAGCCTCCCGCAAATCACTGAGACGGCTCCGCGAGCCACGAGTCAGGTGCTTTGTCTGACTCGGTTTGGCACAGACATCACAGGTCGCCTGGGAAAACGTCGGAAAAGCGCCCATTCCAGCTTCTAGGCACGGCGACGTTCCGCATTGGAGAGACAGGATGTTTAGTCACCTGCGACTATTATTTACCACTCTCTGGAGAGCCGAGTTTAACGGCAGAGACAAACATTCCGCGTTTTTTTGTCGAAGTGCTTGTCCGTGACAACGAGGCTCAAGTGACCGTTGTCGATGCCGCCCGGGGGAACAATGAACCAACACCATCACCATCACTGGCCTTACGTACCCCCGCGCCCTCTCCAGGTCACGTGCTCCAACCAGAAAAGTCGCCCTTTCCTGCGACAAAAGAGGAAGCTGGCATTGAATAAGAACGTGTTCTCAGCATCAACAAGGAGAGTTCATCGCATTGGAAACCCCGGTAAGGCGGCAAGAAGAGCCAAGGCAGTTTGCGGATCGACTTTGGCTGCGGCAAGCGCTTGATCCAACGGCACCCCCTGATCATTATCATGAGAAAAAAGTGGGCGGGATGGAGAACTCAGACCCGTCCTGCTGCAAGAAGAAGCTCGTCCAACAGTTCCTTGGGGATCGGAGGCGGCTGCTGTCCCTGTGGCTGGGGCGGCATGGGTAATGGGACCACCGGAGGAGGGGCCATGACCGGTGGCGGTTGGGGGGCAACAACTGGGGGCCCCAGCAGCCTGGTGATCTCAGCCATCAACTGATCGGCCGAGGCACCGGATGGTGGAACAGGGACGGGGGCGCCCATCGGGCCGGGTGGAGGGAGACTGGCCTGATAGTGTTCCAGCTGGTACTTGTGCAAGGCAGCCTGGGAGGGAGAGTCACATGAATGTGCCGCTCGTTGTTCAGAGCCAGACCTGGTACTCTGCGAGTTCTTCAATGTCTTTCCTGTGGCGCTGTAGCAGGGCCTCCCGCTGGGCCTTGTTAAGATTCTCCTGCTCGCGCCACCTCAGGGCGAACTCAAACTCCAGGGTCCCTGGCTGTGCCATGTGGGGAGGTGCCTGTCCAGCAGACGGGATGAAGGTGGGGGTGAGCTCCAACTGCCCGGGGGAATCAGACCATGCCCGCCAGCTTCTGGAGATGAGCGGCCGGGAGATCGGTGAGCAGGAACCCGACATCGTCGTCCTCCTAAAGGGGGGGATCGGGTCAATCGAATGCTCAGTCGCGAACAAACCGCTCGTGCAGGCTCGTATCGGACGGGTTTTGTGGACCGGTCCAGGATGAGCAGCTCGCGTGAGGCCATGGCCTGCTGGAAGCCCTCGACTGTGGAGAAAACCACAAATCCGTACCCTTTGCTCTTTCCCGTATTTGGATCGATCACGACGATGGCTTGCTCCACCGGGCCAAAGAGCTGGAAGCCCTGCCGGAGGCGTGCCGTGGTGACTGTGGGCCCGAGTTCGGTCACCCACAATGTGTTTGGATTTGGTGCCCATCGCGGAGTGATGGGAACCGAACTGCCCGGGAAGCTGACTCCCCTGAGGCGGTCTTTGGCTCGGATCGCCGCAAGCTGGTTGGCGAAGGTGACGATGGCGGAAAGCACGGATTCTCTTCGAATATCAATTTGTGCGATCTCAAACCCTTGGGATTCGAGAAAGCTCCTGATCTGCTTATCTGTTACTTCTTTGGGCAGATCGTGCAGCACGAGACTGCGCGAAGGCAACATAGATAAGATATCGATAATAACCTTGGTAATATACGCAAGCCCTCGATCGGCCGGCGCACTTGGGGGATGCGTTTTAGTGTGTACGCTGACCTCATTCGGGAAACTGACCGAATCCCCATCGATGCTGATGAATCTGTTGTGGCAGAGTTGGCTGAATCTCGTGGCATCGAGCCGGAGAGCCTGATTGCTGCCCGCATTCTCAGAGTGCTCGACCGGATCAGGCAGTACAGCAATTTACATTTTCGTCAAGCTCAAGAGTATTGGCAGAATTTTGAAGCAGGCGAGAAACCCATCGAATTATGTCTGTCTCTTGATTTGATGTTCCTCCTCGCATCATCACGCGTCATCCAGCTCGGAGGATCAATTTCCCCCCAATGATGGTAGCTCGTTTCTTGATATCTGGGTATCTCCAGGGGCAGGGCAAAGATAAGCAGGAAGCCCGCAAGATGGAGACCGCCTTCGCCCGGGACCCGGGCCTCATTACGCATCCCCGACTGAGGGAGGCCGTGGACGAGTGTCGAAGATGCGATCGTTTCAGTTCCCCCGCCTCCAGTCTGTTCAAGTACGTGTATTCCCCTCATTTTCCTGGCATAGCCCAATTTCGGCTCTCGCTGGGCCGGGAGCATGAGATCCTGCTCGAAGAGCTTCTCCGGTCGCTCGGTGTTCCGTTTTCTACCGAGAATGACCTCCGAAGAGAAGTCTGCACCGACTCGTTTCCCCAATGGCACTGATGGTTCTCCCAGGGTTTCACTAAAACACCCGATATCAGATTGCTGGTGCCCATTGCGGTCGGAATCACAGAAGACGAAGCCGCCCTCTACGGTGGTCTGCCACTCGGATCATTACCCCCCCCCCCCCCCCCCCCGTGCTCATATCACCTTCCCCGACGCACTTTCCCTCGCACCTTCCAACCCTCCCTCCGCCTCCTCTTCCGACGCCACTTCCTCTTCAGACGTCCCGTCCGACACGTCCAGCGAATTGAATGCGTCTATGCAAGCCATCCTCGAAGCGGATCCGGCCAGCCCTGGCCTTCCCCTGCCCGCCCTTCCGCCCGGGCCGCCTCTTCGATGGCATGTGATCAATTGGATCGATAGCAAGGCGAACTTTGGCGACCTGTCGCAGTTCGAGCAGAACGTGGGTCAGTTTGAGGGCTACCTGAACCGATACGGGGCAGGCCTCACCATTTTTTGGTCTGCCCCGTTTGTGTGTTTACTGGGCTCGTTCACTCCCCCCTGCGCAGGTTTGATTTTGTGGACGAACTCAACGCCATCGTGAGGAGTCGAACGCAAGGAGAGCTGATCTTTGTCCGAAAATTCCCGAAGCACGTCGTAAAATTGAACATAACGGAAAGTATCCCTCCCCCACCCCCGGATCCCGCCGCCAAGTCGACGAGGACAACCTAGAATAGCCATGCGGCTCCGGCAATCACATCATCGAGCAAGTGTCAACGCTCCAAGAACCACAAACACAATATAAAGCGGAGCCGATCGGGAGATGACAGGAAGAATCTCTGACTTTATTGAATTTCGTCAGCGCCTGCCTTCCCCCGTACCCATGGGCGATGGCTGCTCTTCTCCTGGTCTTTTTGGCCTCGTTCAGCGTCATCGCATCGGTATCGGCGACTCCCTGTTATGTCTCGGCATCAGGCATTGATCAGCTCCCCTGCACCTCTCCGAATGCGCCCTGTCGGAACATATCTTATGCAATTGCCACCGCCAGTTGCTCGCACATCACTTTGTTGACGTCAATCGACCTGGAAATGGTCTGCATTTTTTCACCACCACCATGACCGCTCCAACTTGACACGACCAGACCATCTTGATTCCTCCGACCCTCCCAGAACTCACCATCGCGGGCTCGGCGCCCGGTACTCTCGTTCAGTGTGGTGGCAACGTAAATGCCATTGCGGGCGGCCTCCCCAACAGCATATCAGCTCTCACCCTGGTCAACCTGACCTTCCAAGGCTGCCGCGGGGATCCCTCCGGCGGGGCTCTGTCCTTTACGACCAACGCCACCGCCAACCCGGTCGCAGTCCTGGTGGACCACTGCGTCTTCCACCAGTGCGCAGGTCCCTGCGATGGGGGCGCCATCTTCGTCGCCTCGGCCACCCCAGGCATGGTCGACCTGACCCTGGTCGACTCGTGGTTCAACGGGAGCTCGGTCAGCTCGGTCGTCCCCTGCACGGGCAGCGGCCACGGGGGCGGGGCAGTCAGCCTCACCAACCCGAGTCGTGTGACCGTCACCCGCACCGTGTTTACCCACAACCGGGCCGGGTTCGATGGGGGCGCCCTGCTCGTGACCTCCAGCTCCCCGGCGGAGACGCTCCTGACCGGGTGCCACTTCGCGGACAATGCCCTGAACGCCGCGGCCCCCACCGCGACCGTGACGGGAGGCGCTGTCAGCTTGCTGACCCCGAAGGGAGCCTCACCGTCGAGGGCTGCGTCTTCCAGAGCAACTCGATCACCACGACGGGCACCCAGAGGGCCCGGGCCCTCGGCGGGGCCCTGCACGCGCCTGGCCTGCGCGCGGTCGCCATCCAAAATAGCCACTTTGCGAACAACACGGCCACAAGCACCGGCGGCGGTGGAGCCGGGGGGGCCGTCTACCTGGGGGTCCTCCAGGACAGCCTGCGACTGGTCGGGTGCAACCTCACCGGAAACGCGATGGCTGGCACCGTGGCGGCCACCGCTGGGGCCCTCTTCGCCACGGGCGGCACGGACGTCCTCGTGGAGGGCTGCCTGGTGAGCGGCAATACGGCCACGGGCCAGGGCGACACCCATTCGGGGGCCCTGTGCCTGGATGGGGCCCAGCGGGTGGCCATCAACCACACCGAGTTCGCCGCTAACCAGGCCCAGTCGACCCAGGCCTGCGCCTTCGGGGGTGCCCTGCGGTGGCACGCCACGGCAGCGGGGGCGTCGCTTCGGCTGGACCATGTCGTGGCTGGGGCCAACCGGGCCCTCGCTGGCGTCGGGTTCAACGCCCAGGGCGGGGCAATCCAGGTTCTGACGGAGGAGCAGAGCCGCCCCGTGATCCACCTGGCCGCCTGCGACTTCCACCAGAATGAGGCCCGCGGTTCGGCTCCCCAGGGCACCTCGGGTGGCGCCCTCACGGTGGTCAGCAGCACCCCGACGGCCGACCGCTGGGCCAATGTCACCATCGAAGGGTCCCAGTTCCGGGGGAATACCCTAGTGGGAATCAATGGCGGGGGCGGTGCTGTCCACCTGGGGCAGGTCGACCAGGTGCTGCTCCGTGAGACCACCTTCACCGATAATGGCGGTACCGCGTGGGGTGGCCCTGGCGACGGGTTAGTCGGGTTCGCAGGCGGGGCGCTGTTGGTTGGCGAGGCGACCAATGCCACCCTGGACGCGGTGCAGTTCCTCTCGAACACCCTGGTGGCGACGAACCTCGGCAAGGGGGGCGCCCTGGCCATCACCACGACCGGCGCGGCCACCCTTCGCCGCTGCCTCTTCGCCCACAACCGCCTGACGGCCTGGACCACCGCGATCGGGGGCGGCCTGGGTGTGTTCGGGCATGGCGAACTGACCGTCGAGGGGAGCCGCTTCTTCAACAACACCATTGTCGAAGGCTTGGCCTCCTCATGCGGTGGGGCCGCCGGGTCGGCCGGGTCGTTGACCCCCAGCCGAGTCGCCTGGCGAGAATGCTGGTTCGAGGGCAACTCGGCCAGCGGGGACTCCGCCATGGGTGGTGGGCTGTGCCTTTCCATGCATCGATCGGTTGAGCTGTCCGGTCTCACCTTCCTCGCCAACGCAGCCAACGCCAAATCGAGCGCCGCTGAGGGGGGCGGTCTCGCCGTCCTGATTGCCGATGTCCTCACCCTCAGCCGGGTCAACTGCACGGGCAACCGGGTCAGCGGCCCGACCGCCAACGGGGCGGGCGCCATCCTGGCCTCCGGAACGACCTCGCTGGCGGACAGCACTTTTGTGGAGAACACAGCCGCGGCAGGGCTGACGGCCGGGGGCGGAGGCCTCTCGGTGTTGTTTTCGCAGGATCTCACCATGGCCGGGTCGTACCTGGGGGGCAATCGTCTCCTGTGCCCCGACGGCACCACCCAGGGCGGGGCCCTCCAGTTGCAAGACGTGGTCCGGGCCCATCTGGTCGATAGCACCCTGGTGGGATCCGCCCACCTCGACCAGACCGCCGCCTATGACTCGGGCGGGTGTCTCCTGTCCCATTACACGGCCATGACCCAGTCGGTCGTTCGGGACCTTGTGCTCCGCAACGTGACATTTGCCGGGTGCAAGGCCCAGCAGGGCGGCGGGATGATGGCGGGGCGCGGGGCGTCTGTGCAGTTGGAGGGGTGCCGCTTCGAGGCCTGCGCGGCCAGCGAGACGGGCGGGGCCATCGCCACCCGGGGCGTCCTGACGGATCTCGGGTCGACCTTCACGGGCTGCACCAGCGCCACAGGTCCGCGATGCTCTCAGTTCCCCCTGCCAATGGACGGCCGACGCGACCACAGATCCCTCCGGTGTGTGGTTCGCCTCCCACACCCAGACGGACGTGGTTTGATGCCCAGCTCAGTTCTTCGTTCCCTTGGCCACACTCACTCACCCCCCCTCCCTCCCTCCCCCCCCCCCCCCCCCCCCCCCCCCCGCGCAGGCAGCTGCATCTGGGGCAATGGCGCCACGGTGACCCTGACCCGGTCCCAGCTGCTGGCCAACAGCGCCGCCATGGCGGGCGGGGCCGTCTTCCTGGAGGCCAACAGCATCGCCGCCCTCGAGAACTGCACCGCGACCGGCAACCGTGTCCTTCTCGGCACGGGCGGGGTTCTTGCGGCCGAGTCGAGCACGGCCACGGTCACCGGGGGGAGGTACACCTTCAATCGGGCCAAGGAAGGCGGGGTCCTGTACGGGTCGCGGGCCGTTCTCACATCGCGCGGGGCCCGCTATGCCAACAACAGCGCCTCGGCCAACGGGGGGGCGTGGTGTCTGTACGAAGGGACCCTGAACGGGTGGGCCGACGACCTCGAGGCCAACGAGGCCTCCATGGGCGGGGCCCTGCACAGCTCGGAGGGGTTCATCATGCTGGACGGGACGCGCCTCGTCCATAACGCGGCCCTCGCATCGGGGGGCGCCCTGCACGCGGTCAGCTCCCAGCTGCAGCTGCACCAATGCAGCCTCGGGGCCAACGAGGCCTCCCTGGGCGGGGCTGTGGCCCTGGAGAAATCCGCGGCCCTGGTGGCCGGCGCCAGCAACTTCACCCAGAACATGGCAGGCACGGGCGGGGCGCTCTTCTCGACCGGGGACGACAGCCGCTTTGAGCTGGACGAGTGCCAGTTCGTGGGGAATGGGGCCACCCTGGGCGGTGCCGCCACCTTCTCCGAAGTCCGCCCGCCCCCCGCCCCTGCTCCCCTGCTCCCCTGCTCCCCTGCTCCCCTGCTCCCCTGCTCCCCTGCTCCCCTGCTCCCCTGCTCCCCTGCCCCCTGCGCCCCCGCCGGCTGACCGACTCCGCCCCTCTCGCAGAGCGGCTCAGCCAGGGGGTGTCTCTTCGAGTCGAACTTCGCCTCGGAGGGCGGCTCGGCCTTCTACCTGCTCGCCGGCCCCGGCCATCCGGTCTCCACCCACACGTTCCGCTTCCGCCAGTCGACATTCCGCGGGCAGGTGGGCCTCACCGCCGAGAGCCTCTCGCAGCCACTCCGGGCGGCCCTCTTCCTGCGGGGGGTGCGGGTCGAGGTGGAGGAGACCGCCTTCACTGGGAACCTGGCGGGGGCCATCTTCGCCCGGGAGGCCAGCGAGGTCTCTCTGGGCCCGGGCTGTGCCTTCGCGGGCAACGTGGCCCTGGTCAACGGGCTGCGACGGCCCGTCAACGTGTGGTTGAGCGGCGCGGGGCTGACCCTGGCCCAGCCGGAGCTGGTCAACGACACGGCCATCCCGGGGGGTGCCCTCTGGGTCTACCCGGGGGCCGGCGCCAGCCTGCCCGCCGACGGCCTGCCGCCCCTGCTGCCACTGCTGGAGGGGACCCTCATGAACCGGCCCGCGAGCGGGTGCTTCGACACGCCCCTGCTGGACGTGACCGTCCTCCTCAGGGACCCCGCAACTGCGGCTGGGTTCGCCCGGTGCTACTTTGTCGTGTCCGCAGGCCCTGGGACGGTCCGCCACCTCCGCTTTTCTCCCCTCCCACTCCCACTCCCCCAGCCCCCTCCCAAAAAAACGAAACGCGCATCCTCTTTTCCCCGTGAGTTGCATCGCACCAGACCCTCCTTGTGTTCCTCCCGGTCACCCCATCTCTTGTCGCGATCATCCGGGTGGGGTGGCATCCTGTGGGGCAGGACGAGGTCCAGGGCCCCGTGGCGATGAGCTTCACCAACTCCACGGCGGGCCTCCAGGGCAGCTGCGCCGTGCCCGATCCCCGCAGGGAGGCGTCGTACAGGCTCGTCCTCACGTCTGCTGCCCCTCCATCCCCCACCACCACCACCACCACGCACGCACGCATGTAACCCAGGCACACCCCGACTATCAACACTCTCCCCTCCCCTCCACACCGCACCGCACCGCGCACCACACACCACACACCACACACCACACACCACACTTCTTTACACGACACACACCACACACCACACACCACACACCACACACCACCACACACCACACACCACACTTCTTTACACGACACACACCACACACCACACACCGCACACCGCACACCACACTTCTTTACACGACACACACCACACACCACACACCACACACCGCACAGGAACGACGGCCACCGGAACGTGACGGTGGCCAGCTTCTCGACGGCCGAGAACCGGCTGAGCCTGATCATGGGCACGGCGGGCGGCTCGGTGGGGACGGTGGTCCTGCTGCTGCTGGGGCTGGGCTGCAACTTCCTGGTGCGCTGGATCCGCCTCAAGCGGGCCGCGGCCCGGGAGCTGGCTGCATGGAAGGGCTACCAGCTGGCCACGGTCGACTTCGGCGGCCTCAAATTCGTCAGGAAGGTCCGCCCGCGCCGCCGCGTGGGGGTGAGGTGCGTCGATGAGGGGGTGGCCTCGTCGCCTCGCTTGCCCTTGTCCGGGTTCCAAATCCTGCTGCTGACTTTGGGTGGGGCGGTTGCACGCAGATCGGAGAGGGCGGGGCGGGCCAGGTCTTCCTGGCCGACCTCAACGGGACCCCCGTGGCCGTCAAGGTCCGTGGCACCTCCTCAACCACGGTGGCCATCGCCACGTCGAGCCGCCAAGCCACGGGGTCACAGCCACCATACCACCCCCACACACACACACACACACACACACACACACACACACACACACACACACACACACACACACACACACACACACACACACACACACACACACACACACACACACACACACACACACACACACACACACACACACACACACACACACACACACACACACACACACACACACACACACACACACACACACACACACACACACACACACACACACACACACACACACACACACACACAGTTTTATTTTTATTTCCGTTACTTTACACACACAACCACCACCACACCACCACCACCACCACATGCCGTTTTGCACCTGCCCGGCCGAGTTGGCATGATGCGAACCCTGAGGCACCCCGTCCGTCCCCGCCTCCACATCCCCGCCTCCACCCATGCCCCCCATGCACCTCTCCTCTCTTTTCCCTGGCCAATCGGTGTGCTCACTCATCGTCGCTTCTCCACCTCCCGCACAGTTCATCGTCTCGCTGATCGGGGCCACCTTCGAGGCACCCCAGCAGATCGTCACCGAGTACATGGCCCGGGGCTCTCTGGACGGCCTCCTCGCCGGCCGCTCGGCTCGGCTGCCCCTCCAGCTGCGCCTCCGCATGGCCTACGACATGGCCCGCGGTCCGTGACACCCCGCGCTCCTCCACCCCAGCCGCCGGAACAAACCCACCTCCCTCCCTCCCTCCCTTGTCTCACCAACAAGCTTTCCGGTCCATCCTGCCCTTGGGCTTGTGGGCACTCAGGCATCAACTACTTGCACACGCTGCAGCCCCCCATTATCCATCGGTCCGTGCCGTGCTGCCCATGCCCCATGCCCATGTCCATGTCCATGTCCCATGCCCATGTCCATGCCCATGCCCATGCCCATGTCCCATGCCGATCACGCCGTGCCCATCCCACTTCGGCGCTGGATTTCCTCGGACCTCATCGGCGCGCCCCCATCACGACCACCCACACCCACTGCAGGGACATCAAGACAGCGAACATGCTCGTGACGGACGACCTGCGGGTGAAGGTCGCCATCCCCCCTCCCCCCCCCCCCCCCCCCGCCTCCCCGACCCAACCCCCTCACCTCGTCTGTGCTGGGGGCTGGCAGGTCTCCGACTTTGGCATCTCCAGCCTCTCCCAGGTTGGCGGCGTCGCCACGTTGGGCGGGACTCCGGGTCCGTCTGCCCCCCCGCGCTGCCCCAGATTGCCCCACGCCCTGACTTGATTGTCTTCCGTCTGGGACCACACCGCCACCAGAGTTTGCTGCCCCGGAGGTGCTCCGCGATGGGCGCTATCTGCTCGCCTCGGATGTCTTCTCCTTCGGGGTCCGTCCTCTTGCACCTGCCCGGTAATTTCTGTTGCCGGGGTGGGTTTGATGAAAAAAAAACTTGCCCTGGGATCTTGCCCACCGGTCCCTCGGCACGTCGTCACTCACCTCTCCTCGCCGCCCCGCCCTCAGGTTGTCCTGTGGGAGCTGACCACCCGCCAGGTGGCCTGGAAGGGGGTGCCCCGCGACCAGGTCATCACCCGAGTCATGCAAGGCGACCGGCTGCCCGCTCCCCCGCCCTCCGAGTTTCCCGCCGTCTTTTGCGAGCTCATCGGCCGCTGTTGCGCCCAGGACCCCGTGGCCCGCCCCACCATGCAGCAGGTCTGCCTCGCCTCGGCCACGTCGCCTTCACCTCTCGCCGCTCGTGGTGGCTCAGATTGTGGAACGGCTTGGCGCCGAAGCGGAGATGAACCCCTACCTGGCAGACCCCTCCAGCCAGCCCAACAAGCCACGACGTCCCAGGCGCAGGGCCGCTCCTGCCGGGGACGAGACGGCAGACGTCGTGTTGGAACCCCTCAGGGATGAGAGGTTGCAGGCCCCGCTTCTCGACCAGCCCGTCTGAACCCGGACGCAAGGGGGAGGCGCGAGATGAACACTGTTGCCGATCTCGTTTAATGCAGCTCCGCAATCGCCTCAAAGCTGCAGACGAGAGCAATGTAACTCCAACAGTAAAACTGTTCCCTCGACCCAACCGGCCAGAGGCGAAGTGTGAAATGCCGGGTTGGGTCCTGTCCGGGGGTACTGTTAACAAAATTTGATTGAATTTGTTTTTTTGAACCGGCGCTCGATGTCTCTCATCGCTCTGCCGCATTCGATATTACAGAACATCTTGCTATTGCTTGATGATTCTGCCGTCGCAGCGGTCCGAGGGACTCAGCCGTCAGCGTCACTTTATGAGCTTTTTTTCATTCAGGTATTCCAATCCTGTCGGGACTTGGCCCAGATGCATTCCGAATCTTTCTATTTTGCGCGCAAGTCCTTTTTAGAACAGGAGGAACACCGGATCCTCACCCTCATTTCAGAAGTGGAGGAGAGCCACCCCGCCGAGCTCAATGCTGTGCGTGAGTCCAAGCGGCGTCTCCGCTCACTCAGTTACCCAGATTTATCAGATGTCGATGGTACCTTGGCAGACCTACCCTCCTCCTCGGTGGTGGCTCTGGTGTTTCGTGCCTTGAACGTGCTCCTGTGTGGCTCGGACCCCGAGGAGCGGTGGGCCTTGCGGGCCCATCAGCAGATTGCTGAATTCATGGGCATTAAGACGACGTCCCCCCTGGACCCACTACTTAGGTTTCCTTGTGGCGGTCTGCTCGGTCCCGTCCCTCACAGCATCACCTTCCCCCCTCCCCCAGTCCTTTCGGACCATCAAACAGCCCTCCTGGAACGTCTCGTGGTCATGCCCAGTTGGGAGGACACGGAAGCCTTCGTGGTCTGTCCCCTCGGGTTTTCATGTTCCGAACTGACCCTTCGCCTCGTGTGCTCCTCTTCGGACGGGGGGGGGGCCTGGTGGCTGTGTCGGCAGTACCCGCGCCTGGTCTCGGAGCTCTTCCAGTTCACCTCGGCGCTGCTCGACTTTCAGCAGGCCCTCGAGCCGGCCCGCTGCACGGCCCTGCGCTCCTTGCACAGGTCCGTCCCGCCGCCCGCCCGCTCGCGCACCCACCCCGCCTCACTCGCCGCACTGCTCGCTCTCGTCGGGCTCGGGGGACAGAATGCTGACCCACCTGGCAGCCCGGCTGGTTCTGGCGCCGCCCTCGATCGCCCGGCAGCGACTGCTCTTCATTTCCCCGGCCTCCACCCCCCCGCCGGCGGCGGCCCCGGAGGTCCCAGCGGCTCACCCCGCCCCAGGCGGCGTCTCGGCATCCGCTGCTCCGGCGCCCGTGACCCCCAACCGGAAGGGCCCCGCCCCTCACGCCTTAACGCCGTACCCGGCGCCACCCCGTGTCCGCGCCACGTCGCCGCCAGGCCGCAGCAGCGGGAGCCAGTCGTCCCCACCCCGCCCGTCACGCACCGCATCCCTCGCCCGGGCAGCCTCGCCGAGTGGGTCGGGGCGGCTCGCAGCCGCGGCACCCGTCTCTGCAACTGCGACCACCACCCCCGGCCGCCCCCGCACAGCCCCCACCGCCGGGCCCCGCGCCTCCAGTCCCACCGCCTTGCGCGGCGCCGTGGCCGGACCCCGCTCCCGAAGCCCTGCGGTCACCACCCCACGCGCCCGCAGCCCTGCAGTGACCACCCCGCGCTCCCGCAGTCCGGCAGTCGCCAACCCACGCGCCCGCAGCCCGGCCACCCCGCGCACACCCCGGGCCGGCCTGATCCCGGGGGCCGCTGTCACCACCCCCCGGTCGACCACCCCCCGGTCGACCACCCCCCGGCGCCCCGCCTCGCCCCGCCGGCCGATGCCCGTCCAGGCCCCCGTCACCCCGATGTACGCGGCTCGCCCCTCGCCGCCACCCTCGCCCCCTCCGACCGCCTGCCCGGGGATGGCCACAGGGTCCCCGGCCGCCTCGCCGGTCCCCTCGCCGGCCCCTCTGCTGCCCATCTCAGCCCTGTGCGGCTCGCCAGACGAGACCAGACCCGTCCTCTCGTCGCCGCCTCCCACCCAACCCCTGCCTGAGGCCGCCAGCACCAGCCCCGGTCGGCAGTACCAATACCCGGCCCCTGAGGTGACCTTCACGCCGCGCCGCCACCGGGCTGCCGCCGCCGCCGCCACCACCACCACCACCACCTCCACCGAAGACAGCCTGCCCCCCGCCATGGCGGCGTGTCTCAGCCCACCTCCGCCCCCGAGCCCCCAAACCAGCCCACCGCAGGCCGCTGCGGCAACCCCGCCACTGGCACCGCCCGCCCGACCGGCCGGCCTGCTGGCGCTGCTGCCCGAGGACAGTCCCGTCGCCCCGCCCCTGGCGCCCCCATCTTCCTCGGCGGCAGGGGCCCCGGCGCAGCCCGGCTGGGCCGAGGTGGTGCGAGCGCGGGACCGGCTGGCCGGCGTGGAGCAGCGGCTGATGCAGCTCTCCAGGGCCCAGGTCGACGAGGTCCGGCCCGGCTCCTCAGCCCGGGGCTGGGTGGTGCTGGTGCTACCATGCTCTTGGGTGGTATCGTCTCAATGGTATCTCGCCTCGTTTTGTGTATTATAATGGCCGCCTGCCTGCCCCGCTCGGTACCCCCCCCCCCCCCCCCCCCTCCCCCCCCCCCCCCCTCCCAATGCAGATCCGGGCCATGCAGCGGCCGCCGGCCATCGTCAAGCGGGTCCTGGCCGCGGTGGCGCTGCTGCTGGGGAAGGACACCAGCTGGCCCACGGCTCAGCTGCTCCTGGCCAAGTTCAGCTTCCAGGTCAACGTCACAGGTCCGCGGGGGTCACCGCCCGGGTGGCTGTTACCCCCACACACACACACACACACACACACACCACTCATGGACAAATCTCCCCATGTTGTATGGGCAGAGCTGAGCCCGGCCGTTCTGGAGGCCGTGCAGCCATACATGCTGCCCGAGGGCTCCTTCGAGGAGCACTTCTCCAAGACGGTCCGTCTCAGCCATGGTCACCAGGCCACGGGGGGGGGGTCACAAGCCACGGGCACGGGGGGCCATAGCCACCAAGCCACGGGGGGGGGGGGTCATAGCCACATGGTCGACATCACCGTGTGGCGCGCTGCCGATTCGCCCTTGGCACGTCGTCGCACTCTCATCACCCGCCCATCCTGTCTGTGGGTGCCCCTCGGGGTTCCCGTGCAGGTGAACAACACCCTCGTGGGCTGCCTGTACGAGTGGGTCCACCGGGTGGTCCAGCTGCACCGCGCCCACCGGGCCTACCTGGCCCTCACCGCCCCGCCCGCCCGGGCCCAGGGCCAGGCCCAGGCCCAGTGGGACGCCATGCGCGCCCACTACCAGCAGTCCGTGCCCACTCCGCTCCGGCCCCACTCCCGAACCCCAAACTTTTTCGCCTTCCACTTCCCCTTCTTCCACCCTTCGCGCCCTCGCTGACTGAGATTTTCTTCTCCTTTTCGTGGGGTGGTGGCTCGGGTGGTGGTGGTGGTGGTGCGTGGGCCCCGTCTGCTCTTCTCAGGACCGCCGACCAGCGCGTGGGCCTCGTCTGCCCCGAACCCGACCCGCTCGCCTCGCCCCCTCGCCCGGCGGCCCACCCCGCCGCCACCGCCACCGCCTCACCCGCGCCGCCCACAACCCCCCGGGGGACCGCTGTGGTGGTGACGGTGGCCCCGGGCGCCAGCCTCACCCCGCGCGGTGTCCGCGATCGGCTCCAAGGCGCATGTGGGCTGCCGGGGGACGGGGTGCCCGAGGTGGACCAGCTGGGCCCGGACCACGTGGGCCAGCTGCTGGCTTTCATCCACCCGCCCCCCCTGGTGCCGCTCCTCTTCCAGGCCCTCTTCCTGCTCCTGCCCCCGACCGCCATCCGCGGCAGCAGTCAGCAGCAGCAGCAGCCAGGCGCCGCCCCGGCCACCCCGCGCTCCCTCCGGCTGGCCCCGCCCGGCCGGCCGCCCCTGAGCCCTCTGCTCCGCGACCAGGGCGTGACCCCGCTCCACATCCGCCCGCCGCCCTCGCCCCGCGGGGCCTCCTCCTCGGGACTGCGGGCCTCCTCCCCCGGTCCCAGCACCCGGTCCCCGGGCGGCCCAGGGTCCCCCGGCTGGCAGCCGCAGATGCTGCCGCCCCCGTCCCCTGGCCGCCCCCGCTCGGCCCCACGCGGCCTGCGGGCTCCGTCACCACCACGGTCCGCTCGCCTCCCCGTCCCACCACCACTCGTTCCTCCTCTCATCACCATCACCACCACCACCAACGTTCTCTGCATTCATCGGCGTCCTCGCCTTCCTTACCCCGGGTGGGGTGTGGCTGTTACTCGGTTCCTCGGGTGGGGTGCGGATGGTGGCTGTTACTCGGGGTGGCACAGCCCGACCCCCGAGGGGCAGATGCGGGTGGTGGTCTGCGGGGCGGCCACGGCCCAGTGCACGCTGGTCGGCGGGACCCACCCCGAGGCCACGCTGGCGGGGCTCCTCAGGTCCGCGCGGAGATCGCAGCGGCCAGCGGAACATGGATGTGGTGCCTGCGGCCGCCGAATCACTCGATCCTCCTTCCTCTGCTGGCGGTCCTCCGTTTGTCTGGCTGTTCGTGCTGGGGGGGGGGGGGGGGGGGGGGGGGCGGCCGTGCAGCCCTGACGACGCGTGGATGGAGGGCCAGCGCCTCCTGCGGCTGCCCCTGGACGAGCTCAAGCAGATCCTCACCTCCCACATGCCTCAACGTCCGTCGCCCCGCCCGGCGCCCCCGTGAGGGCGCTTTCCTCGGGGAGATGGAGGGTGGGGAAGGCATGGGCATGGGGATGTTTTTCCTTGTGCACGTCATGGAATCTGGGGTTCCCCCATCACCATCACTCCCTCCCATGCGGGTCTGCGCACCTGTGTGCGACCGGCGGGTTTTGTGGGCAGTGCCGACGGAGGCCCAGCTGGAGCTGCTGGCGGACCTGGTCGACCGGCCCCAGTTCAGTGTGGCCCAGGCGGCCCAGGTGTGTCCCTTGCTGGGTACCATGGCCCAGTGGGTCCTGACGGCCCTCGAGCGGCTCCTCCAGCGGCTGGCCCTCGAGCCCTCCGCCACCGCCACCGCCCCGTCCCCTTCCAGCCCACCGGGCACCTGAGGTCGTGGGGGCCGGACGGACGGTGCTGACAGGCGCTGTTTGTCGCTCTCATCGGCCCTCTTGTGGATACATCCCCTCCCCCCCTCGTCGCCTCCCCTCGTCCGTGCGTTTCGTGGGCACGCCGCTTCGCTTTTGCGGATTCTCCTCCCCCTCCTCCTTCCCCCCGTGCCGTTCGTGGTGATGTGGGCGTGTGTGGCCGGGGACTTCTCTTCTGGCTCCGGCATGCCGGTGGTGGGTTCGGGTGGTGTGGGCCGGCAGCCCGGGGGGGTGGAACGGAGGCGTGTGATGGCGGGGAGGAGTCGTGCCCCTCCCGCCCACCCTCCTTGTTGCTCGTCACAGCTTCTTCTCTTCGGGAACGAAAAAGCCGCCTTCCGATCCGAAGGCGAGACGAGAACAGCAGTATAGAAAAAGCAGTCGGTCCCGGTATTTACATGACGATCCTCAGAACGGTCGTCAATTCTTCGTCGAGGGGGCGGCGGCGACCTCAGGGACGGGAGCAGGCACGACGACCTTGGCCTCCGTCTGGTCGGCCCCGTCCGTCTGGGGCTGCTCCTCCTTCACCTCCTCCTTCTTCTCATCTTCCTTCTCTTCCTTCTCCTTCTCCTCCTCCTTCTCCTCCTCCTTCTCCTCCTTCTCCTCCTTCTCCTCCTTCTTCTCTTTCTTCTCCTCCTCCGGCTCGTCTTTGCGGGAACGGGTCCGCCTCCGCTCAGGGGCAGGGGCCTCCTCCCGGGCACGAACCGCCTTCTCCTTTTTGGGGGGTCCTGGCGAGATCGGAGGGTGATCAAATTCCCCGCAGGGCTTAAGGGCACGGACCTTCACCACCAACACACTTCCGTTGGTTCACCCGCTTGATAAAGTTGTCGATCTGGGTCTGCTGGGCCTCCGTGAGGCCGGCAACAACACCGAGGTCGGACCGCTCCACTTTGCGAGTGGGCAAATAGCACCGGAGGTGGAAATAGGAGGGACCCCTGGTCAAACGGGATCAAGCGCCTGGAATAGCGGGAGGGAAAGACCATTGATCATTGTTCACACCGGTCAGGAGCCGCAATGTGCCATCGCCGATGGTCTTATTGCATTTTTTGCAATGGGACCGTCCACTCGATGCTGTTTCAATCCGAATGCCACCTGCCAAGTCGCCCATTTTCAAAATTTCAAAACGCAAGCGGGAGTCTGGTGAGCTGGGTGCTTTCGTCCCGCCGGGTGATGCTTGACTTCTCGTGGCTCGCCTGGGAGCTGCCACAAACCTATAAATGGATTCTTGCTCTCCCCATTTTTGTGGTGGTATGGTGTGGCATTAGTTTTCGCCATGTCCCCTTCATTCCGTTGGGTCGCTCTGGATCAACGGTTGTGGGCGCCTGTTTAATGGTTCTTCTGGGTGTTATCCATCCAAACAAGGCCCTGGGGCTGATTAATACCGATGTGATTCTTCTTCTCCTCGGTCTGTGACCCACAGCACTTTGGATCCTCACCGAGATCGCAGGATTTATGGTGATGGTCGAGTTCCTCGACCGCGCTGGGGTTTTCGTATTGATCGGCGAGTATAGTGCGAGGTTCTTTAAGTCAGCCTTTGGGACTCTCATCTGGATCTGCATCGCCGCGGGAGCTCTCGCCGCCATCGTCACCAACGATACGACCTGCGTCTTTTTTGCACCCTTCGGTCTGTCCCATCCACCGGGCATGCCTCAATACACACCGGTTTAGTGGTGCACCTTTGCCGGACGCGCAAGTATCCCTTTGCCCCCTTCCTTCTGGGCCTGGCCACCTCGGCCAACATCGGGTCGTCGCTCTCCCCCGTGGGCAACCCGCAGGTCTGACCTGTTCACGCCCTCGTCCGTGTCGTCACGGGCCTGCAATAGAACATGATTGTCGCCACGGCCGAGAGTACCCAGGGGGGCGACCAGCTGTCCTTCATGGGCTTCCTGATCCACATCGGGCCGGCCGCCGTTGTGGGCATGGTCATCAACACGGGGCTGCTCTGGTCCGTGGGTGACGCATACCTCCCTCACCCCTGACTATCACCACCCCCTCTTCAGCTTGTATTACTGGAAGCCGCTGAAGGCGGCCAGCAACCCAGCGCCCGCCGCGCCCGAGGCCTCATCCTCATCGGGGGCGTCGATGGTGCCCTTGGAGGAGGTGGCCAGCGCCGATGGTGCCACACACGAGTCTCCGGTCGCTCCCGCGGCGTCCGCCCAGCGACCACTGCCTGGGACGGTCGACCTGGGGGTCGCAACCACACCCGCGCCAACCGGGTCCTTCTACGGGAGCACCGGGGAAGCGGCGGCAGCGGCGGCTCCGTCCCCTGCCCACCCCGACATCAGCCGCGGTCGCGATGGAGGCGCCGTCTCCCTCCTGCGCCCAACCGCCGATCGGGTCTGCAGTGGCTGTGGTGATCTCCTGGGGTGGTGGGTGCAGATCACCCCATCACCGACTCCATCGCTCGCCAACCCCCACTCCCTCCTCCTCCTCCTCCTCCTCCTCCTCCTCCTCCTCCTCCTCCTCCCCCCCCCCTCCCCTCCCCCCGAGGCAGCTAACCCACCGCTTCCTCTCACGCTGCTCACCTCCCTCCGCCCACCGCGCGTGGTCGTACAGCCTGCTGGGGGCTGGTGGATGACCCAACGGGTGATGCGCTACCGGATCGGGGCCGTGCTGGCACTGGTGGTGGCGGGGCTGATCGCGGGTGTCCACATGGGCTGGTGCGCCATGCTGGGCGCCATGCTGCTGCTGGCCATGCACAGGGCGACTGCAGCCCGGTCCTGCTGAAGGTCCGTCCGACCCCCACTTCACATTTACCCCTGTTGATATGTTGTTGCGACGACGGGCGGGGCAGGTCGACTGGGGCTGCTGATCTTCTTCGCGATGCTGTTTGTGGTCATGGGCGGCTTCAACGAGACCGGTCTGCCCGAGGCTTTCTGGGGCTTCATGCAGCCGGCCTTCCTGCCCCTCGACTCCGTATGGTCTGCCCCGCCCATCCCCCGTCCTCCAAGTGCCCCTTCACCCCCATCGGCCCGTCACCACACGTCCCCATCCCCATCCCCATCCCCATCCCCATCCCCATCCCCATCCCCACCCCACCCACCCGGACAAATCCCCGATCCAGGGCCACCTGCCTCTACTCGCTCTTCATCCTGGTGGCCAGCAACCTCTTCAGCAATGTGCCCCTGCCAACTGGTCCGGGCCTCCATCCTGCCTCAAACAGCCAACCCCCCCCCCCCCCACACATCCATCCCACCCATCCCACCCATCCCACCCATCCCATCCCATCCATCCCATCCATCCCATCCATCCCATCCATCCCATCCATCATCCATCCACCTTCTTCACCCGACCGCCTCCCCGGGTGCGGCAGATCATCCCGATGGTGGTCAACCTGGAGAAGGACGCCAACCCCGGTACCTGCTGGCCTTCGTCAGCACCATCGCGGGCAACCTCAGTCCGTCCATCCCCCATCCCCCATCCCATCCCCATCCCATCCCCCATCCCCATCCCCATCCCCATCCCCAGCCCCCATTCTCCATCCCCATCCCCCATCCCCATCCCCATCCCCATCCTCCATCCCCCATCCCCCATCCCCATCCCCAGCCCACATTCTCCATCCCCCATCCTTTGCATCTGGATCCCGGAAACCGATCCATCCGCACAACGACCTCACCCCCCCCCCCCTACCCCCCCCCCCCGGGCAGCTCTGATTGGCAGTGTGGCCAACCTGATCGTCGTTGAGCGCGCGAAGGACTACTATAAGGTCGCCTTCCCCTCCCCTCCTCTCCTCCCCTCCTCTCCCCTCCCCTCCTCCCCCTCCACTCCCTTCCGCCTTTTCGTGTGCTCACGGGCCGCGTGCCGGGGGTGGTGGCGGGTGTCGGGGCAGGGATTCTGGGAGTATTTCCGGTTCGGGGCGTGTCCACCATGCTGGTGCTCATCTGCGGCACGGGCTGGTCCTCGCCATGGCAACTGGGCCCCGCCATCCCTCGCGCCTCCTCCTCCATCAGCCTCGCCTCCCCGGTGCCACCGGACACCGCCAGCTCCGCTGTTCCGCTTTTCCCGCTCCCAACCGCCGCTGTGCCCCTTCCTTCTTACGACACACCATCGGACCCTCCTCCGCCTCTTCCTCCCTCCCTCCCTCCTCTCCCCCAAGAACTCTGCGGTTTATCATCCGGAAACTCACATCCCCTCATCGAGTGCGAAGAAGTCATACCCCCCCCCCCCCCCCCCCATCCTGCATCCTCCTCCTCTCCTTCTCTCTTCGCTCGCCTCTCTCCCCATCGCGCGGCGGCAATAGCAGGCGCTGCCTGATGGAAGCAACGTGATCGAGACCGGAGTCAGAAACGAGGGAGGCGGAACAAGCGAAAACAAACAGCTCAGCCAGAGGAGAAGAGAAACTCGGGGGGAGGGAGCGGAAGGAGGGGAGGGAGCGGAAGGAGGGGAAGGAGGGGAAGGAGGGGAAGGAGGGGAAGGAGGGGGATGGTGCCGGTTGGTGGCTGCGCTCTCATCTGTGGGGAAGTGGCGATCACCGCCGCCTGCTGGTCCCGCCGCCCGTGTTGTCGGGGTAGGCGGCAGCGGCAGCGGCGGTGGTGGCCGCCAGGGCCCTGCCTCCCGCTTCCGCAGCCGCGGCGAGGGATGGCAGGGCATTGGGGTTGCTGTTACTGCGCCTGTGGATGGCCGGACCGGCAGGCCGGTGGCGGGTGCTCGCGACCGAGGGGCTGCCCCCCTCGCTGCCATCGGTCCCGTTCCGCCCTTGCTGGCCCTGGCCCTGGCCCTGGCCCTGGCTTTGGCCCTGCCAGGCCCGGGCGGCAGCCCCAGACGAGGCGGCGGGGGGCGGGGCCGAGCTGCCGCTGCTCCCGCCGCCACTTCCGCCTCCCGCCGCCGCAGACCCGCCCGCGGAGGCGTTGGCGAACATGGCAGGGGAGGGCAGGGGCTGGTAGCAGAAGGGCGAGACGGCCTGCAGGATGGCCAGGAGCGGGCTGGACAGGTAGATGTGCAGCGACTCGACCAGCGAGTGCGGCCGGGTGCCCGTCGTGCCCTGGGGTGGCGTGTGGGTATGCGCGGGTGTGTCGGACGTGTCGGACGTGTCGGACGTGTCGGACGTGTCGGACGTGTCGGACGTGTCGGACGTGTGTGCGTGCATACCCCCCCCCCCCCCCCCCCCCCAACACAGCACCACCACCAGGGCCAGGCAGGACAGGGGGGAGCAGACCTGGACGAGGCCCAGCAGGAAGTTGAGGATGGTGGGGGTGAGCTCGCCCAGCTCGTCGATGGACGGGTTGATGTTGCGCCCCACGCAGACGAAGATGAGCCGGTTGGGGTCGCCCTCGCCCTCACCCTCACCCTCGCCGCCCTCGGGGCTGCTGGAGGCCGAGGGGGCGGCCAACTTCTGGGGCCGGGGCGGCCCCGAGGAGAGGGCGTTCTTGAAGGCGGTCAGCAGCTTGGCGAAGGTAACCAAGCTGTGGTCCCCCAGCACGAACTGGCCGCTGTGGTGGGTGAAGACCCAGCACTGCATCACCGAGTCGAAGGCTGCGTGGGGGCGGGGGGGCCGGAGGCCCAGAACGAAAAGAGAGGATCAGAGACCGAGCGTGGGGCGCATTCTGGGTGGCAGTGAGGGCGGTGAGCGGGGGGCCCCACAAGGACATGCAAAAGGCCCGTGCACAGGAGAGCGTGGTTCTGTGTGCCGGGCGGACCTTCGCGCTGGGTGCGCATCTCGAGGAGGGACGACGGGATGGTCAGCACCAGCACCACCGTGTGGCCCTCGTGCATGTACGAGGCGGCGCGGCCCCCGGGGGCAGGCAGGGGCTGCTCGTCCATGTCGAGGTCGTCCTCGTCGGCCCCCCGGTCGCCATCCTCCAGGGGCCGGTCGGCCACCCGGGGGCCCTCGGGGGGCGGCCCGCCCTGGACCAGGGTGATGGCCGAGTCGTCCAGGGTGAAGGTCAGCCGCTGCTGGAGCAGCAGCGTGCGTTTCTTGAGCGGGGGCAGCACCGGGCCGCCCGGGCCGACGCCCCCGAGGCCGCCGGGCGTGTCGGCTTCGGAGACGGGCCGCATGAAGGGCGAGTCCATGTCCGACTCGGACTCGGCCCGGGCCCCGCGCCGCGGCTGCCGGTCGGGGCTGGCGGGGGTCTGGGGGATGGTCAGGGTGGCCGGGGCCATGGACTGGACGAAGCGGATCAGGGGCCGCTTGGCCACCAGGTGGATCCACTCGGAGGCCCAGGTGGGGTCCTCCTCGCAGAGGCACAGCAGCACCGCCTCGCAGCAGATGGAGACCCCGCCCAGGAGCAGGTCCGGGTGGGTCACCCAGGTCGTCCGCCGCTTGCCTGCCGCTGTCCCTGGCGGCTGCTGGGCCCCGGCGGCGGCGGTGGCGGTGGCGGGAGAGGCGGAGGTGCCTGAGGACTTGGCGGCGCCGCTGGTGGTGCGGGCGAAGAAGAGATGCTCGGCCCGGTCGGTGATGCGGGTGACCACCTCGGACAGGGTCGAGAAGACCTCCAGGATGTCGGGCACGGTGTGGCTGCTGACGGTTATCGTCAGCGGGTGCAGGTCGGCACGTAACGCGAAGATGGGCAGCATCTCGACTGCACATCGGCCAGCCCCCCGCCGAAAGGGCCGGGTGAGCACAACGGAACAGGAGGCGAATGGGGGACGGGCGGGAGGTGGGACGCATTGGTTTCGAGGGAGGTCGGCAGACATTGGCTTGAAGGGGTCGCCGAGCACACGAGGGCGAGGTGCGGGCAGTTGGCCAGCAGGGCCACGTGCGAGGAGGCGATGATCTTGGCCTGGACGTGATCCATGCTGGCCAGCCACCACCCCTGGGCCGTGATGGGCGGCCCGGCCCGGCTGGGCAGTAGCCCGCTGGTCACTATTGTTCCCCATCCCGATGTGTATTGTGTGTGTGTGGGATGATGATAGGAGGGGTGCG
This sequence comes from Paratrimastix pyriformis, assembly GCA_027972325.1. Classification (NCBI taxonomy): domain Eukaryota; phylum Preaxostyla; family Paratrimastigidae; genus Paratrimastix; species Paratrimastix pyriformis. Next base: position 281,470 of record JAPMOS010000006.1, read on the forward strand.
TGAAGTTAGCCCTTGCTTGCTGCATACACACCACAGGCCACGGGCCACAGACCACCCTCTGGACGGCGGGCGGAGAGGAGGGTGGCGTAGAGCATCTCGGGGTTGGGGCTGGGCCCGAGGAGCCCCATGAGGGCGTGGTCGGCCCAAAGGACGGCCGGCACCCGACCCGCCAACAGGAGCCGCTGCATGATGACGGTGCCCTCGATCAGGCCCGCGCCACGGAGGAGCACCCGCCGACAGCGGACCCCGGCCAGCAGCACCCGGCGCAGGATGCCACCCAGGTGAACCGTGGTCCCGGACAGGGACAAGGTGGCCGTCTGCCGGTTGGTGTCCAGCTGGAAGAAGCCCCCGCCCGGGGACGAGGCCGTCGGACTGGCGGCCCCCACAGCGCCAGCAGAGCCGGGGGCGGCAGCGGGTCTCGTGACCAGGTCGCGCAGCCCGGCCGAGACGGTCAGCTGCTGCAAGGTGAAGAAGACCGCCCAGGGCTGGTGGGCCCGGTGCTTCTTGGGCTTCGCGCTGCTGCCCGCGGCGGTCGGGGGCGCGGCTGCAGCGGCTGCCGCCTCGGCCACACGGCGGGTGGAGGAGGTCGTGCGGGATTGGCCGCTGCGCACCGAGGGGGCCCCGCCACCCGTTCGCTGGGAGGATACCGAGGGGGCGACTCGGTCGCCCCGGTGCTGATGGTGCTGGTGGTGGTGGTGGTGCCGATGGGGGTTGGGCCGGCCGTCGGGCGGGCGGACCCCGCTGGGCGGCTGGGCGGCGGCCGGGTCGAGCAGGGTCGTTAGGGTGTAGTAGAGGGCCGCATAGGGCCGCAGGTCGCCCAGTTCGACCACGTGGAGCCCCAGCCGGCCCACGTTGACCAGGAGCAGCAGGGCCGAGTCCTTGCGGGAGGAGGCCTGCGGGGCCGGCAGGCGGGAGGTGGTGGGAGGGGCCCGCAGGGGCATGGTGGCGCTCGAGAAGCTGGAGCCAGGCCGGGCCGGGCCATCGGCCATCGAGAAGGTGCGCCGGTGGAGGAGCGAGAGGGCCGGGGGCGCGGGGGTCGCCTCGGGCAGCGGGGCCAGCGACCGACGGATGACTTCCTTGCTGCTCATGGCCGACACCTGCACCAGTAGCTCCTGCAGGGAGACCACAAATACCTCCGCAATGGCCGGGGTCGCCGGCTTGGGGAGGCTGCTTCCGTAGGGGTACGGGCCGCTCTTGGGGACACTTCCACTGCCCATTCCCATTCCCATTCCCATGTTGCCCATCAGGCGGCTCCCAGCCAGCCCGGAGATCGGCGAGGTCGTGGTGGTGGTGGCGGGCACGGAGGCACCTGTGGTGGTGGCCCCGGTGGCCCCGCTGGGGGCCGCGAGGATGCTGAGCCGCATGGAGGGCAGCAGCAGCGAGAGAGCGTTGATGGAGATGGTCTTGCGGCTGGAGGTGGTCTGCCAGAGGCCCGGCGAGCCCGCTCGGATCGGGTCGGCCACCTCGGCGCCCGACTCGTTGTGCATGTGGATCTGCGAGACGCTCGCGCAGCCGTCCAGGGGCCGGGTCTGGTCGGCGCTCAGCTGCAGCAGCACGTCACCCTCTCGGCCGCATTGAATCTCAATCAGCGAGAGGCGCACCCGCAGGTGGAGGCTCAGCGAGGCCGGCGGGAGTGTCCGGTCGGCCGGCCCCCCCGTGGGTGTCGTCGCCCCGGCCCGGCCGCCGCCACTAACGCCCGCCCGATTGGCCGCAGGAAGCCCGGGGGAGCTGACCGGGGTATGCCTGGCGGCAGCCGACAGCCCCGGGGCCCCGGCTGAGGTGCGCCGGACATGGTGATGGTGCCGCTGGGCGGCGGCGCGCTGCTCGGGATCCGACGAGGTCTCGGTCGATTGGCCCCGGCTGGCCGGTACCTGGGACGTCTCGTCCCTGCGAGGGCTTCGGGGCACCGGCATCACATCACCGGATGGCGGCGAGGTTGCTTCGGGGATCGTCGATGCAGCCGCGTTGACGACCACTGTGGGGGCGGCGGCGGCGGCGGCGGCGGCGGCCGCTGTGGAGCCGGCGGGTGGGGGCGGCGTGGGGAGGCGGGGAGGCGGGGGCATGGCCAAGCCCTCGTCGGATAGGTCGGGGGGCGGGCAGAGTAGCGGCAGGACGTTGGCCTGGGCCACCGTGAGGCGCTCGAGTGATTGGCGCCAGCCGGCCAGACTCGAGAGGACCAGGTCCATGGCGGCCCGGGTGAGCTCCAGCCGGGGGGGCGAGTTGATGAAGACCATCACCATCGAGGTTGTCTGAGGCGGGTCCGCGTCGCTGCTGCCGGTCCCAGCCGCGGCCCCGGCCTCTTGCTGCTGACCGGATGGGGGACGGACGGGGGACGGCGGGAACGGCTGGGGAGGTGGTGGGGACGGGTCGGGGGAGACGGGGCGCCCATCCCGGTCCAGCGGAGCAGGGGGTGGCTGGGGGGCGAGCGGTTCCATCGCATCAGCGTTGCCGATGCTGACGTGGGCCCGGACGATGATCTCCGGGGTCGGGATGACATGGATGATCCGCAGCTCGGGCGACCCCGGCTGGGCAGGCGCCGCCGCCTTGCCGCTGCCCCCGAGGCCGGCGGTCAAGCCGGACCCCATCGCAGTCTGGGCCGCCGAGGACAGCGGGACCAGAGTGGGCGGCGAGAGCAGTGGCTCGGCTGGCCGGGCCGAGTCGCGGAGCAGGATGGCCTGTCGGGCAGATGGGCAAATGAGTGTTTGTGTAAGGGCAAGAGGGTGGAGGGTTGGCGATTCCTGCGAGCTAAAATGGGACAGGCCGGACCTTGCCCCAGCCCACCCTGACGGTCAGGTGTACCTGGATGGCCGTCGTCCGGGTGGGCAGCACCAGGGCCGGGGCCGCCACCAGCTCGCTCACAAGGGGACCGCTCCCGGTGGCACTGCCACCGCTGGCCCGGGTGCGCCGGGTGCGCATCGAGTAGGCGACCGAGCCCCCGCCGCCGCCACCGGCACCCGTATCGCCTCCGGCCGAGTCCAGGGACGGGGCCAGCCCCGGCACGGACTGCAGCGAATCGGCCCGGCGGGCGCGGGACCGGGTCCGGTGGCGGGTGGTGGGGTGGTAGGGCCTCATCAGGATGCTGGCCGAGCCGCCCTCGGGCGGCGGGGACTCGGCCATACTCCCGGCCGTGAGTCGCGGGCCGCCGCCAGGGAGCTTGGGGCGGAGGAGTCGCGGGTCCGTGACGGCCGGCCGGCCGGTGGGGGTCCCGTTGGCGCTGGTCCGGCAGGTGCGGTCGTCCTGGGGCAGCGAAGACTGGGCCTCGCTCGCCTCTGCACAACACACCAGTGGCGGCAGTTATAATGACATGCGGGGTGCGTGCGTGTGCAGTGAGCGTGGCAGCGGGTACGACCAAGCGGGATGAGTGTGCGTGTGTAGGGCGGACCTTGGGTGGAGGCGCTCACACGCAGATCGCGAACCTCCCGGCGGAGTCGCATGACCTCTTGCAGAGGCTCGGGGGCCAGCCGTGGCATGGCCGGGCACTTGGCCCAGACGGTCCAGGCACGGAGGAGCACCTGCGCCTGGGCGACGACGGCCGGTTCGAGCGCGGCCTCCATCCCGCCCAGGAAGGCGCTCCCGTGGATGACAGTGGCCCCGTCACTCTCCCGCCGTGAGGCCCCGGCCCGCAGTGAGGCCGCTGGGAACAGGATGCGAGAGACGGGTGCCGGCGGCAGCGGGAAGTGGGTCGCATCGGCGAAGCTCTTGGTGGTGTAGGGCGGCAGGAGGCTGGCCGGGGAGTGGGTCAGGTCGAAGTAGCGGCGCCAGGTCTCCTCGGGCCGGAGCAGCCCCGGCCCTGGAGCGGGCCGGCCGAGAGACTCGTCCATATCGCCCAGCAGGGCCGTCGTCGGCACGGGCATGGCCGGGACGGCCAGCAGGCGGGCCGGGTCGTAGGGATGCAGCACCAGCTGGCTGGGCGGCACCATGGAGGCCGAGATCATGGTCAGCTCCATGGCGCAGCTGAGCATGCGTTGGGTGCCCGGGTCGGGAGCCGCGGCCGAGGCGGCAGGACCCGAGCCTGGCGTCCGTGGGGTTCCGCTGCCGCTCGCGGGAGTCTGTCGGCCGCCCGGCCCAGGAGCCGGACCCCCGGCCCCGGCGGCCTCGTCGTCGGATGAACCGCTGGTGGAACAGGACACCGAGTACGAGGCCCCCGAGACGGATGGCGCCGAGGCCAACGAGCCTCCCTCGCCACCCATCTGCTGCTGGCTGGGCAGGCCGTTCGCAGGGGGCTGGGCCCCGGGGGCGAGGCGCTCCGAGAGGCCCAGTCCGCAGCCGATGCTCTCCATGTACACCACCAGGGCGTGCGAGTCGACCCAGGGCCGGGCTGAGGGGCGCGCCAGGGTCGTGGTGGCCACGCACTCGGCAGGCAGCAGCGGGTCGGCCGGGAAGACGGCCAGCAGGGAGGCCAGCCGGACGTGCAGCCGCACCTGGGAGAGCAGGCTGAGCGAGTCCGTGCGCAGCTGGGGCCCGTACTTGCTGGCCAGCGTCTTGACCGCCTCCACCGCGGTCTGGGTCTCCAGGGGCCTGCGCGAAGATACGCGGGAGAGAGGTGAAGCGAAAAAAATGAAAGTGCTTCACCGTGGGAAGAGGAAGGGAGCCTCTGACGGACACCATGAGAGCCCGACGGAGCTCAAAGATCTCGAAGGCGGTCTTGTAGTGCTGGATGAAGAGCATCAGGTAGCGGTCAGTGCCGGGCCGGGCCGTCAGGATGGCGTCGTGGAAGATCACCCCGAAGGAACTGCCCGCGTTCTGAAGGGTGCCGAGGATGTGTTGATGTGACTTGTGCGCAACCGCCCCTCCGCCACCTCCGCCCCTCCGCCCCTCCGCCACCTCCGGCCTGTCGGCGCCGTGCGCGGACCTTGGAGCTCCGCATGGGCGGTGGCACCGAGTGTGCGCTCTCGCTGGCCTCGGAGGAGCGGTCGGACCCGCCCGCCCCGGCCCCGGCCACGCCCTGGCTGCCCCCACTGACGGCCGAGGGCTCGGTGGCGAATCCCTCCATGTGGCCCAGCTGGCCCACCTCCAGGGCGATGCAGCCCTTGCAGAAGGCGTTCTGCCGGAGCAGGTCGGCCCCCTCGGGTGGGTGACCCTGCTGCTGGTGGTCGCCACAGCCCAGCAGCCGGTCGGGGTGCAGGGCCTCCTCTAGGGTCGGCTGGTTCATCTCCTGCAGCAGCACCAGAGGTGGCGGTTGCAGGTTGAAAATGTGTGAGCGGAGGGATGAGAGGATGATTGGTGGTCGCCTGAGAACAGGCGTGGGTGGTGGTGGGGCGACGGACGGCGATATGGCGGAAGATGGTGGCGCTGACGGAGCGCATGCGGAAGATCCACGTGAGGGTCGCCTGGCTGGTGCAGTTCGACAGGCGGAACTCGATCGGGGCTGGGGCCAGGGGAAGCGGGAACGGGAAGGTCCAGAGGAGAGGGGACAGAGGATGATCATCGACAAAACAGCAGCTTGTTGGGGTGGAGGGGTGAGGGCAGGGGGAATGCGGACCCGACTCTGCCAGCAGGTGGGCGCAAGGGGGCGCCAAGGCCGTGATGGCAACCCCCTCCACGGAGAGGGTCAGGTCGAAGCGCAGCTTCTTCGCAGCTGACCGATTGGCGTATTGCTGCGCACGCACACCACAGAAGCCGTGAGAATCATCGTGCCATGAAGGGATGGCGGAGGTGGGGAGGGTGCGGAGATGGACGAGAAAATGTGGCAAAGATTGCGAGGATATTGGAAGAAATAGGTCCAAATTCACTGATGGGGACGGACAATTTTGATGTCGTTGACGCGCCTCTGCAGGCGGCGCTTGACCGTCCCGTAGGACTCACCCGGGTGGGCGGCCACCGAAGCGGAGACCTTCCGCTGGAAGAGTTTCAGCAGCAGGTTGATCTGCACCACAGGCCGCCCGCAGAAAAGCCAAGAATGAAGCAGACCATCTCACGCTTCGCACTACCATGCAACGCCGCACTTCGCCCCCGGGGGGGCGTACAGACCTCCCTGTAGAGGCTCTTCTGGAGGTCGACCAGGTAGGTGAGCAGGTCCGAGTGCATGACGTTGGTGATCCGGCCCACGGCCACCATGCCCCGCACCAAGGGCCCCTCGGCCACCACCGCCAGCGGGCCTGGCTGGGCCGCGGACCCCCAGGGGGCCGAGGCCTGGCCCACGAGGCGCATGCTGGGCATCTGGAAGGTTCCCGAGGGCAGCACGGCCGCGCTGGCCTGGGAGCGCGAGTGCGAGTGGGCCGACGAGGCGGCCGTTGACCGGGGCCCGGCGCTGCCCGGGGGGTTGGGGCCGCCCCCGGGGGCAGGCGCGGTCGAGTCCGCATCGGCAACCTCCCGCTCCAGTAGTGGAAGGTAGACCTCGGGCAGGGCCTCGAACGAAATGGTGCTGAAAAGATGGCGGGGCAGGAGAAAAGGCATGTGTCAACCGGAGGGGACAGGGGACAGGGGACAAAGGGGACAGGGGACAAAGGGGAGGGGACAAAGGGGACAGGGGCGGACAGGGGCGGACCATGGGTTCAGTTGGTACATGCACGAGAGCTTGAGGCGGGTAGTCTTGACGGTGCCCATCCCCAGTCCCAGGGGGGCCACCTGCTCGACGGGCCGCAGGGCCAGGCCCAGAAGGCTCGATCGGAATGTGGCCGTCGTGTGCAAGAAGGGCAGCCCAACCTGGATTCGGATCTCGGGCGTGTAGGCCTGCGCGCATGCCCAGCCGGCAAGAAGCACAAGAGAAAAAAGTGTGATATCGAAGACGCCGAACGGAAGGAATCGGAATGTGACGGCGGAGCGGAGGGGGAGAGGAGCGGGTGGCGGGGGGCGGGACCTGGAGGGAGGCCCCTGCGATCCCGGCCAGGATGCCGCGAGGAGGCGGATGCCGACCGCTGGCCGAGGGGCCGGTGCGTGAGGCGCGGGTCGAGAGGGGCGGGGACGCCGAAGAGCCGCCCATCGAGGGCGAGAGCGGCGAGAAGCCGCCCCGGAAGAAGGGCGACCGGGCCGGGGTGGGGGCGGGCGTCTGCAGGGAGCCCGAGGAGCCCGAGGGGGCCAAGGGTGTCGAGTTGCCCGAGGGGTGAGGCGTCTGAGGCTGCGAGCGGGTCGGCTGTTCATCTAGGATCGAAGCAGCCGGGTCGCGGGGCGTCCAGGACTGCATCAGAAGGGGGAAGGAGGGGCAATGTGAAGCACTGTTCCACTGTTTTCCAGTCTGGTCTCTGGGGGTGTTCTGACAGCGTCTGGCGCCAGCGGACCTTGAAGAACTCGAGGCAGCGCTTGAAGCGGGCCAGGGTCAGGGGCAGGTCCATCCCGATCCGGTCGGTGGTCACCAAGCACATGGGCTCCGCCCCACCGCGGGGGCCGCGCGGCTGGAGCTGGTGGGCATCCAGGGAGAGGAGCACCGCGGGCGAGACAACCTGCAGCTGGAAGAGCGACGCCCCCGGTCCGTGGAGCTCTGACTCTGCAAGGAGAGCGAGGAGTGAGTACGTACAGGCGGGAACGGGGATGTCTGGTCACGGACCATCACGGAAGCTACATATGGCCTGGCGAAGCCCAAGGACGGCCGTCAGGGACATCTGTGGCCCCACCCCACCGCCGGCCGGGCCCGTCGCGCGGGGCAGGGGGGCCGGGCCGCGGGGGTGCGGTCGGATCGAGGGGCCCATTGGAGGCCGCTTGAAGGGGTGGGTGGTGAGGAGGCCCGAGTAGCTGACACTGGTGCAGTCCAACGAGAAGACCCCTTGCTGCGCGGTGGACCAGAGGACAGACCCAAAAAACAGGGGTGAAGCAACGATCGAAGATAGGGTGGGACGGGCACAAAGGGGGAACGGTTGGCCAGACCAAAGTGCTGGCTGCCGAGATCTGGATGGACCCCAGAGTGCCCATCAGGTGGAGCTGGGCGAACGGCAGCCGGCGCGGGGCCGCGGGTGGATTCGTGAGTGGGTCCCCCGAGCCGCTGCTGGTGCTGGCGGGGGTCAGCGGAGGCTGCTGCGAGGAAGAGGCGCTGTCGCTGGGGCCAGTGGCAGTCTCGCTGGCGGTGGGCGTATGCGGTTGCGGTGGCTGGGCGGCGGGCGGCGGGGCGAGGACGCGCACCGTACCCACGGCCCCGCCGGCCTGCTGCTGGGGGTGGGTGGTGGACGTCCATCGCGGAGGCACCTCGGGGGTGCCGGTCGCCGTCCAGGCGTTCCGGGCGGCGGTCGGGGGAACGACAAACGACTGCGAGCGCAGATGGGCCGCCAGCACGGGCCGGGCGGGCGGGCCGGGTGTGGGCCGGGAGGCAGCCAGCAAGGCCCGGGCCGAGACGGTCATGGCGGCCACTTGGGTGGCCGTCCGGTGGTGCCTGGCCAGGAAGGGGGGCGGGTTGGGGGTCGGTGCGGGCAGGGACCCGACGTCGTCGGGGGAGCCGGGCGGCGGGGGTGTGCCGGCATCTTCATCGCGGTCGGGCTCGGGGGTGGCGGGGCGATCCTCGGGGGTGGGCTGGAGCATGTTCGTCGAGAGGCGCCTCATGCGCAGCATCTGCACCGGCGGGGGTGGGGGCGGAGGCGGAGGCGGGGTACTCTCCATGGGGCCGGCAGCGGTCGTTTTCCCCGAGGGCAGGATCGTCCCCGCCGGATGGGGTCGGAGGCGGGCCGGGGACGGGGAGACAGGCGGCTGGGCGGGCTGCGTGGGAGGAGGGAGGAGAGTGGTGGCGGCGACGGGGGGCGCGCCAATGCCGCTGCCAATGCCGCCGGCGCTACCACTTCCGCTGCCGTGGGGTCCCTGGTCCTCGTCCTCCTCGTGGGCATACGTGTCCGAACGGGCCCGCATCCTGCGGGCGGCGGCCTGGGTGGCCATCCCTGACCCGGCCTGGCGCAACTGAGGCAGGGCCTCGCTCCGGCTTCGCTGCTTGGCGGGCCGGGGGGAGAGCGACTCCGGCATCGAGACGCCCGATGGCTCATCGCCGGAAAGGAGGCCCGCGGGCGGCCCGTTGGTCGTGTTCATGCGGACCAGGTCCCGGATGAGGGTCAGGGTGGCGGCCGCGTCGGGGCCCACGGACCGGATGACAAAGAGGGTGTGATAGACGGCCGGCTGGAAATGCACCCGAACATCGGCCACGGAGAGGACCACCGCCGCGTCCTGGTCGCTGGCCGGGGACGAGTGGGCGGGGGGAGCAGGCGCCCAGATGGGTGGCACCCCGGAGAAGAGGGGCAGATCCGTGGGCCCCGGCGGGCTGGCCGACGCGGCTGGCAGGCCGGAAGAGAGGGGCATCACCAAACTGGCATCGATCCGCCGAATGTGGATCTCGGAGCTGTTGCTGCCCCCGGGCAGCGGGATGACGGCGCTAATCTCGCGGATGACGCCCCGGAAGTGCAGCGTCCACTGGGGCACGGAGACCAGGGAGGCCGGGGCCCGGGCAGCTGATGGGAGTGGCCGGGCTGCTGGCCTGGAAGAGAGCCCGCGGCTACTCTGGGGCGGAGCGATGAGCCGCCGGAAGGCCCGCTGTTGCAGGGACCAGGGCAGGGTGCGCGAGCGGGGCAGGGGCAGCCGCTGGGCGAGCGAGGACCAGGGAAGCCCCGCCTCGGCCTGCTTCTGAGGGGGCATGGGCACGTTGGCCACCTCCCGCAGAAGGGACAGCAGCAGTAGGGGCGTGGGTGAGCACACCTCGGTAAGGATCTGCTCCAAGTCCAGCCGCACCTGCAGCTCGTAGGGCACCCGGGCCGCCGCCGTGGCCGGAGCCACCACCAAGCCCACGCCACCCATCGCCGGGGCGGCGGCCGGGGGAAGGGCAACCGGGGGTGGTCGGTGCATGCGCAGTAGGGGGGTTCCGCCCACAGGCATCCCGCCACCGGTCGTGGTGAGTCCCCCGGGGCCGGCAGGGCCAGTGACGGGGGTGGGACGAGGGCGGGTCAAAGGGGCCGTCGTGGGGGGGACCATCCACGAGCTGACCGGGAAGAGCACCGACGGCGGTCGGTGGTCTGGATCGGCTGCCGAGGCAGGGGTGCCCTGGACCATGCCGCCCTTGCTGCGGGAGCCCCCGGGGGCCGTGCCGGCCGGGGCTGCCGGCCGGGCGACAAGCTTGCCCACGAAGCGGCGCAGGGCCAGTGTGCTGGCGCAGTGATGCGAGCTGAGGGACTCGTCCCAGAGAGGCCGGATGCCGCAATCGAGGCCATCCAGCCGGACTGAGCAGAGGGTCGCGTGCCGGGCCGGGGCCAGTTCCAGGGCGGCCGTGACCCCAGACAAGACGATGTGCTCCGTGCAGGCGCGCGGCAGCTGGTCCTTCCAGCGCAACGAGCTCATGTAGATTTCCTGGAGGTACCGGCAAACGGGGCGAGGCACCGGGGAAAAAACAAAAGGCGAGAAAGTGAGCCCAGGGGCGGACAAAGAGGCTGGATCTCAGACAGACCTCGACATGGGAGAGATCCTTGATGTCGTGCGTGAAGGAGAGGGCCACCTCGGGCACCGTCACAAAGAGGCTGAACGATGCCGGCCCGGGGGCCTCCCGGGGGCTGCTGCCAGCCGTGTCCTCGTCGAGCTCCTCCGTGCTGGTCACGCTGTCCGTGTCCTCGTTCTCGGACATGACCTCGGGGGGTTGGCTGGGGCCTTCCAGGGCCAGCGCCGTCTGGGTCGACAGGAGCGATGAAGGGCGACTCGGTTCGAGGAGAGAAGCCACAGCGATCATCCCCCCCCCCCCCCCCCCCCCCCCCCCACCATCACCACCACACTTCCCCATGTCAGACCAGGTGCGGTTCGCACAGCTGGACGACGTCCATCAGGGCTGACAGCATCAGGGGCGTCAGGGCGCACTGCAGGCTGGTGACCGTTTCGAGGACGTAACCGCGCTGCCTGGGGGGCAGCGCCGCGGCCACCGAGGGCGATGGCGAGGAGGCTGGGCCCGGAGCGGGCGCAAAGGCACCCGTCGATGCCGCGGTCGAGGCAGGCTGATGATGGCGGTGACGAGGTATATGGGGTGATGTTTGGGCCGCCGCTGCTGCCAGCGGGTGGGAGAACGGTATGGGAGCGAAGGCCACTGGGCCAGCGGAGAGGAACGGGCTGCTCCCCTTCGGGCGACTGGAGAGATGGGAGGGGGGGGGGGGGGGGTGAGCGCGGACACGAACGATGTCGAATGCCACGCCCAGCACCGCCCAGCACCGCCCGGCACCGCCCAGCGCCGCCCAGCACCGCCCAGCGCCGCCCAGCACCGCCCAGCACCGCCCAGCACCGCCCAGCACCGCCCAGCACCGCCCAGCACGCCCCATCCCAAGGGAATGAAACCGACCAGCCCCAAGAAGGACGGCACCAGGCGATGGGGCTCGTCCGTGGGCCCCCAGTAGTCCCCAAGGGCCGGTTGCCAGAAGAGGAAGTGCCACGGCAGGGTGGCCACCGTCGTCGGAGGAGGGCTGGCCGGGCCGCTCTCCTCTGGAGGACGCCGCCGCCGACACGGCACAGTCAACAAAGAGAGGACAGAATGGGTCACGTTGGGTGAAGAAGAACGCGGAGGAGGGCGAAAGGAGCGGGTCGGGTGGTGGGGGTGGGGTGGCGACCTTCGTCCTCCTCGCCTGCGGGGAGCGAGTCGCGCTGCTCGGTGGTGAGGACCCCGTGCTGGGCGATGACCAGCTCGGGGAAGAGCCGCAGGCCGTGGGGCGGTGATTGCTGCATCTGGGCTTGAGCCCTGCCGAAGTCGCCCTCCGGGCTCCGGTTTTGGCCGGCGGGCCCGTTGTTGTTGTTGTTGTTGTTGTTGTTGCTCTTGTCTATGGCCGGTCTGGCCGGAGGCTCGTCGGACTTGACGGTGCGATAGTCGCCGGAGGAGGACGACTCCGCGATGCCGCTGGTGCTGCTGGCCTCGGGACCCGAGCCGCCCCCGGGGAAGACTTCGGAAGTGGTGGTAGCCGTGAGCGGCTGTGTCGGGCTTGGGGGCACGGGCTGGGGCAGGCTGTAGCTGTATTCGCCCGCTGGGGTGAATCCTTCGGTGGCGGGCGGTGGGGCGCAGGTCGGCTCGGGCCCCGTGCCGAACTGCTGGGCGGGGCCGGCCGAGGGGACGGCGAGACCCCAGAGCTCGGGGACGTCGTGCGTTGGGGCGTCCTGGACGAGGAGGAATTCCCACTGGGCCTGGTGGGCCTCGGGGACCAGGGCCGGGGCGCAGAAGACCAGGTGCTCGGTCAGGGCCGTGCGGTGGACCTCCACCCAGAGGGCGCTCCGGGGCACGAAGGCATCCGCGGGCCGCGAGACCGAGCTGGCCGCCATGTGGTCTGATTGGGTCGGCGGAGGGGAGGAGCGAGCCATGTGAATGGGCTGTGTCGCGTCCATGGCCGAACGCTCCCTTCATTCCTTTTCGGAGGACAGAGGAAAACAGGGACAGAGCCAAAGAAAGGGGGCAGGAGTGGGCCGGACCGGTGGAGCGGGACGAGATGGACGAGGTCGAGCCGCCTCGCTCGACGGGCTGGTGGACGGGTGGGTCATGGAGAGTGCCTGTCCCCTCGGAGGCCACGTCCACCCAGACGTCGTGCGGCAGTTCCAGGGCCCGCAACGAGCCGAGCACGGGGGCCGGGACCAGGTCCGGCACGTGCGACCCTGCGACGGCCGTGGCCCGGAGCAGCGTCCGCAGAGTCAGCTGGCCAGGAAGAAGTACGGGCGGGGTGGGACAGATGGTGAATGGCTGGTGGATACTGGGTCGAGAGGTGCCGGAGCCAGACCAGCCAACGAGCAAGCGACGCCCCAAGGGTACCACTCGAGAAATTATGGGACCGTGGGCGGGCGGGGGGGGGGGGGGGGGGGACAGACCTGGGGGATGTCGAGTTGGGTGCGGGTGGAATACTTTGGGTCGGACAAATTGCTGAAAGTCAGCGAGAGGGCGGGGTTCAGGGCCAGCTGTGTGGGTTGGGGTTGGGCAGGGTTGGGTTCGGGGGGGGGGGGGGGGGGGGGGGGGGGGGGGGAGTTTGAATCGGGGCAGCATGGGCATGGACATGGACATGCATGGGCATGGACAGGCAGACCTCGGTGGCAGCAACGTTGCTCCACATCCAAAGACTCACCTGGGGGAGAGTCAGGGCCATCGTGACCAAGGGCCGAGGCGCCTGCAGAGTGGGGGGCGGGCTGGGCGGGGCCTGCGGGGGCACGATCGACCCGAAGATGGCCGCGAGTTCTTCCTGTGGGTTCCAGGAGATCGGGAAGAGAAGCAGATGAGTCGTTTGGCCACACAATCAAAAGTTGCAGCAGTGGGTCGAGCGACCGACCCGAAACCTGGCCGCGAAGTCGCCCAGGGACAGCACCTGGGTCGGGTCCACGTGGCCCTGGAAGGGCCCCAGGGCCACCGTGTGGCAGGTCCGGTAGAGGGCGCTGGATGGGAGGGGCCCGCAACATGACTGCATCCGGTAGGTGGTCGCCCCGAGGAAGAGGAAGGTCTGCAGGGGCCGGTTTGGGTCGAGCCGCTCGGCGGCCATGGCGCCTCGCAGGACGGAGGTCTCCCGGAGGCCTGGGCCCAGCCAGGGGTGGTGCTCCCAGAGGGGTGCCGCCAGCCCGACGAAGATCGGCTCGATGGTTAGCATCAGCTCTGTCGACTGTCCACGGGAGGCGGAGCGGAGGCGGTGAGCGGGGCCATATTCCAGATGCATTTTTGGGGAGGAGCGTCTGGTGTGGGCGGCGGACCTTGCCGGTCCTGCGGAGGGCGCGGATGGACTTGATCAAGTCGACCAGCTTAAGGGCCTCCTTCTCGGCCGAGATGCCCCCGCACGCGGCCGCGGCCCGCCGGTCACGATGCAGCTCTGCGTTGATCGCGAGGGCAATCGGGGCCGCTTCCACCTGCAGCAGCCATCAGAGACGCGCCAGGTCATGATGATGCGGTGGTGTGTGTGCGTGCGTGCGTGGGGGGGGGGGGGGGGGTGGGTGGGTGGATGCAGACCTCGGAGATGATGTCTCCAACCAGGGCCAGGGCCATCCGCAGCTCGTTGACCGACAGAATGGGCTCCTCGTTCTGCTGTAGGACCCCCGCGACCGTGGCGGGGGGCACTGCCTGCGGCCCGCGGGGGCTCGTGAGGGCCGCGGCGGCGGGACTCATGAAGGACATGCTCGGGATGGTGGCCAGCTTGGGGGTGCTCCCCACGGGCACCAGCACCTCCCGCGAGGCGGGCCCCGCAGCGGCCGAGATGAGGGTCGGGATCGAGCTGGCCGTGCAGAGGCGCCGGAAGAAGTCAAGAAGCAGCCCGTCCGCGTCCCGGTTCTCCTGTCGAGTGGAGTCGAGGGCGGGGGCGTGGGGGTGAGACCCGCATCACAGGAACCCATCCCACCAGACATCCAGCAAGGGGCCCGACTGCCGGACCTGGTCGACGGATCGCCACTCGAGGCGCACCTCGTTGGAGCGCACCACCGCCAGCGGCTCGTCCTCGGCGTCGGTCCCCCGCGAGGCCCCGGCGGCCCCCCCGGCCCCGAAGCTGGATGCCCCGGGGCCCTCGAGGTGGGCCAGGAGGGACTCCAGCCCGGGCGAGGAGCCCAAACCGGCCCCCGGAGGGTAGCCGGTCGCGGGAGCACTGCCCCCTGACGCGGGGCTGGTGCCTGTCCCGGCGCTGGCTGCGGGGCCGCCCGGCAGCGGGGAGACTGAGGACGGGGGTGGCCCGACGGGCGACGGGCAGGCGACTCGGGATTCCACGAAGCAGAACGGGCGCTGGTGGACCTCGGACGGGTTGACCCGGGGCAGGTGGATGGCCAGGTTGGTGGCCGCGAAGGTGACCGTCATTTCGTAGCTCCGCTTCAGAGGCAGCGCCAATCGCATCAGGTCATCGGTCGTGCTGTCGAACGAGGGGAGGAGGGAGGAGGGAGCAAATGTGATGAATTTTGAGGATCTCTTCCCAGCCCTTTCCATCTGGTCGTTGGTGCCCGAGGAGGGAGGGGGCGGCCGAGGCAGCGAACCAAGGCAGGCGCCACTGTGAGTGTGGGGGCAGGGTCACGTCGCCGTAAATGGGGCACAGCTGCCCTTGCATGGCCGCGGCCGGCTCGAAGGGCGTGTACGGCTTGACGAGGTGGCTCTGGGGAAGCAGCAGGATGGCCCGCATGGTGGCCTCTGTCGCCGCCAGGTCCACCTGCGACCCACCCAGAAGGCACCAAGCAAAGATGGGCGTGAAGACCCCAGACAGGACTGGCGGGGGCTGGAGGACGGGAGGACGGAGGGTGGCCCGGGGAGGCGAGCCAGACATTGGTGAGGGAGAGGACCAGGGAGAGCTGGTTGCTGAGGGGCGGCTGGTCGTGTTTGACCCGGGCCACGGCGTTCTCCGAGTGGCTCCTGCAGCCCCGCACGCCCCCATCCCGGGCCCGCGGTCGCCCCCCCAGTCGCATCCCGATCAGAGCGAATGGTGAGCGATCTCAACGCGCCCTTCCCTCGTCGCGGGGGTCCCACGCGGCAGGGTCCCGCCCCGTCTGTCTCCGCTCGACCTGAACTCGCCGCCCAGCTTGAGGCACCCCGTGCGGAAGAAGGGCTCGGGGATGTTGTCCAGGGGCTGCTTGAGGCCCACCATGATGCCCACGCTGCGGAAGTCGAAGTGGTACGCCGAGGCGGCCGGCATGAAGACCACCCCCGAGGGCATCGAGACGCTGCCCTCCAGCAGAGGGGCCGTCAGCTCCACAAAGGCTGTCGGAATGGAACGGATCGTGGTGGGTGGTGGTCGGGCGGGTGATGAATGGAGGGACAAAGATGATGGCGCGCGGTTGGGACCCCGCGACATCTGTGCTCTGTCCGAAGGAACGATCGAAGGTGGAGGCAGGTTGGTGCTGGGAGTGGGAGCAAGCAGGGCAGGGGGCGGACAGTTGGAGGGGTGGGCCTTGTCGTTGGGGATCAGGATCTGGGAGCTCTCATTGGCGTGCATCGAGACCATCAAGCGCTCGCACTTGATCCGAAACTTGTACACCAACGGCCAGAACGTGCCGATGTCCGGCTCCTGCACCCCAGAGGAATAAAGGCATGATGCTCAAGCAATGAGACTGATCCGATGGAGAACGCGCTCTCAGTCCACACCTACGGGGACAGGGAAGTGCGGCGGACGGTCACGGGGGCCCAGTCGTAGGCCAGGGCCCGGATGAAGGGGATGTGCTCCCAGAGGAAGATCAGCGAGCTGTCGCTCAGGGCGAGCTTCATGTCCCACAGCTGGGCCGCCGTCCAGTGGAAGGGCCGGTGCATTCGCATGGTGAACTGCGGTCCGCCCCCAGAAGGAGAGAAGATGGGTGAGGAGCGAAGAAGCATCGTGGGTGGGCGGATGCGGTGCTCTGCCCTCCTGTCCTCATCTTCCCGCAAGTGTTCAAGTTGGCGGAGGGGGACCTTGGCCTGGGCGCACGAGAGCGAGTGTGGGTGTGCCGATGCGGTGTCGCACAGGGGTAGGGTGAACATCTGCATGTCGTGCAGCCGCAGCACCAGCTTGTCCATCGTCCCTGGAGCAGACAGACAGCAGACAATGTGAACAGGGTCAAGAAAGCCGAACGAGATCAGAGTTTGAGACGAGGAGGGAGTGGGTTGAGGAGGGGATGAGAATCGGAGCAGACCCGTTGCCGAGTTCTGGCAGATCCAGGGTTGGGTGAAGGTGATCCCGTTCTTGTCGCTGTTGCTCTTGATGACAATCTGAGCAGTGGAGGAGGAGAGGAAGGCAAAAAAAAGGTGTGGTGTGGGTCAATACAGAGAGGAAGCGTGGTGTGCATGTGTTAGCACCGGCATGGGGAAGAGAAGCGGAGGAGGGAAGGGACCTTGGATGCAGGATGGAAGGGGACCGTGAGCACCAGAGGCCCCGAGAAGCCCACCGACAGGTGGAAGGCCACGTGCGGCCGAGGCTGTGCCAATCGGGTGGCACAAAAAATCGAGGACGGATGGATGGATGGATTGGATGGATGGATTGGATGGGTGGGTGGGTGGGTGGGTGGATGGGTGGATGGATGGATGGGTGGATGGGTGGATGGATAAAGGGGAAGCAGGCGGAGTGGAGTGTGGAGTGGGGTGCTGGAAGGTGGCGGACCTGCCCAGGGACCGGGGTGAAGAGGACCTGATCACGGCAGAGGGGCGGGAAGAAGAACCGCTGCAGCACCGCCCTGAGGTGAGCCCAGCGACCGGGGACATGCAAAAGATGAGGGTGATGCGCACCAACACAAGTCACCGTGGGATCACCCCCCACCCCCCTCCCACACCCTCCCTCCCTCAGCCACCTACGTGCACAGACACACCCCACGGCGCATGTCCGACCTTTGCTTGTCGATGGCAGGGCCGTACTCCACTTCGGGCCTGTGCAGCTGCACGTGCAGTTTACACTGGGGGGCGCCCTCGGGAACCCAGTCGCCCTCGATGAGCCCCGGCACGTCGTAGTCGAAGCGCAGCACGGCCAACTTGCACCGCAGGAAGGGCACCATGTCCCGGCTGGCAGGGTGGCTGGCCGGCACGGGGCCCGTGGGCAGCTGCTGGAGCGGCTGGCCGGCCCGCTGGGGGGCCACCTCCTTGAGGAAGGTCCACGTCGACCGGAGCCAGCTGAATGAGCAGCGGGGATGTGAAGAGTGATGCGATGAGGGTGGTCTACTACGTGGTGAGGTGGGGGCTGGGTGCGAGCTACCAGGCACGGACTCACGATCTTCTTCAAGGTCCTGCGTCGTTGCCCCACCCCCGCCAGATGTCAGGGTGGCCGTGCTCCCGGTGCTCGCAGGAGGGGGCGGGGATGCCACCCCAGTCCGATCTGTGGGAACCGGCCCGGCAAGGGGCAGATCATTCGCACTGGTCGTGGTGGCGGGAGGCTGGGGCTGGGGCTGAGGGATGGCGGCCGCCGAGGATGAAGGAGCCACCGCTGCCGCTGCTGCCGCGGTGTGGGAGGCTTCCAGGCAGAGGAGCAGCTGATAGATGCGCAGTTCAACGAAGTGGTGGAATTGGTCCATAGGGCACTCGCTCTGCAGGAAGGGCGACACGACACAAGGAGGGAATCATCCCGTGAGGGATGTGTGTGTGTGTGTGTGTGTGTGTGTGTGTGTGTCGAGTAAAGAAGGAACGAAGTAACGGGAAAATAAAACAAAAACCAGAGAGGTAGAAGAGACAGCACGAATGTCACTGCACCCGTGGGCGAAGGAATCCCCTGTGTGTGTGTGTGTGGGGGGGGGGGGGGGGGGGGGTGCAGCGAGCAGGCAGAGAGCGAGCAGGCAGAGAGCTAGCAAACCGGCAGGGCCGTCCAGAGGCCCGAGGCTGTGATGAAGCTGCATTCGAGGGCGCTCTGCATCCGAGGCACCACCAGCTCCTCGGAAGCCGTCGGGTCCTTTTCGCTCTCCTTCTTCACGTCCTCATCACCGGAGCCGTAGAGGCCGCTCGAGAAGACGATCGCCCCACGGGAGATGAAGATATCGATGACCGGGACCAGCCACTGGAAGAGCGAGTTGTTCTTGCTGGTGCGGGGGCTGGCCCCTCCCGCGGGGTCGGCGGACATGGGCCTTGGCGAGGGCCGGGGCCCGGGGGACATGGGAACCGGCGAGGACATCGAGACAGACACGCCGCCCCCTGCGGATGCGGATGGCGGGGCCTTGGCGAACTCTGCGCGGGCAAACAGAGGGCGAGAGAGGGGGCACACTGCTGAATGAGCGCCCAACATCGACGGGGTGGCCTCAACAAGCCCTGCACCTGGCCGCTGTCTCCCCCATCAGGACCTTCGACAATTTGCCGAAATTGTTTGTGCTTCCCCAGGTTGTTGAATTGAACGTACTGCAAGCCGGTCACGAAGAGCGAAAGCCGGCAGAGCTTCCCTGCACACAGAAAAAGCGGGGATGACAGCTAACAGTCGTCGGAAAGCATTGTGGCAAGACCAGTCTCCTCGCGCTTACGTCGAATCGTGCGCTTCCACCATCGAAAGATCACCACAATCTGCACGGCATGGACCGTGTAGCTCTCCGTGGAGAAAGCAACATCTGAGAGAATGGCCTTTCCTGAGAGGAGACCCAGTTGGAGGGAACCTGTGGCCGGGGAACGATTCGAATCACTTAGGAAGAAACCAGACCCAACGAGAAATGGCCAGTGTGTTTGATGCGGGTGGCGTTCACGATGGCGGTGACGATTCGCCCCATCAACCGTGAGGAGAAACTGAGGCCGCAACCAATTAAGACGGGGAACTGACAGAGTGTACAAGACCTGATGAAAAGAACGACGGCAAACCCGAAACCGAACAGGACCGAAGAGAGCGGGATCGAAAGGTCATTGAGGAATCCCGACGACAGTTTTCTGTGCTCACAATCAAAAAGATTTAAAAACAAGAATAGAGCCTTTGTCGGATTTGGTACAGACCGGGGCGCCTTGGGGCCTTTGCTTATTCCGGAGGCAACTGTTACCTTGGCGTGATAATTCGGTTTTTCCTGACTTTTGTGACGCGTCGGTCAGTCCACTTCTCCTTCCGACTCTCAAATCTTGGTTTTTCTTCGTTGTTTGGAGCCAGAAATGCAGACATCCCTTGTTGAGAACCCCTCCGTTGCCCAGCTCGATGAGACTCTGAACTTCCTTCGGACCAAGTACTCTGGCCCCGCCCCTGTTCTGGTCTGTTTCATGCCCTTTGCTCGGTTTTTCATTTACACCATTCCATGGCTCTGATCAACTTTCTGTGATACTCAATCCACTAGGGTGTCGTTCTTGGCAGCGGTCTCTCTGGTGTTGCCAACGCCATTGATAACAAGATCGCCGTCCCTTACGCCGAGATTCCCCATTTTGTTCGCTCCACCGTTGCCGGCCATGCTGGCCAGCTCCTCTTCGGTACCGTCTGTTGGCAACCTCTTGCTTTGCATTGTGCTCACACCTTTTTTCCCAACCAGCTCGAGGGTGTTCCCGTTGTTTGCATGCAAGGTCTGCATGATTATATTATATCCCCCGTCATTTTTTAACCTTTGATTTCTGGAACAAAATGCCGTGGGTTTCTTCTAGGCCGTTTCCACCTCTATGAAGGCTACACTGCCAAGCAGGCCACTTACCCCATTTGCGTGATGAAGAAGCTTGGCTGCAAGGCCGTTATTGTTTCGAACGCTGCCGGTCTGTGGTTTAGTGTCATCACAACGCAAATTTAATGCCCCCCACCACCTACACAGGCTGCCTCAACACCTCTTGGCGTGTGGGTGATATCATGCTCATTGCCGATCACATCAACCTCCAGGGCCAGAACCCTCTTATTGGTCCCAACCCTCGTGCTTGCGCTACCAGCCCTGAGCAGTGCGCTCGCTTCCCCGATATGAGCAACTGCTATGATAAGGAGCTCCGCGACATTGTTACTCGTGTGGCCTCCTCCCAGGGCACCAACACCCGCGAGGGTGTCTACGTTGCCCTGTCGGGCCCCTCCTACGAGACTGCCGCCGAGCACCGCTTCCTGCGCATCATTGGTGCCGATTGCGTGGGCATGTCGACCGTGTGCGAGGTCATTGTCGCCCGTCACATCGGCATGAAGGTCGTCGGCCTGTCCGTCCAGACCAACATGTGCATGCCCGGCGTTGCCACCTGCCACGAGGAGGTCATCGAGGCCGGCAACAAGGCTGGCCGCGCCATGGTCGAGCTGGTCAAGGCCTCGGCCCGCCCCATCCTCGCTTCCCTGGAGAAGAACTAAAGGACTGCCCGCCCCTGGTTGGAGCTGCCTTCTCCCGCCGCCGCGCTTTCGAATATCAAGGGGGGGGGAAGGTGGCGTCTTTATTTGCGTCGGTGTCTCTTGTTTCTCTCTGTCGCTTCTGTTCCCCCCGCTCCCCTCTGCACACCCGGGCGAGAGGCCTGTGCCGCCGTGTTTTTTGACACGTGGCCGTGCGCATTCCGTCAAAGGAGCCACACAGGAACAGAGGAGTGAATTCCCCCTGCCTTCTGCCTTGTCGGACGTGTGGTGGGTGGGAACCGGGCTTACGGCCGCATCCGTTCGAAAGCGGCCTTCGCGTCGGGGCATCCTTCCAGGAAGGCCAGCCGGCGCTGGCACAGCGCCTCCTCGACGCCCTGGCCGGGTTGCTCTGAGCGGTCGCCCAACCCGAGGAGGCCCCGCATCCCGGGGCTGAGCAGGTGGCGGGGCAGCTCGGCCCAGGTGAGGTCGTCTGGGAAGGCAGGCGGGGGTCGGCAGCAGGCCACATCGCAGGCCGTGTCCTCGGGGGGGGGGGGGGGGGGGGGGGGTGAGCAGGGCAACAACAAAGCGTGGTGAGACAACGCAATGCCATTCCTTCTTCGGCTGGGTCGGGGGGGCTGTGGCGACCGACCGGCAAACAAGCGGCCAACCGATCGAAGAGCTGCTGCCTGGACCAGACCGAGGCGGGCACTGCAAGGAAGGGAAGGGGGGACCTGAGCTGGGGGCAGATGGGCATGGGGGGGACGGGACCTTCGGCGGGGTTGGGGGGCAGAGGGATGCCCCAGTCGGGGGGGTAGTCGTCGAAGAGGGCAAACGCCAGGTAGCTGACGACCATCCAGTAGAGCGACCCGTTGATCGCAGGGGAAAACTGCACGAGGGATCCAGAGCTCAGACCCATCACAACAGGAGGAGCTCCGACTGCGGACCTTGGGTGATGTGCAGTGGATGATGGCGTTGATGATGGCGGTGGCGAGGGCTGTCGAGCGGGGCAGGGGGCGGAGGTAGCCCTGGATGTCGCCGAGGGGCGGGGCCGTCAGGCTGCGGAGCATCGTGGGCGGCATTTCCGTCCTGAGGAAGTTCAAGGACGACCGAAGAAGAAGAGACCAGGAGAAATGAGGGCATGCCGAAAGCCGCTGGTCACACCACCACGGGTCTTTTGGACTTTGCCATGCACCTCGCCCTGTCCCCCTCCACCCCCCCTCCACCCCCTCCACCCCCTCCACCCCTCCACCCCCCTCCACCCCCTCCACCCCCTCCACCCCCTCCACCCCCTCCACCTCCTCCACCTCCTCCACCCCTCCACCGCCGCCGCCCATTGACTTCCAGACCAAAATTCGATGCGGATGGCGAAGGGGTGGGCCCGCATGTAGAGCGTCATGACCTGCCCAAAGAGGGCGCTCCCGTAGCTCACGGCGTTATACTGGCGGAGCAGCTGGGTGCTCAGGTCGGGATGAATCCAGATCGCGGGCGCTGGGGGAACGCAAACCCGCTCGGGGAATGAACAGCAGGCCACACAGTGCACCTGTCCGCCACCTCAGGCATGCGTGCGTGCACTTCCTACTCTCCGCCATACAGACTTGGCTTCGCCGAATACCGGCTGAGGAGACCCTGCAAGAGATCGGCCCCGGGGCCGCTGAGGAAGAGCGACTCTGTGCAGAGGAAGCTGTGGACGGTCCGGTAGAGGAGCTCGCCCCGAGAAAGCTGACCCAGGTCTGCAACGAGCCGGTCGCGCCCAGGGAAAATACCAAGGGGTGGTGTGGGTGGGCGGTGTGGGTGGTTGCGGGCGGTACGGTGCTATGGTGCGGTCTGGTGCGGGTGCGGGTGCGGGTGCGGGTGAGGGTGATGTGGGGGAGCCCGATCAAGGGCAGCACGGCCGACATTGTGACCCGCTCCGAGCCAGGGCCTCCTGCATGGCCAACATGCCCATCAGTTCGGAGTCCCGCTGGGGGGCCGGCGCCTGGCGGGGGTAGAGGACAGGATCGAACAGCCACTGGGGCGGCACGGGCAGCGGGCTCGAGGCCGACGGGCGGAGCGAGAAGGACGGGCCACCAGCCCGCAGAAGCATCAGATTCGAGTCTGCGTGACGAGGCACCATCCCCGGAGGACGGGTATGGCAAGTTGAGTTTGTGGTGCCCAATGGAGAGATCGATTGGAATGGGAATCGGGCGGACCGAGTGAAGAAACTGACGCCTGCTGCTGGGCCACCAGTTCCGACACGGCATCGCCCTTGACGGCCTGCTGCTGGGGCTGTGTGGAGCCGCCCATTCGGGCGACCAGCGAACCGAAGGGCGCGACCGACCCGCGGACAGCCGCCAAAGCCGGATCCGCCAGACGGGGCCCGAACAGGAGCGGGGACCAGATCGCCTGCGGGGCCAGCCACTCGGCCACGAGGCGTTCCTGGGTCGGGGGCGCGAAGGCCGCAAGGTACAGTGCGAGCTCGTGGAGGCGAGTCAGGTCGGGGCTGCCCGCAGGGACCAGGCCGGCCTGGGTGAGCCGAAGACCTGTCGCCAGCAGGTCCACGCCGGCCCGCCAGAGGGAACCCAGGCAGGCAGCCTGCGGGAGGAAACGCCGCAGTGCGCGGTCGGAATGAGAGCCGTTCCCATCTGAGGAGCGTTCGCCGAGCGCGTTTCTCAGTGGGTTCGAGGGACGGACCCTGTGGGCCGGGGCCAGGTGGGTCGGGTTCCAAACGGTCTCGAAGGCCGGGGCGGACGAGATCGGGTTGGCCGGCGGGGCGGGGAGACTGTGCAGCGGATGGTATGCCAACGCGGGCAGGTGAGCCCCCAGGAGCGCCGAGAGGCGATCCGCCTGGAGCAGAAGGCCGGGGTCGTGAGCGTGACCGTGAACGTGGGCGTGAACATGAGCGAGCGTGAGCGGGCCGTGAGCGGGGCCGTGAGCGTGAACGTGAGCGGGAGCGGGGCGGGAGCGTGAGCGGGCAAAAGACGCAGCAGCAGACCAAGGCGACGAGGGGGTGCTCAGGGCCCCGCTCGGCCCGGCAGCCCTCCATGCTCCTCCAAAGGGTGGGGTTGGCCTGGGCCATGCTCCCAAAGGCCCACACCACGGCCCCAGCCAGCCCCCACTGCGCCCGCAGCGCCAGGAAAGCCGCTCGGCCCGCCGGGTCGGCCAACCGGCCAGGGGCGCGCTCGGGCCCATAGCTCTGGCCGGCGAGGGTGAAGCCGAGATCCACCAGGCCGGTTGGCCGTACAACGGGCGGAACCTGGGTCTCGGCTGGCGGGGGGTTCATCAAGGACCGAGAGGCATGCGTCGCGGGGAAGAAGGGCTGGATGGCGGACGATGCAGCGACCAGGCTTCCGCTGGGGGAGATGAAGACAGCGAGGGGAGAGATGACTCCGATGATGAATAGACGGCGACCTCACAAGAAAGAACGGCGCGCCAAAAAGGATTCGGTGGTGTCGGACCTGTAGAGGAGGCACAGCCAAGGGGCCAGGGCAAGCTGGGCCACTTGTTCGGCATGCTGCATGCGGGGCAGTGGGTCCGCCTGGGCCATGGTGGCCACCCGGCCGAAGAAGGCGCCCACAAAGTGCCACAGCCGCACGCAGACCCACCCGCAGGACTCGCGAGCGGCAGGGACCGCGGCGGGGCTCGTGGAGCTGGCCCACAGGGCCGCAAACTGGGCCAGGGCGGTGGTCACCACGTCCACCAACGAACTCAGGTGGGCAACGGCCAGGACCGAGGGCGGCTGGTTATCCCCCTCTTGTTCTTCGGATGGTCGGGCCCGTTCGGCGGCGCTCTTGCCCTCATTGTCATCCCGCAGAAGCTCGGCCCCCATCCAGCCGGCCGTCAGTGCCTCCAGGACGCCCATGTAGCCCTCGACCAGGGCGCAGGTCAGGGCGAACGGCTCCTCCCCGGGCCCGTCGGCCCGGGTGGCGCGGCTGGGCAGGGCGTGCAGCCGGTCAATCATGGACGAGGCCGCGTCGGTGACCCACCCGAAGAGCTCGGCCACCACGTCGCCCACATGCACATTCAGCAGGCCCTGGCGCGCCCACACAACGGCCAGCCCGTAGGCTTCGCGCACCATCTGGCAGCGGCGCCGTTCGGCGGCGACATCGGGCGGCGAGTCGTCGGGCCCCAGGGCCAGGGCCACGGGCAGGGCGCCGGGGCAGAGCAGGAAGCGCAGCAAGATGGTGGCCGTGTGGTCGTCACGGCGGACCAGCGCGGGCAGGGCACTCGAATCGGGCAGGGCCTGGGGCGGCTCGATGGGGGCGGCAAGGGCAACCAGCCGGGAAAGGCGAGGCGACCATAAGCTCAGGGTCCGAAGAATGGCCAGCACCTCGGGCACGCACGCCCCGTAGGGAACTGGAAGATGGGATGAGGAATGGGCGCGAGCGGGTTATGGATGGATGGATGGATTGGATTGGATTGGATTGGATTGGATGGATGGATGGATGGATGGATGTCGCAGTTGGAGACGGACGGTCTTTGGGTGAGGGCGGGCACGAGACGGCGACGAAGGAGTGCACCAGAACGCCCAACAGGCGCGGACACTGCGTGTGGTGGGGAGACGAAACGAAGACGGATTGAAGGTGTGTGTGTCTCGGGGGAGGGCGCCGACCTCGACCAGGGATGTGGCGGCCTGGAGACTGTGCCGGGCAATGCGCAGCAGGATTCTGATGATGGGCGGGGCAGCTGCCGGGATGCGCTCGACCTCCAGGAGGTACCTAAGGAGTGAGGCCGCGGATGAGACAGGTACCTCCACCACCGGCCGCACGCCCCGATTTCGCCGTCTCTCAGCACCCGGGGCGGCGGGCACGAACGAACCTCAGCCGAACGAGGAGGTCTGTCTGCAGGAGACCCTCGACGAGGTCCTCCTGGATGCGGGCAGCGACGGTGTCCTCGTCCTCGTCCTCGCCGGGGTGGGGCGCCTTGGGGGGCGGGTGCGGGTTGCGCGGATCCAAAATGGGCATGGGCGACGGCTCGGTGCTGGCCGGCCAGTGGTGTTCTTCCAGGCAGTTGAACAGGGCCTCGTCTACGGGGAAAGATAGGCGCGAATGTATGTGGGGGGTCCGACGGACCCTGGGGTGGGCAGATGAGGGCCGCGAGAGCCTGGCAGCCGGCCACGATGACGGTGGCCTGCGGGGCGTCGAGGGCCACACGCAGCAGGATGGCCACGTCAAACTGCTCGAGCAGTCGATACAGGAGCCCTGCAGAGAGGCACCACCAAACCAGCGGAATGAGACGACAGACGAACCCGCCCGTCCCCTCGTTCCCTCGCCGCTCACCCCTGTCCTTGCCGACCATGGCGATCCGGAGTCTCGCGGGCCTTGACCAAAATGGCTCCAATCATATTTATGGCGAGTGTGCGCTGCCCGGGGGCTTGACTCATGCTCTACCGGGGACAGGTCGGGGTGAGCGGCGAGGTCGGCCGGGGGAAGGCAGACCAGATGGAGCAGCTCGGCGATCGTGTACCCGGCTTGATCGGGATCGTCCCCGTGGTGATGCAGGCCCAGGCTTGTCGGAAGATCTACGGCCGAGTGCAATGAGCCGGTGGGTGGCACGGGGAGGGCAGACCCGCTGTGGCAGCGATGATCTCCCCGTCAAATCCGAACCGCCACTGAGGCAAGGACTCATCGGGTCGGGTCTGGCGAAAGGACGATGAGAGAGACGCGGGAACAACGGACAATGCCAGACCGAGGGCTTCGCCCCGGGTTGCATCCAAGCCACCTTCTCGGCCTCCCACTTGTCGGGGCTCCAGCAGCCCGCAGTTTGTTGGCGTGCTTGGCCTTGCAGCCCGCGCTCCGTACCTGGAGGCTTTCCGAGGGCGGATGGCTTGCCCGAGGGTGCCAGTGGCTTCGGCTCTTGTGCAGGAGCCGTGGCTGCCGCAGGCTCGGCGGGAGCGCCCCCGGACGCAGCCTCCGCTGCCTTCTTTTTCCCGCGTTCGCGCAGGAAGGCGACAGCCGAGGGGCTGAAGAAGGACTCGATCTCCTTTTGTGCCTGTTTAATCTCTTCCTCGGACATATTCAAGGTGGGATCTTTGGGGACGGGGACCGGGGCCCCAGCGGCGGCTGATGTGGCCGGACCACCGCGCCGGAAGCGCAGAGGGTTCTGCGTGGACAGGAAATCGGTGGAGCGGGAAACAACAAAGCAGACTGCAGGATCGTCGCGTCGGAAAGCACTCGGGAAGCCATGCGGAGTGGTCCGAATCGGCACCGCGACCTCCAGATCGTCGTCGTGTTCCGTCACACCCGATAGAATAGCGGTGAGATGGCGATCCGCCTCTGCGGAGGATGTCAAAAATTATTAAAGAAAAAGGGGGGACCTTCCAAAAGAGCCACAGGATCGTCTTTTTCTTGCTGAGCACGCCGTTCACGTTGAGTATCCTCTCCAGTGGGTTGCATCTTCGGAGGACGCGTGGGGAAGCCGCCATCCAACGTCACGACATCGCGCATCTCATCTTCATCCTCCTCGTCTTCGACCTCCATGTGAACGCCGTCGTTTTTCATCAGGTTGCGGAGAACCTGCGGCGTCGAAAGCTCCCACAGTGTAGCAGGCAATATTTTTGTTGGTTTTTGGGGTTTGATTTTTTTTGGCGTTGATGAGGGGTCTGTCTGAGCCTGCAGGATGTTCTGGACAAACCACGATTTTTTAGGCGATAATTGTCCCTCTCAAGCCGGAGCTGACAGTCGGATCCGGCTGAAGCTCAATTATTTGACCGCTACGAAAGATCTCACACCCATCACACATTACCAGACCGCTCAGCGACCACGACGTGCCAGTTCTCCTTCCTCACCGCTTCAACAATTTCGGGAAATGCCGCCACCGCCACCGCCACCGGAATTAAACCAATCGCCAGCCGTGCCTGCGGCCGGATCGCCCGTTCGCGTTCGGCCCACATTCGCGCACATTCAAACGCTGAATGACTCAGTGCCGATACCGATGCTACCCGCTGCTCCTTCCCCGCCCGTCCTTCCGAGCATCTTTCAATATCCCCCGCCCCTCCGCCCCAGCGGCGCGACGCCCACCCCGCCGCCACCGCCGATTACATCGCGTCTCAGCCTCCACCTGGACCAGCAGGAAAAGCTGCTCTCGCTTTCGTTCTCGCAGGGCAGCCTGGCACCCCCGCCTCCCCCGCCTCCATCTGCCAAGAGGCGGGTGCCCACCACGGGCACGGGCGGTGCGGCTGTCGCCCCGCCGGCGGCGATCCCCCTGGCCCAATCCGAGTCACCCTCCACGAGCTCCCTACCCACCGTGGCGACGCGCCCACCGTCTAGCGCAGCCGCCATTCCCACCCGCCCCGCCCCGCCCCCTGCTGCGCTCACCCAACCCCCGGCCCCCACCCACGGCAGCGACTATCCCCCCTGGCAGGCTCCGCCCCCTCAGAGGTTGGTCTCCATCTCCACGGAGCTGGTGGATCCCCGGGGTCCACTCACCATGGACCACGCACCACCGCATGGGGGCGGGAGCCTTTCGCCGGACGGGGACCCCTCCGAGGCCTGGACGGGCGAGGCCCAGCCCATCACGCCCATCTCCCGCGACCCGGTTGATGTCCACCGGCCACCGCCGCCCAACAACGTGCGCATACCCCCGCTGGCTGTCCCCCCAGCGGCGGCGTCAGGGAACCCCCCTGCCCCCGCCCCCGCCCCTGCCCCTGCCCCCGCCCCTGCCCCTGCCCCAGATCGGCCGCCAGGGGAGGAGGATCTTGCCGGCTGGCCCTCGGGCGACCCTGCCCTTGCCGCCACCACGACGGCCGCCCGCCAGGTGACCCCGCCGCTGCACTGCCGGCTGGTGGATGCGCCCCCCGAGATGCTGCCCCGCCCCGCCACCCGTCACTACACCTACGGGCCCATCAAGGGCTCCCGGCTCTCCAAGTACCCCGGGGGGATACCGACCCCCCCCGCACACCCGCATCCGCACGGCGCTGCCCAAAGGACCGACGAGGGGCCGCCCGCATTTGCGCGGGTCGGAGGTGGTGGGGGCTCCCAGCCGCCCAGCCGGGGAGGGGGCGGGAGCGGCGGCGGGGACAGCAGGAGCCCCGCGGAGCTCCGGGGCTCCGAGGGCGCCGGCAGCAGTGGTGTGGGCGAGGTCCGCCAGAGCGTCTGCGCCCATCCCCCAGTGCGCTGGCTGTGCCGGACTGCATTCATCTTCTCACCTACGCACCCACCCCCACGCAGGGCATGGCCTCGACGGTGCCCTGCCCGCTCCCATCCCGCCACGGTCTGCCCGCCACCACCACCACCACCCCTCTCCTCCCATCCCCTTCTCTCCTCGCCCTCGATCTGTGGGCCGGTGCCGACAATGTCGTTCTCCATACTCATTCCTCACAACCTCCTTCTCCGCCCCCAGGCATCCCACCGCCGCGCAAGCTGATCTCACGCCTGTCGCGCTACGTGGGCGGGGGCGCCTCGGGTGGACCGCACCCGCCCGTCCTGCCGGCTGCACCGCTGCCCTTCGACGTCCGGCCGACCCTCCTCAACGACCCCACCCGCGAGCCGTCCCCGCCGCTCCCAGCCGCCGCCCTGGGCACCCGGACCCGCTCCTCGATACACGTCAGGCTGCAGGCCGAGCGGGCCCCGTCACCCCCGGGGAGAGCCACATCGCCCCCACACCCCGAAGAGGCATCACCACCCCAACCCCGGTCCCCACCCCGGTCTCCACCCCCCCGGTCTCCACCCCGCGCCAGCACGGCGCCCATCTCCGCAGCCGCGGCGGCCGCCGTGGCCAGCGCATCGCCCCACCGGCAAGGGGGCATATACCCGATCACCCCCCAGGAGCGCGCCACCCTCTCCCTGTGGTCGAGCCGGCTGGGCCTCAACGGGGTCGCGCCCGCGCCCAAGTCCACCCCGACCGCAACCGCCATCATCACGGAGCGCATCAAGGCCCTCACCCGGGGCCTCCCGATCACCTCGCCCGCACCCGCCCTCGCCGAGGCCCACCGCTCGCCCCCGCCCACTCGCATGTCGCTCACCCTCCAATCCCAGGGTCGGGACGACTGGGAGGCCAGGGTTCGCTCCCGGGGTGGCGGAGACGGTGGTGGCGGTGATGGGGTAGGTGTGACCGAGGTGACAGCCGCTCAACGTCCATCAAGACTCTCACAGTCGTTGTCTCAACCGCTCGTCCCCGTGAGGCGACGGGGACCCTCGCCCCAGTCGAAAGAGGCCTATTTCGCCTATCTCACCGAGAAGCAGCGCCAGCAGGAGCAGGAGCTCGCCGACTTCGACGATCTCGTCGACGATTTGTATCGTTCCTAGTCGTTTTCTGAGAGTGTGCTGAAATGTATTCT
The DNA here is from genome assembly GCA_027972325.1 of Paratrimastix pyriformis. Classification (NCBI taxonomy): domain Eukaryota; phylum Preaxostyla; family Paratrimastigidae; genus Paratrimastix; species Paratrimastix pyriformis. The sequence continues at coordinate 311,206 of JAPMOS010000006.1, forward strand.
TTTTTTTTTTTTGCTTGTTTTTTCTCTCTCCCTCTTTTTTTTCCTTTTTTTTTCCTTCCTCGAAGAAGAGCTCCAACCCAACCCCCCCCTTCAAAGGTCGCCTGCCTGCGAGCGTGAAGGTTGCCCAAGGCCCTTTTCGCCGATTCGCAAGGCATGGCACGACTCGCCCTGCTTCTGCTGCCTTTGGTCCTCGTCAGCTGTGCCCCCGACAATCTTCAACTGACCTCTGTGCAAGTGGTCCACCGGCATGGTGCCAGGACGGCTCTGCACGGTTACACAGACGAACCTGTTTGGAATTGTGACATCACTCCTTTGGTGGGTCTCACAGATCTCGTTCAGACAAAGGACACATCACCTCGCATCTACCGAAAAAAGTACCCGACTGATATGTCCAAAAATCTGCCTGGAAATTGCATGGCGGGTCAATTGACCTCTCTCGGGGCTGCAATGGTCTGGACCCTCCCACAGCTCCAGCGCAAATCATACCATATTCTTCTTGCCCTGTAGCACGAACAAATGGGGTCGTTCTTCCGGCGGCGGTATGTCGACACCCTGAAGTTCCTTCCGCCCCAACTGGACCCTGCCCAAATGTGGTTCCGGTCCAGCGATGCCCCTCGCACGCTCGCCAGTATTGACGCCAATATGCGCGGGTTTTATCCAATCAGCTCCACTCCTGTTCGCCCGATTTTGGATGTTGAGGTCTCTCCCCCTCCTTCCCTCAGCCCCCAGTCTGACCGGCCCCTTCAGGTGCGCGAGTGGGATTTCGATGATATCCCAGCCCCAGATGTCTATTCGACCTCGGTACCCAATTGCCCGGCTCTGATGGGAGTGATTACGAAGATGCGGCAGAACCAGGATTTCATCCGCCAGCACCAGGTCCGTCCCAGGACCACCACCCACCCGGGGCGCGACTGTTCTTCCCTCATCGGGTATTCCGATTCGGCTCGCTTTCGCGCAGGCCGTGGCGGATGTCCGGGCCTCGATCATGGCCAAGATGAACCTGACCGACGACCAGATGGGCTGGCTCTGGGTGGGCGACAACTTCATCATGCGCAAGCTCCACGGGCTCCCCATGCCCACCCAGCTCACCGCCCAGGAGGTCTGTTTGCCACAGTAGGGGTATTCCCTCACTCCCTTCTCCCCGGGTAGGTGGCCACTACTGTCTCCATGGCGGGCTACGAGTTCCTGTATCCCTACCAGAACCAGAATGCCGACCAGCAGCGAGCCTGGCTCACCCTGACCTACGGGGCCATGATGGGCGATATCTACAAGCGCATGCTGATCACTCCCTCTGCGGGCACGCCGCGCTACTACGCCTACAGTGCGCACGATACCACCATTGCCGGGCTGATCTCGATCCTGGGTGATACCGGCTATCCTTGGATGCCCGTGGCCAGCTTCCTTGTTTTCGAAGTGTGGCGCGACCCTGCGACAACTGACCCGTGGGTCTCGATCATCTACTCGAACAGCACCTATGTGCCGAGCCCTGACATGTGGCCCCGGCCGCAATGGATGGTGATTCCGCCCTGCGTTCCGTATGTTGCCCGGGGGGTTCCCCTCACCGAGGCCAACCCGGGAGCAGCACGCTTTTCGTCGCAGCCCACCTTCTGTCCGCTGACGGTGTTCGCCCAGTATGCACAGATGTGGATCCCGAAAGATCGGCGTCAAGTTTGTGGTCTCACGGCGGCCAGCAACGATTGGCGCAGATGATCGTTTTTTTCTTTTTTTTCTTTTTCTGGGTTTTTTTTTTTATCAATAATTGGATTGACTCCCTTGCGACAATCACCCTCTCGTCCGTACGGCGGCCAACGCGTCCCCATCTTTCCCGGCGGCGATCTCATCTGACGGGGTTCTTTACCGGGTGAAATGGAACAGCAGGAACCTGAGCATGGGGAGGCGGTCGAACATGTCCCCGCTCTGCCATCGAATGGCTTTTGGTATCGTAATTTCAGTGACGCTCGCTGCTATTGGGACGAGGGTTGTGCCCGTCTTGCCGAGGCCACCACGGATCGCCTGAACGATCTGGAGGCCGTCCGCGCTCTGGGAAATGCGATTTTGAGGGACCACAGTGCGCTCTATTTGAACGTCAAAAATTCACGCCCTCTCTTTCGATTGATGGATCGGCTGGAGGATGTCGATGAAGTCTCGATCCACGTTCTCGCGGCGATGCTCTTCTTGGTGGGCCAACAAAAAACAGAGGCTTTTGAAGAAATTGAAGCTGCGATTCAACAGGATTCTCAGTCCCACGCTCTCCGTGCCCTCCGTGCGAGCATCGCCTCTTCCATTCCTGGCCACTCGGCCGACGACATTGTCAACACGTATTCAGAGGCAATCCGCCTCGCGGACTCTTGCGCGTTCCCGGAGTCGCGCTTTCAATACCACTACCAAAGAGCTCGGAACATTATTGACCGTCACTGTATCCGGACTCCTGTGGTCTGGCGGCCCCTTCATTCGTGGCTCCAACATCGCAATGTGTGGCGGCTCCTGTAGGGCATTTCTTTGGACGAGCCTCTTTCCCTGGAGACTTTCAGGCAGCAACAGGGCGCCCTGAACGATCTCGTGGCTTTCCTGGCCAACGAGCCCATCGACCACCCCAATGTCTGTGGAGGGCGGCCAGGGTGTCCGAGGTGAGGCAGGTAGTGAAGGACCCGTGGAAGGGATTTTGTTCGGTTCCTCCATTTTCCTCGCCGGCCCCGCTTCCGAGTCGTAACATCATGTGCTGCCATGTCCACACCATCCGTCCCATTCCCCAGGTTTGCCACGCGCATTGGTCACTCTGTGTCCTCTACTGCCAATGGGCCCGCCACTTCGGGGCCGCGCCACGGCCGACCACCGCCACACCCGCAGACGAACAGCTTCTGGCTCCGGTCACGGCCTGGGACCATCTCTGGACAGGCTGCACACTGGAGAATCTCTCCACATCCAACATCCCGAACGCGGCTGTGGCCCCCGTTGCTGCCACTTCCGCCACTGCAGCCGCTGCCGCCTCAACGACCCCAGCCGGCATGATTTTCTTCACGGAGGCTGCCAGGCATCACCGCTTTGGGCTGGCCTCTCTGCGGGCCCATCGGACTGTGGCACAGAAAGATGTCAATTACGTCAGCCCTGTGGGGATGGAAGATGCCCTTCGCGAGGCCACTGTCATGATGCAGCGAACGGCGGCCCTCTTCGGGCTCTCCAGCCCGCCTGCTACCATAACAGCCCTCGAGACTCGTATGGCCGAGGAGGCAGCGGCCGCACCTCAGCCTCCGCCTGCCACCCGCGTTCCTGCCGCCGCAGCCCCAGCGCCCATTTCCGTGCCAACTCCATCGCCTCCTGCCGCTCCGAAGCCCGGTTCGACCCCCGGTGAGAGTCCTGATATTGATTGAAATGTTGGCAACAACAAAAGAAGGAAGTTTATCGCCTCGGCCTTTTTTCACCATTTCATTTGACGGGCAAGACCGAATGATTCCAAGGCGGCCTCGTTTTTTGGACGAGTGTTTCGAGTGCCCCTGGCCAGATCCTCCTTGTAGTTTGCCAAAAAACCGAGTGTTGACCGAATTCAAACCATGGAACAACGGACCCCAACCCCAAGCAGTATGGAGGACCACATCATTGTGGGCATTCATGTCAGTGACCGGCATGAAGACACGAAGGAACTGAACCAACTCCTGACTGATACAGGACGTTGTATCAGAACTCGGCTGGGATTGCACGGTTTGTACCCTCCCATGTTTTAAACTCGACGCCATCGGTTTTCATTCTAAAGATCCCTCACACGATCAAACGGGAATCATTGTTCTCGAGCTTGTTGGCCCAAGGGAAGAACGTGAGAGGTCGCTTGCTACCATTCAGGTCTTTTTTTGCCGGCCCAATTCCCAAACGAAACGCTCCGAACTTTTTCGTAGCGGGCGAATGGGTGCGAGGTCAAGGTGATGCGATTCGTCCATCCGACCGGGAGGCTCGAGGGCGACGCGACACCCCATCATCCGCCACGTTAAGGGCTTGAACCGGAGTAAAAACGTGTACTCAATCTGTACAACTCAATGTTGTGGGTGGTTGATGCCATCGAACGAAAAAAGAGCAGAAACGCAACATCTTCACACTGAATTCCGAGCTGGATGGAATGTGGGATCGGATCTTCTATCGGGAAACTGCGCGCACCGCCAGTGTCGGATAAGACAGGGTCCTCTCAACAGAGTCCTTTTTTGAGCGACTGCTACCCGCTCCAGAATGACGAATTACGGTCGGCTCCATTTCTCTAATGATCTTCACTCTTGATATTTCCCTAGGCGATCCAAACTACTGGGATTCTCGGTATACCGAAGCAAACGCACCTTTTGATTGGTACCTCTCCTACGAGCATCTGCGCCCGATTTTCGCCAAGTATGCACGCCCTGATTCCCGTATTCTTCACATTGGTTGCGGAAACTCGCGAGTGTGCGATGCCATGTACGACGATGGATATCACCGTGTCACCAAGTCTGGGATTATTCGCAGCTCAGCCCCATGTTTTCCCCATATCTATAGCATTGATATTAGCGATGTTGTGATTCACCAAATGCGGCAGCAACACAACAACGCCCATGATGGAATGACGTGTCTGCATCGGAGCTTGGGGCCTTTCGGTTGATCCCACCTTTTTAGTCGAGCGGATGGATGTCCGCAAGCTTGACTTCCCTTCGGAGAGTTTCCAGTTCATCTTCGACAAGGGTCTGATGACCCTCTCGCTCCGACTCACCTGCCCGATCGATATCCGCCCAGGTACCGTGGATGCTATTCTCTGTGGGACTGACAGCTACGAAAACCTTGCTCAGATGAACAAAGAACTTTCGCGTGTCCTCGCTCCTGGGGGGTCTGCCGATCCCTCCTCTTCTTTCATGTCTTCATCCTGTTCCGCCCCCCACACACACACACACCGTCTCCCAGCGTGTTCGTTTCAGTTTCGGTCTGTCAAACCCTTGGCTCTCTGGCCGGTGGCGACCCGCCCTGTTTTTTTCTTCTAGTATGGATTGCCCGAGAACCGCCTGCAGCACTTCGAAAACACCGAGTTTAACTGGACCGTGGTTCACGAGGAGCTCCGCCGGGAGGAACAGGGCGATGCCTACCATGTGTACGTCATGACGAAGCGTGGCCCCAATGTTCCCCATGTCGAGGACGACGAGTAGCTTTGTTGTATATCTCAGCTGATTATTGCTTGCTTTCCCCCCGCATTCACCGGGCCAAACTTGAGCGACGGGGTCCGCCTGGCGGTTTACCCGCCGCCCAGGGGGAGAGAGGGCTGGATGTCGATGACCATGGTGCTGCCTGTGACTTTGTGCGCCTCTCCTGACCCGAAAGCAAAGTCCGAACCGATGCCTGCGGCCTCCTCGGGGATCTGCGACCAAGACGACCTTGTGGGAGACCGCATTTGGGCGGGCGGGCAGACCTGCCCGAGGCCCTCTTGCCGGGTGGCTTCTCGGTGCTTCTGCCGAATCACTTCATCTTCCACGGCAGCCTGCAGCGCATCATCGGGAGATGGTGGGCGCGCGGGGTTGTTTTTTGTGCGGACAGACCATCAGGGCAGGTGGAGGGACCGACTCTGGAACGGGTTCGGTTGCCTGCACGTTGACGCGAGTCCACACCTGACCGTCGTCGGCCCACTTGATGCGGGTCACGTCGGCCGGGTCTATCATCCCAGCCTTGCGGACGAGAAGGCATGGCAGGGTATTCGCAGACCAGGGACCCACTGGAGGTTGTTCACGATGAAGACGTAGAAGCATGGGCCAGCAGGCAGAAAGAGATTGCGCCGCCACAGCCCTGCCGCGGTGTCGTAGCGCATTCTGACCGAGGGTTGTTGGGTTGTTGTTTTTGACGGAGGTGGTGGGATCCCACAACAACAGACTGGAACCGGTCCGGAACCCCCTGGATTTTGATTTCCACCCGGTTGCAACCAGGGGGAGGCCCCAGGTACTGAAACGCTGTTTTGTATAGCGGTTCACTGGATGCGTATCGGTCGATGAAGCCCGTCGCGAATCGGTGCTGCTCCGCAAACTCGCCACCCATCCAGATGAGATCAGTCTCATCAGTCAATTTGGGCTCTGCGATTCCAAGAGGGATCATAGGGCTCGTGTCAATTGAGTGCGGGGTCGGGCGCTTTGTCGGCTCCATTTTTTGTTTTCCCTTGGCGGGTCGATGCTTTGCCGGCGTCGGATCCTTATCGACAGGGGGGAAAACCGGCTGCCAAATATCAAAATTTGCTCACGCACTCCTGGGACGGGGAGAGTCGAGTTCACCAAGAGGAGCTGCGATGAGAATGAACAGAGATCATTGAGATTTAGTTCTCTGCCGAAAGGGCCATCACATTGAAGCGGGGATCATCAGGGCTGCGAGCCATGAATGTTCCTTTGACGAGCGCCACGGCATCTTCCAAAAGGCTTTCAGGGGTTGTGTGGCCGTGAGGAATGGGAGATGCCTAAAAAAGGCTGAGTTCAAGGTTCGTCCGATTGGGTCAGACCTTGAGGCCGTCGAATTCATAAAGGGTGCCATTCACGCACGCGAAAGCAATGAAGTGAAGATCAACAGAAGCATCTTCGTGGGGGCACTCAGTTTGGCCCTGCGCAGAGGATTAGAAGGCGGAAGAAGAGCACCACAGACTTGCGCAGCGGCCTCGTGGTGTTGCCCGGCCAGCTCCTGATCGGCGATCAAGTCGTCGCCGCGTTGCTCAGGGGTCATCGATCGTTGGCGAGCAAAGAGGCGGGCGAAATAAGAATCGGGAGCTACACGCGAATGAGTGCGTGAAAACCCGAGCTTCCGGACCGTAATGAATTTTATCCTGGGTGTTACCAAGAGCGTGAAGGGCTGCGATAGTCCCACATGCATTACCGATGCCTGGACGCTGCTTCATAAAAAACAAAGAATCAGCGGGATGTGCGTCCTGCGCCGGAGCGGCGGCCTCATCGGCGTCCGTGTAAGGGAAGAGCAAGAAAACGGCCAAAACAGGGCGAGGAACAAAAGCCAGCACTAGCCAAAGGTGTGAACAGGGGCAGAGTAAAGTGCTGCTGGAACTGACTTTCGGGGTCAAAACCAAAGACGTCAACAACATTGTACTGTTGCGGCAGGCCAAGTGGATGCAGGAAAGCATTGACCACATCGGGATTCGATTCGAGAGGGAGCCAGCGGGGCATGATGAAGCCGAACGGGATTGCGCGTGTTCCCTGGTGCACAGATGGCTCAGTCGCACTTGGACGCTTTCAACGCCGAGGAAGAAAAGATCAGGGCGGGGGCCCCGGATGCCATCCACATTGGCCACCTCTCGTACAACATCAAAGAGTGGGAACGGGGGACCTCTCGGAGGGAGCCATTCAATGCTTTTCTCCGCCATACCGGCAACGTCGTCTTGGACAGCATCCCATCGATCAGTTGCGTTTCGGAACAACCTGGTACTGTGGTCGGTAGTGGATGTGCCATTTTCAATACTCTCAAGGACTGTCCTCTGACGGGGTCGGACCCCGAATTGGCCTTCCTGGCCGCGGGTGAGGGTTCCCGTCTCTGGTCTGTGCCTGTGCGATTCGGGGACACCGCTCAACCATCGGTTCACCCCTAGGGGTGCCTGCCTTGCCGGCGGTGCGGTCAAGGGGCTGGTCACTGTCCTGGGTCGGACCCTCTTCGAGCAGACCGCCAACCAGGCCCTGATGCTGCTGGCCCAGCTGCCCAACCGGGGCCGGGATATGGTGGTCATCGCCGGGACGGGTCTGGCTCTTGGGACCTTATTTTTAGACGGTGCACTCACATCCACACCCGCTTTTTCCGTGGTCGGGGGCATGCAGACAATGTCTTCCTCCCCTCGAACTACCCGCTGCTGGTCGGCCAGAGCCCACTGAGCGCCCACCCCGTGGCGGGCCTGTACCAGTTCTCGAAGGATGTCTGCCATTGCGCTGATTCAATTCGTCGTCGCCATTGACAGCACACGACATCGCCACGTTCACGACCCACATGGACCCACCGCCCCACCCGACGCGCACCGGCACATTGCACATGACACCCGTCTCTGGGGGCCCTGCCCGCAGGCGCTGCTGATGGACGAGGGGCAGCAGGAGGTGCTCTCGGCCGACCGGGTGCGGGAGATGACCCAGCTGGGGGTGATGGTCCTCGACCCGGCCACGGGCGCCCACCCTGTGCTCTTCCACGAGAAGCCCACCGCCCAGGCCGTCGTCGAGATCTGCCGCACCCACAAGACAAGCAGGCTCTTGTCCGGACCCCCATCCGCCTTCCACTCCCCCAAACACCGCACCGAGGGAGGGTCGACACATTGTCATCATCACCCCCCCACCCCCTTCACCCGCAGCTACAACGCGTTCTGCTTTGCCATGACCAAGGAGGCGGCCCGGTTCCTGGTGGGCCGCTTCTCGGCTCCCTCGCACCAGGACCCGCAGACCCCCCTCTACCTGCTGCCCGATCTGGACTGGTCGACCCACGTGCTCGAGCCCCTGGCGGCCCAGTCGGTGGCCACCTGGGAGGCCCGCTGGGCGGGCAGCCAGCAGGCCATCATCCGCCACTCGGCCGACTGGCGGGCCCTCTGGGACATCGCTCAGGAGTTCAAGGGGCGCTTTGGGGCCCCGGCCGTCGTCCGGCTGGGCAGCGAGGCCGTCTGGTACGACGCGGGGCTGTCCCGGGACCTGGTCCAGCTGCACCGGCTGCTGCTGCCCCCGGCCGAGCCCGCCCCGGCCCGCCCCACGGCCGCCGCGCTGCTGCGGGGCCTCTTCGGGCTGCCCCCGACGGGCAACGCCTTCGGGGTGCACTGCCCCCCGGGGGCCTCGGTGGTGGTGGACCCGGCGGCGCTGGTCGTCAACTGCGTCTTCCTGGGGGGCGGCTCGGTGGGCCCGGGGGCGGTCCTCAACCAGTGCGTCTTCCGCAGCTACGTGAGCATCCCCGCCAACACGGTCATGCTCACCTCCCTCATCGACACCCTCGACCCGGCCTCGGCCCCGGGCTGCCTCGTCTACGGGTACCGGGACGCCCGGCTGGCCGTGCGTGAAGTCCCGGCCCCGGCGGCGGCGGCGGTGGCGGCGGCGGCCCTGCCGGCGGTGCAGTCGGGGGGCCAGCGGCCGACCAACCTGGTGGAGCTGGGGCTGGCGCCGGGCATGGCGGGGCCCCTCCGGCTGGACCTGGACGGGATCTACTTCACCTGCGAGGTCGACCCGGGGGCGGTAGCCGCCAAGGGCAACCTGCCCCTGCTTCCCGAGGCCGCCCGGCAGGTGCCCCTCGAGGCCTCGGGCCGCCACGTCCTCCGGGGCCGCTGCGTGCTGAGCGTCCTGCCCAAGGACAAGGGTTCGCACCCACGCCCACACACACACTCACTCACCCAGACCCCTCACGGACGCACGCGACGAGAACGGAGATGCTGACATCGGCCTCTCCCTCCCAGGGACCCGCTCGTACTTCCGCCACTACAACCTGGACCGGCCCCCGTACGTCTTCAACGCGGGCCGGAGCTACCTGAACCAGCTCATCCTGCCCGCCCAGCCGGCGGGCGGCCCGGCGGGGGCGGGGGCGGCGCCCCTCTTGGGCCCGGCGGCCTCGCCCAACCCGGAGCGGGACGAGGCCGTGGCCCGGGGCGACCTGGAGGCCATCAACGCCAAGCTCGAGGAGATCCGCCTCAACGAGCGCCAGGCGGCCCTGCAGCAGCAGCAGCAGGCCGTCCCCGGGTCGGCCCCCATGTGGACCTTCAACGAGCTGCTGACCGGCGCCGTCAGCCTGCGGGCCAGCCTGGAGCAGATGCGGCTCTGCCGGGGGCTGGCCCTGGGCGACGTGGCCTTCGTCGGCGGGGAGTGAGGGACGAGGGCCAGAGAGCATCATCCCTGATGGATGGATGGATGGATGTTGTTTTTTTGTACCCCAGTAATCAAAAGGCGACGACGGGGGAGCGGGACGGCTGACATCCGCTGATGTGGCTTCCCCGGCGTCGAGACTTTTTCTCCTCTTCGGCGTTCATGTGCTCGGCGCATGATGATGATGGCCGGCGAACTGTGATGCGAACCTTTGCCCACTTCGACTCGCCTCTCGGAGGGGGACCGCCTACGCGGACAGGGCAGGGGGTGCGTGGGTGGTGAGAGAAGGTTATTCAAACCGGGGGCCACACGAACGACACAGAGCAATATAATGGCGGAGGGCGGCGGCGGCAGCAGCGACGGCGCGCGGCCACGCCCTCTGCTGGCGGCACGGGCTCCCCATTGGGAGGCCATGAACATGACTGGACCACGGACGGACATGGGGAAGGGAGGAAGGGAATATGACATGGGGAAGGGGGAAGGGAATGGGGGTGATGGAATCCACAGATGGCAAGCACAAAAACCAAACGAATGGAACAACCGAATGCCCCGAGGGGGGTGGTGGGGTGGTGGAGTGTGGCTGGAGGGGCGCAGAAGTACTGCGCATCCCCCCAGTGGGTCAGGTTGTCGCCATCACCGGGGTTGTGGAGGCGGCGAGGAGGTGCCACCCAGCAATGGGCTGCTGTTGCTGCTCCCCTGGCCGGCGGCGGCGGCGGCAGCAGCAGCCCGCCTGAGTGCGCTGATCCGGAGGCCGGGCGAGGGCCGGGGCGGGGGCAGCAGCGAGGGCCGCTGGTCGGCCGTGGACTGGACGGGTGGCGGGGCCGGGGCGGCCCGGCCCATCAGGTAGCCCGACCGGGCGGGGGGCGCGGGGCCGGCCAGGTCCTCCGAGCCGCCGCCATCGATGAGCGGCTCCGAGAGGGGCGAGGGCGGCGTCAGGTGCAGCGAGGCGCTGGTCGCGTGGCCCGAGCCGACGCTGGGGGTGGCGACGGCGGAGGGGGCGGGCGAGCTGGGGGTGGGGCCCGGGGGTGGTGACGCTGGGGGTGGCGGCCAGGTTGGCGAGGATCTCCTCCAGCGCGAAGACGATCCGGTCGAAGCTGCGCCCCCCCGGGGTGTGTGCCAAACCAAACGACCAACCCGGGGGCGTGAGTGACCACCATGCGGCGGGGGAACAGCCCAATCTCCGGGGGGGAGCCTGGATGGGCGGGACGAGGTGCGGGGCGCCAGGGGCTGACCTTGGCCGCTCGATGGGGTTGTGTGCCCAGCAGTCCCTGATGAGCTGGGCCAGGGCGGGCGGGGTGTGGGCGGGCAGCTCGGGCCTGAGGCCCCGCAGCACCTGGGACATGACCCGGATGGTGGGGATGCCCTCGTAGGGCGCCTGCCGGGTGGTCGCCTCGAAGAGGACAATCCCAAAGCTGTAACAGTCGATCTTCTCTGCAGGGGCAGGAGGAGGTGGGTGGGAGGTAGGGCGGAGAAGGGGATGCGTGAGCCATGTCGGTCTTCACCTTGGGGGAGGCAGGGAGCGTGTGGCGCGAGGGGCGATGGGGGGCCCCGGACCGGTGTACTGCTTCTCGCCGGCCAGGATTTCGGGGGCGCTCCAGAGGGGCGTCCCGACCAGCGTCTGGGCAGGACGAAGGGAGAGACAGGATGAGATGGGATGGTTAAGGAGCCGAGGGGCGTCGAAATGGCCGCCTTTCGGTTCCGTTTCACGTTCTTTTGAGGGTCGGCCGTCAGCCACGACCACGACAACATTTCTGGGGCAATTCCGAGACAGCAAGCAATCCGGGGGGACCAGGCAGGCAGGCGGACCATGGTGCCGAAGTTGGTGGCGGGCGCGGTGCCTGCCGACTCCATCATGCGGGCCGTGCCGAAGTCGGTGACCTTGACCTCGCGGTTCTGGGTGACCAGCAGGTTGTGCGACTTGAGGTCCCGGTGGATGACGTTCATCGAGTGCAGGTAGCACATCCCACGCGCCGCATCCAGGGACTGGCCGGGCCGGGTCGAGAGGGAGGGGGGAGGGCGGGTGAGAAGGGACGGGATGATGATGATTGGATGATGATGATGATTGGATGATGATGATGATTGGATGATGATGATGATTGGATGATGATGATGATTGGATGATGATGATGATGGTGATGATGATGATGATGATGATGATGATGCTGATGATGATGCTGATGCTGATGCTGATGCTGATGCTGATGCTGATGCTGATGCTGATGCTGATGCTGCTGATGCTGATGCTCTGTGTCTCTGTGTGTCGGTTCGTGTGTCGGTTCGTGTGTCGGTCTCAGTGTCCTGCTTGTGAGCGGGTGGGTGGCGGGGCGGACCATGGTGAGACGCTCCTTGAGGGAGAGCTCGGCGTCCGAGTGCAGCAGGTCGAAGAAGCTGCCCAGCCGGCAGAGCTCCATGACCATGTCGATGTAGGGCGCGTGCAGGCACACCCCGTACAGCGTCACCACGTTCGGATGGTGCAGCTTGCTGCGCGGCCACACGCCCCCCCCACATCGCCACAGGCAGATGGGTGAGGATTTGGAGGACAGGGGGGGGGGGGGGGGGGGGGGGGGGGGGGGGGGGCTTGGCGCACGCAGGCAGGAGAAGGCAGTGGAGGCAGGCGCTGGCACCAAACCGCCAGAACGGCCAGGGGGTGTCGCACCAACAGGAGATTTCCGCCCGGTGGCTGATGGGCGGGCACAGCAGGCAGATGGACACACCGAAGGGGGGCCAACGAGGAGGGGCGGACGGACCTGAGGACTTCCACCTCGCGGCTGATGGACTCACATACCTCCGTCCGCAGGGCGAACCGCTTGACGGCCACCGAGGAGCGGTTGTACTCGGCCCGGAACACCTCGCCGAAGGAGCCTGTGGCCCCACCCCCCCACAGGGCGATGAGGGATGGATGATTCGATGATGAGATTGGGTGGACTGGATGCCTGGACGATTGACGATGATGCTGATGCTGATGCTGATGCTGCTGATGCTGCTGATGCTGCTGATGCTGCTGATGCTGATGAGAACGATACGACGACGACGAAGGAACGCCCATCGCGCGGATGAAGGGCAGGGGCAGGGCACGAGGGTGCGGGGATCGGGGGGGCGGACCCTTGCCGATGAGGGAGACCACCTTCAGCTTGGCCGGGTCGATGAGCCACGAGCTGTCGGGCGGCAGGGTGCTCGAGAGCTCCTGCCCAGCGCACCGCCACCCCGTCATACGGTGCGTGTGTGGGCGTGGGGGCGGCGGATGGCATGATGATGATGACGGGCACCCAAGGATCCGCGGGTTTGTGTCGTGGGGGCTTGTGTCGTGGGGGTGTCCGCCCACATCAAGGAGGGGCCCGACGGGGCGGCGGGGGCCACGGACCACGATCATGGACTCCTCGCTGAGGGGGGTCCCGTCGCCGCTGAGGAAGGCCCCCCGGGTCCGGGTCCGGGTGCCCCGGGTCCGCGACCGGCTGCTCCCGCTGGCCGTCGTGCCGGTGCCGCTGCCGTGGGAGAGCTCGTTCTCCATCATGTGCGAGAGCAGCCCCGCGTCGATGTCCGACTTGGCCCGCCGGCGCCGGATGGCCTGCCGCCGGTAGAGCAGCAGCCCCGTCACCAGGCCGGCCACCAGCAGGCAGCCGCCCCCGACGGCCGGGCCCAGGATCAGGGCCAGGTTGAGCGGGGCCTGGCTGCTGGGGGTCGGCTCGGGGATGGCCGGGAACATGGGCTCCACGGGGGGCGCCTCGGCCGGGCAGCCCTCGGCCAGCGGCCGGTCGGCGGCGATGGTGATGGCCTCCCCGTCGGGCGCTTGCACAGTCCTGCAGCAGCCGCCAGACGGCCACAAACACCACACCACACCACACCATGCACACACGTGGGGGGGCAAAGAGACGCGTCAGCGTGAAGAGCCAGCGCCCAAGGGGGAAGGTGTCGGCGGGGGGCAGCTGATGAGATCGCCAGAGCCTCACCACCACCACCCCCGCACGGTCTGTCACACCCCTCCCCCGCGCTGCCCCCTCACGGCTGGCGGAGGAGGGCCGTCCACGGACTGGACGAAGTACTGCAACTTGACCCCCGCCATGCCCGCCTTGGCCCTGTAGATGCCGTGCGGGGTCCACTGTTGCCTGAGGGCGTACCAGGGCGTGTCGCGCAGGTGGGGCACGGTCAGGTTGGCGTCGGGCAGGTCGACCAGGGTCGGCAGCCCGTCGGGGGCCCCCAAGTGGTACGTGGCGACAGTGCCCTGGGTGGTGTAGATCACCCCCAGCCAGGTCTTGAGCCCCGCCACGGCCGACCGGGCGTAGGCGCGGCAGTATGAGCTAACGTTGTACTGCGAGGTGGCGCAGTTGGCGATGAGGTAGGTCAGCTGGGAGGCCCGGTGGCAGGCCATCACCAGGCCGGCCGTCCCGCGGTGGTCGGGGGCCATCAGGCGGGCCATCAGGTGCAGCGGCTCCGGGCCCGAGGTGGTCGTCGCGTTGCAAACCTGCGTCCAGCCCAGCAGACACGACACACGCATACATGTACGAGGCATGAGGCATGGGGGCGTGAGGGCAGGTGGGTGGATGTGGAGGTGTTGATGGTGATGGTGATGGTGATGGTGATGGTGATGGTGATGGTGATGGTGATGGTGATGGAGTGGGTGATGCCGATGGTGGTGGTGATGGGGCGCATGAGGGGGGGCTACGGACGGCAGCCAGGAAGGAGCTGTTGGCGGCGATGTGGCCCACCACCTGCCGTGCGAAGCTGGCCTCGCGGCAGGCCTCGTCGGGGCTGCAGGGCTCCACCACCAGCCGCTGGCCGACCAGCTTGCCGTAGGGGAAGTTGCGCAGGTAGGCGAACCCGAAGCCGCCCGAGAAGTAGTCCATCTGGGTGCCGAACCAGCCCTCGGAGGCCTCGTACCAGGGCCGGGTGAGCGGGTTGTACTCGGTCGGCTCGACCCCCAGCTGGCCCCTGCACAGGCCAACCCCACATCCCCAACCCCATCACCGGATGCCATCATCATCATCAGTTCCGGCCCGAAATGATGGCCGCGTGTGCCTGTGTGAACAACAAGGCAGAGGCAAGAGGGCTGGTGCGCGAGGCGACGGCGGCTCGGCAAGACAGCCATGACGGGGGCACCTCGAAATCAGCCCCCGGAAGACCCGGCAGGGTGCTGGGCGCACGGGCGGGGGTACCGACCACGTCGACCCGGTGGCGAACTGCACCTGGCCCGAGTCGGACAGCGCCCAGACGTGGCGCCGGGTGTCCCCGAAGACGGTCGGGGCCCTGGCGTAGCCCAGGTAGAACGAGTCGAAGAGGGCCCCCGCCTGGTCGCAGAAGGGCACCGTCTGGTAGGGCGCGTTGGCCGCGCACGAGGTGACCATCAGGAAGTTGCCGTTGAAGGTGCTCATGAAGAGCTTGCTCCCGTAGCCTGCGCGGGGCGGGGGTGGGGGGTGGGGGCAAGGGAAACGTGTCAGCACAAGATCAAGGCAGGGCCGCCGGGGGGACGAGACGAGTGGCACGGACGCGACCACCAGACACACCCGCCATCCGCCTGACCAGGGATGGAACGTGGCCGTGACGACCAAGGGATGGAACGTGGCCGTGACGACCAAGGGATGGAACGTGGCCGTGACGACCAGTGGCTCGGCCATGTGTGACGCCTTTGAATTTTGGATGTCCCCAAAGCCATTCGAAACCACCCGCCGTCACCGCAGGGGCTGGCTGCGGGCAGGGCAGGGCAGGGCATGGCGGGGGCGGGGCGGGCCGTTCTGGTGGGCGAGGAGGGCCTGCTGGAGGATGAGCAGCCCGTGGAAGATGGGCCGGGTGGCCGTCAGGTTGACCAGCGGCTCGAAGGTGTCCCCGGCAGGCCGGCAAGCTCGTCCACGGTCGCCGCCACGTACGACGAGGCCAGGCAGCGGTCCGTGGGCCGGCAGGCCTGGGGGTGGGTGGGCGGGACATGATCGGGGGGGGGGGGGGGGGGGGGGGGATGGGGGGTGTTGATATACGGCACTCACCGGAGGAGCGTTTTTTTTTTTTTTTTTGGGGGGGGGGGGGGGGGGGGGCGCTGATGGGGCGGGTGGGGTCAGGAGGACCTCGGCGCTGCTGCGGTCGGCGGCCACGACGACGCTCGAGGTGCGCGCCGCGTAGCTGCGCAGGCGGCCCGACCCGCCCAGGGCCTGGGGGAACTCGAACTCGATCGTCCACTGCGAGCCCTGCCGGTACCTGCGGAGAGTGCAACCATGGGGGACGGGGCGTTAGGAGGCTGGCTCCAGAGAGACAGGTCGAGAGCGGCCCTGCCGCCCAATGGAAGTGGAGAGGAAGTGGAAGTGGAAGGAATGGAATGGCAGGGAGGGAGAGGGGAGCCGACCAGTACTGCTCGCTGATGGTGTACCCCGTGTCGGCCAGCTCGGGGTCGCTGGTGATGTGGCCCTCGTCGCTCAGGGCGAACTTGCGGAAGCGGCCCCAACCTCGGATGGGGTCAATCACCTGGGGGATAGCCGCACAGGGCCCCCATCGGACGAAACGGACAACGACAAACACCAGTGTGAGCGCCATGGGACCGTGATTGTCATCAGAACCACGCGTGGAAGCCCCCCACTTCACCCCCCGGCCTGGGCGCGGTGGGGTCGATCCGTCTCACCGTCCCCATCCCCTCCCCACCCGCACCACGGGATGTCTCCCTCACCCCCCCGGCCCGCCCCTCCTCTCCTCCCGGACCTGGCCGATGTAGTGTGCCTTGAACATCTTGCAGTCGGTGGAGGCCTTGAGGGCGGGGTGCTCGCAGTTGGTCAGCACGTAGAGCTGCTTGCCCGCGGCGGGGCTGATGTCGTATAGGTACACGTTGACCACGTCGCCCGTGTCATAGAGCTCCACAGCCGCCATCAGATGCTGGAAGGCACGCTCGGGGTCCCCCCGGATGTCGCTGCAGTCGGTCGCGAGCAGCTGCGGGCATGCACAGACAGGCACAGACAGTCACATCACATCACAATCACAGCGCAGCACATCACATCACAGCGCAGCACATCACAGCACATCACGGCACATCACAGCACATCACAGCACAGACAGTGCAGACAGTGCAGACAGTGCAGACAGTGCAGACAGTGCAGACAGTGCAGAGAATCATTGAGTGTTGAGAGAAGGAATGAGGGAGGGAGGTGAGTGGGGGTGGGAGTGGGGAGCAGCTCTCATACGCACCGCCTACCGTGCCACGGGGGCGCTCGCCGGGGCGGCGACAGACCTTGCTGACGATGGGGACGGCCAGGCTGTTGACCAGGCAGGTGGACTCGAGGCAGGGCTCCATCAGCAGCCGGTTGCCGCCCACACGGCCGAAGGGGATCTGCTTCATGTTGGTCTCGCCGCGGCCGCCTGGTGGGTTGTGATGGGGGGGGGGGGGGGGGGGGGGCGAAGGCGAAGGGGATGCGTGTGAAGGTCACGAGATCTGCTTGGTGTTGCGCTCGCCCCGGCCGCCTGTTGGAAGGGATGAAATTGATGCTGACAGAGGCAGGACGGGGTGGAAAAACGCGTCCGGCGGTAGGGGAGGGAGGGGAGCCGATCAGGAAGATGGGGCACCGAAGGCGCTGCCTGGAGCGGGATTGCATCCAAGAGGCACAAGCAAGGTGCTGGCTGGCTGCGGGGCGGGCGGCCAGGGGCGTGTGGGGGGCGGGGACGAGGACGGACCGGCGAAGAATTCGCGGACGGACGACCAGCCGTCGGCGGGCTGCAGGTACCAGTCGCGCTCGTCGACCACAAACCGGGGCAGCACCGCCACGGGGGTGTTGGTCACCACCGACCCGTTGTCGAACAGCGCATACTGCGGGAAAGGTGTGTGTGTTGTGGTGTCGTGCTGTGTGCATACATGGGCCAGGATGTGCCTTTGCAGCGCGAGATCCGTTGACCCGGAATCGTCATCGGCGGACGGACACTGGTTGCGGGATTGCAAGTGCGGTACACGTATTCGTGTCGTGTGGATGTGGTGGTGGAGGGGGGGGGGGAGGGGAGGCTGTCAGGCGAGGGGGCACTGGAGGCAGCCCCGACCTGGACGCGGGCGCTGGAGCCCCAGAGGGGCATGTTGACGACCGATGCGAGGTAGTTGTAACCCAGCTTGGTCACCTTCTCGCACGACTCCACGTCGTAGAAGGCGAAGCTCAGGCAGAACTGCGCCCGAGGGAGGTGGGTGACGGGGGGTGGTTATGGGCGGAGGGGCTGGTTTCAGACGCCACCACTCGAAAACAGGAGGAGGAGGAGGAGGAGGAGGAGGAGGAGGAGGAGGAGGAGGAGGAGGAGGAGGAGGAGGAGGAGGAGGAGGAGGAGGAGGAGGAGGAGGAGGAGGAGGAGGAGGAGGAGGAGGAGGAGGAGGAGGAGGAGGAGGAGGAGGAGGAGGAGGAGGAGGAGGAGGAGGAGGAGGAGGAGGAGGAGGAGGAGGAGGAGGAGGAGGAGGAGGAGGAGGAGGAGGAGGAGGAGGAGGAGGAGGAGGAGGAGGAGGAGGAGGAGGAGGAGGAGGAGGAGGAGGAGGAGGAGGAGGAGGAGGAGGAGGAGGAGGAGGAGGAGGAGGAGGAGGAGGAGGAGGAGGAGGAGGAGGAGGAGGAGGAGGAGGAGGAGGAGGAGGAGGAGGAGGAGGAGGAGGAGGAGGAGGAGGAGGAGGAGGAGGAGGAGGAGGAGGAGGAGGAGGAGGAGGAGGAGGAGGAGGAGGAGGAGGAGGAGGAGGAGGAAGGGGAGGCCAGGGGTTTGGCAGGCCGACCTGGATCATCCAGAACATGTTATTGTCGAAGCCCACAAACAGGTTGAGCATATACCCTGATCGAGGGGATGTGATGTGATGTGATGTGACGAGATGAGATGGGGCCCACGAACAGGTTGAGCAGAGACCCTGATCGAGGGGATGAGGTGGGCGGGACGGGGCACTGCGGGTGGTGGGCCCGGTCGGGAGGGCCATGCCTGGGGCGGGGTGGCGATGCCAGACCGTTCTGGTTGAGCTGGACGTGCTTCATGATGAGCTGCAGGGGCGCCAGCATCTCCGCCTCGGTGGTGGCGTTCCAGAATGGGGTCAGCCGCTCCCCCGCCAGGCCCGCCACGGCCCGGTTGGCCCAGCTCGACTCGTGGCACAGCAGGCTGGGCTGGCAGGGCTGCGGCCGGGGGGATGGCGGCGCGTGCAGACGAGGGAAGGCAGATGAGGGGCGGGAGGAGCAAAGAGTGGCATGGCGTGCGTGCGTGCGTGCGCGCCATCCAGCAGCAGCAACAACCAGCCGCCATCCCAATCACACAGCGAGAGGGGCGGGTCCTCAGGGGGGCGGACCTCGGCCATGCTGCGGTCGGCAGCCAGCATGACCCAGCCCTGGTCGGCCACGTACGACTGGTACTCCCCGCCGCCCGTCGCGTTCTGGGCCGTCTGGGGGGCGGGGCGGTGTGGATGGGGTTGTGGCGATATGACGATGAGGACGGAGCGGCGGCGGTGATGGGAACCCCCCACCCTGGTAAACGGTGGCTGTTGGGGGGCGGCGGCTGGGCGGTGGAGCAAGGACGGGACGGGAGGACGGGCCTCCTGGATGCAGGTCCACCCGATGCGCTGCCGGTGCCAGAGTTCGGCCTGCAGATCGAAGTCGTCGGGGCTCTCGGGGGGCGTGGCCGGCCCGGTCATCTTGCCGGTGGTGTCCAAGTTGAAGTAGTGCAGCCGCCCGTCCCGGAAGGTCGAGGCCACCCGCTTGTGGCCCACCCACTGGCCCGTGGCCGCCGGGCAGCCTGCGAGGGGATGGTGGGGGCGGGCGGGGGGGGAGGTGAGCGGGGAGGATGGTGGGCGGTGGAGATAATGGGCAGTGAGTGAGTGAGGCCCCATGGAAGGCCGTAAGGCCGGCCCCCCGTCCCTGACGCTGCTTTTGGTCGGCGTCATCGTCACGCGCGCGAACACATCTCCCTGCTGTCGGCAAGCAGGTTGGAAGGCCTCGAGGGGCGCTCGTTGGCCGGCTTCTCCATCCGCCCAGCGAGTGTGGGGTGGCGCGGGCGGCGATCCGGTCGCCCATCATGGCAGGTGACAGGTTCTGGGACCCCCCATTGCTTTTCTCGTTTCTGTGGTGGGCTGTTGGGGGGGGCGGACCGGCGAAGGTCTGGCCGAGGACGGCGTGCTGGCAGTTGATGATGGCGTAGTAGTCCCCGTTCGGGAAGGCCACCTTCAGGTTGACGGCCTCCCTGCAAGCCCACCCACACCCCCGCCAGATGTCATCACGCGAGCGAGTGAACCAAGTGTGCATCAGGCGGGCGGGCGGGCGGGCCACGGGGCGGGGGCGGGCCACGGGGCGGGGGCGGGCCACGGGGCGGGGGCGGGGGCGGGGGCGGCGGACTGGGTGGCGTAGGGGCGCAGGTACGACACCATGGTGGCGAAGAACTCGTCCCCGGGGGTGGCGCTGCCCATCCGGGCGAGCTGCTGGCTGATCGAGTCGATGGCCGACGAGGCGTAGCTGTTGCGGAGGCACTGCAGCCCGATGGGCGACTCGGAGAGGAGCCGGTCGGCCCCCACCCGGCATCCGATGGGGGCCGCCTTGGAGGTGGCCGTCAGGGTGGCCCGCGAGACGTAGGTCATCCCACGGGCATTGTCGGCGAAGTCGTAGGCGGCCGTCCAGCCGGCCTGCTTGCCGCTGGTGGTGCCCAGGGTCACCGTCCACCAGGGCGAGGTCTGCGCATAGGAGAGGGGCCGGTGGAGACGACGATGATTAGTTGGATCATGATGATGATTCTGGTTGGTTGATGATTGGATGGCTGATGGTTGGATGCTTCTGTTGGTTGACGGGTCCGTCAGATCGGAAGGAAGATGCGCGGGGCCATGCAACATGCAACATGGTCAGGGTCAGGGTCAATGGTCAGGGTCAATGGTCAGGGTCAATGGTCAGGGTCAATGGTCAGGGTCATGGTCATGGCTAGGGACAAGGTCAGGGACAAGGTCAGGGACAAGGTCAGGGACAAGGTCAGGGACAAGGTCATGGACAAGGTAATGGACAAGGTCATGGGCAGGGGCGGGGGGCGGGCCTGCAGGGAGTACGGCTTGAGCTGCTCGATGACGCGCTTCGAGGGCCCCGCCCCGCTGCCGTCCGTGGGGGCCACGGCCCCACCGTTATCGGCGAGCATGTACACCCGGGGCGACAGGTCCCCGAACACCTGCGCCCACCACAGGGGATGGACGGCCGGCGTGCGGGGTCGTGGGAAGGTGAGCGAGCGCCCAATCGGGGGAAACAGCATTGCTGTTGGTCGTGATGGGCGGGGATGTCGGCCATGAAGGGTGGTGATGTCGATCGTGAGTCGACCGTGCCGTGATGGGCGGGGATGTCGGCCGTGCTGGCCGTGGGGGATGGCCGTGTAAATGCCACGCACTCAGGTTGGGTGTGGGCGTGGGGGCTGCAGACCTTGAGGTTGACCATGATGCCGATGTAGTTCAGGCTCTGGCCGAGGGCCTTGACGCACCGGGGGGACGTCGAGTAGAGGCCCAGGCACGATTGCACCTGCCACCCCGCGACGAGAAAGCGATGGGTGATGAGGGCTAGGACGAGGGGGGATCGCAGTTGGTGTTGGTTGGCTGTTGGTGATGGTGATGGTGATGTTGACGGTGACGGTGACGGTGACGGTGACGGTGACGGTGACGGTGACGGTGACGGTGACGATGCCGCCGCCGCCGCCGCCGCTGCTGCTGCTGCTGATGATGATGATGCGATGGATGAATCATTGAGGGCGGCGGATGCCGCTGGGCGCGTGGGGCGCCGGACCAGGTAGAGCTGGCCGTCCTCGAGGCCCGTGAAGAGGTTGGTCACGAAGCCGTTCTGCTGGGCCAGCATCACCGTCAGCAGGCTGCTCACGTAGCTCAGCCCGGCCGCCTCGCTGTCGAAGCCTTGGGGCGGCACGATGCTCGGGGCTTCGCCGGCCACGGTGGCAACGGCATCGATGACCCAGCTCTTGCTCAGCGTCACGCTCGACGGCTCTGCGGGGATGGTCGGAAATGGGAAAGAAAAGAGGGGCTTGGCAGGTGGCTGTGTGCCTGATCGGGGGGCAAGGGGAGGGTGCTGGGGGGCAGGGGCGGTGCCGCAATGGGGGCGGCGGCGCGGACGGCAGGGCTCGTCGTCGGTCCGGTCGCTGCCCACGACGATCCCGTCATCGCGGGTCATCACGTAGGCCCGGCCCTGGCCGACACCCTCGAAGCCCGCAAACTGTGGGCGCAGCAAGAGGGGAAGCGGGGGAGGAAGATGAATCCTTGTCTGTGTGGGTCGGGATGGGACGCCAGGGGAGCGGGGCCGCGGTCGGCCTGGGGGAGGGATGCCGGACCTCGTAGGTCATGGTCCAGCCGCGCTTCTGGATGTACCAGGGCCGGACGGTGGCGTTGAAGGCGTCGGTGGTCTCGAAGGGGCTCCCCAGCCCGTCCACGAGGGTCCCCGTGGGCGACAGCCGGAATGTGCGCAGGCGAGCGTCCCCGAAGAGCCGCGTGCTGGCAATCTGGGGCGGCGAGGGGAAGCGCAAAGCGTCCCCGCCAGACGGGGCGGCAGAAAGGGATTTCAATCCAGTTTGCACGCAGGGCGGGAAAGTGCCACATGGCGAGAAGGGAAAACGCTCATACCTGCACCGGGGTGCCGGGCCGGGGGGCGGACCTGGGCCACGAAGTGGATGCCGCCCGCCTTGGCGCAGGTGGCCGAGGCGCGGTAGACAATGTGCCGGCAGTTGAGAATGTCCACAAAGTTGTCCCGGTCGGCCACCAGCACGCTCGGGCAGCGGTTCTGGGGTGGCAGCAGGCGGGCGGGCGGGCGGACGAACGGACGGCAGGGACAGCGGCGGGTGGCATGGAATTGGAATTGGAATTGGAATGGGTTTGGGGGGTGAGGATCCCACCCCATGAGCACCGACACACCCCCACCCTCGGCTGCGGCCCCACATCCCATCTCAGTGCGGGCGGGAGCCAGGTGGGCAGGGCAGCGGGCGGGCCAGACCTCCGTGTCGGCGTGCCGGATGGCGCTGACCATGAGCGGCAGGAGGGGCGTGACCTGGGCGAACAGGGCCGGGGTGACGGTCGAGTTGAGCCACCCCGTGACGGCCATGGCCTCGCTGTTGTGCAGGCACTCCTGCGAGACGCACGACTCGACCATCAGCCGGTCGGCGCACAGCCGGGCGGGCAGCAGGGGCGCCCCCGGGGCCGGGTCGACAGGGGGCCACACGTAGACCAACGACTCGCCGCGGCCACCAAGGAAGAAGTCCCGAGGCTGCGCGGGGGGGAGGAGGGGGATGGGATGGGATGGGATGGGATGGGATGGGATGGGATGGGTGCTCTGTGCCGGGCTGCACTCCGCCATCATCATCATCAACATCATCAACATCATCATCAACAACAACAACAACAACAACAACAACAACAACAACAACAACAACAACAACAACAACAACATCATCATCATCATCCATCAGCATCATCACGATCACCGCCATTGATCTATTGTTCTGGGGGGTGGCGGACCGTGGACCATGACCTGCCCGGGGCGGTGATCCCCCAGTAGTAGCGGCCGGTGATGTTGTACGGGACCGAGTCCACCCCCAGAGGCCCCATCACGCCGTCGTTGTCCTGAGGAAGAGCGTACGGTCCCACAACAGATGAGATGACCGAACCGAATCGGGTGGTGCCTTGCACGTCGGATGAGGGGATGCAAGTCAAGTGGGCCTGCTGGCACAGGGGCACGTGGGACACCCATCCAAACCGGGGCATGGGTCGGGCCTGGGAGCACATGGAGGTCACGGGGACAGATGGGGGCCTCCACAGGGCACGGGGAGGGAGGTGGGGGCCCAACTTGGGCACCCGGGGGCAGCTGACGGACGGTGAGGAGGATGCGGCCGGCATCGTCGACGGGGAAAACGCGCAGTCTGCCGTCGGGCCCGAAGGCGGCCTCGTTGCGGATGAAGGCGAGGTAGTTGGCCGCCAGGCCGTGGCGCTGGCGGAGGAGCGTGCAGAACTGCGAGGAGGGGCTCAGGCGGCCGCTCTCCGAGGTGAAGGTGTCCACCAGGCAGGACTGCAGCAGGTACACCGTCCGCTCGGTGGCCACGTACGTGCAGAACATGTACCCTGCGGGCAGCGCGGGCACACCCGGAGGTGGCGGTGGTGATGATGATGATGATGATGATGATGATGATGATGATGATGATGATGATGATGATGATGATGATGATGATGATGACGACGACGACGACGACGACGATGACGAAGGGGCGGTGTTCCTTGGTGCACGCGATGTCCGCCGGGAGCCAGGGCCGGGTGGTGGCGGTGGGCAGGGCGGCCAGTCAGCAGCAGGCGGACCGTTCTGTGTGTCCTGGGCGATGGCCATGAGGGTCCGGTAGATGGGCCCGATCTCGGCCAGGCTGCTGGCGTTGACGGCCCGGGTCAGGAGGTCCGTCTGGTTGGCCGCCGCCGCCATGGCATCCACCGTCGGGATGGCGTACGAGTTGGTGCGGCAGTTGGTCGAGCAGGGCTGCGCGGGGCGGGCGTAAAGGGCGGCCAGGGGGGGGGGGGGGGGGGGGCGACACGCAACATCAGCACCGAGGACAAAGGCGATGCGCGGAATTTGGGGTGAGGGCACTGCAGCCCCAGGTGTTGTGCTGTGGTGCGTTCATTGTCGTTCTCTATCGTCACAACCACAACCACCACAACCACCACAACCACCACAACCACCACAACCACCACAACCACCACCACAACATACAAATCGGGGCCTTCGGGGCGACGCCAAACCCGTCTTTTCTCGGGGGGGGGGGGGGATAGCGACCTCGTCGGGGGTCCGGTCCGCGGCGACGATGGCGTGGGGATGGTTGGCGATGTAGGTCTGGGCGGTGGTCATCCCCGTCAGGTCGGAGACCTCCTCCGGCACCTGCACACGCACCCAATTGGAACGAGCCGATGAACGATGATGATATGATGAGGATGGTGCTGATCGGATGTGGAGGGACGATGGTGAGAACGATTGGGTGGTGGCGATGGACGATGATGATGGCTGGCTGGCTGGCTGGCTGGCAGGTGGTGGGCGCGAGGATCCGCTGAACGTGGCGTGGGCAGCGGAGGGAGGGCCACACGAAAGGCGGGCGGGGCTGGACGGACGCTCCACCCGATGCGCTGGGTGAACCAGTACCGGCTGCAGGTGTGGTACTCCTCCCCCACGGCGAAGTAGCTCCCGATGGCCCGCCCCGAGGGCAGCAGGGAGAAGCTGTGCACCAGGGTGTTCCCGAACCGGGCCGGGTCGACGACCTCCCCCACCCAGTGGGTCGAGGCCCGCAGGCAGGTCCCGCTGCCCGAGTACATGGCGTGGTAGCAGTTCTGTCCCGGGGAGTGAGTGAGTCATGAGTCTGAAGCCCCCCGGGGATCAATGCCGTGATGTTGAGGGCTATGTTGGGTGGGCGGTGGGTGATGGTCTTGGCCGCGGTTCGGGCGGGTTTCCTGAAGGCTTCCCTTGGGTTGGGTTGGGGTGGCGCGCTAAGTTCACGCCGATGTCCGGAACTGTGATCCCATTGGAGCAGAGGGCCGGGTGGGGCGGTGGCTCGGGGGGGCCGGACCTTGATGCCGACGAAGGTGCAGGTGTCCTTCTGGCCCACGTAGAAGTTGACCACGTAGCCGTTGTCGTTCCGGGTGAGGACGCTCATCAGGGTGGTGAAGATGGTGTTGTAGTCGCTCCCGTTGAGCGGCGCGCCCTCGGCCACCAGCGTGTTGACCACGCTCTCCGCATAGCTGTGGGGACGGATGGTCAGTTGGGCTGCGGGGAGGGGGAGGGCAGGGCGGCTCTTGCTGTCCACCCATGTCGCAGGCCGCGGGGCGGGCGGGAGATGGCGGGGGGAGTGCAGTGGATGGGCGGGTGGGCGGGCGGGGGACCTGGTGCGGAGGCAGGACAGGGCGGCGTCCTCCTCGGAGAGCACCCGGTCGGCGCAGAGGAGGCCCTGGGGCACCCACCGCACCAGGGTCTCGCCCGCCGAGCCTGCCGTGCCCCCGGCGCCCCGTCACCCGGGATTTGGGAGCAAAATAAATATCAGCAATCGCACCGGCCGGCCAACAAAGGGAAGGCCCACGCCCTCCCCGCCCTTGCCCCTCCCCGCTCCCTTGGAGGGCTCCTCCCCCGGGCGGACCCGACTCGAACGGGTAGACGGTGCCCCAGCCGTCGGTCTGGTTATACCAAGGCCGGACGGTGGGGTCGAAGGGGGCCACCTCCCCGTCGAGCGGGTCGGGGATGCCGCCCTCCCCGGGGCCCTCGCCCGCCGAGACGGCCTGGCCCGCGTCGTCCAGCATGAAGACCATCCGACTCCCACGGGGGAAGAGCGCAACGTTCCGCACGTACCTACAGCAACAACAAACAGCATCATCATCATTCATCATGCATCATGCATCATGCATCATCATTCATCATCATTCATCATCATTCATCATCCATTATCATCCAATCATCATCAACAGAGCAGGTACGAAGCGGGGTCATGATGGGTGACGAGGGGGTGTGTGCGTGGGCTGGCAGGTGCGGGCGGGAGTGCAGCGCCGGACCCGAGGTAGTTGTAGCCTCTGCTGCGCGAGGAGATGCACTGGGGGGTCTCGCCAAACCCGGGCAGCAGGCAGGAGTGTACCATGTACGAGTCTGCGTCACATCCCGAAACGCGCGGTGATCGTGAGGACTGAGTCATCATCCAATCATCAATCACCATCATCATCATCCAATCATCATCCAATCATCATCTCATCCAATCATCATCATCATCATCATCATCATCATCATCATCATCTCATCCAATCATCATCATCATCATCATCTCATCCAATCATCATCATCATCATCATCATCATCATCATCATCATCATCATCATCATCATCATCATCACCACCACCACCACCACCACCACCACCACCACCACCACCACCACCACCACCACCACCACCACCACCACCACCACCACCACCACCACCACCACCACCACCACCACCACCACCACCACCACCACCACCACCACCACCACCACCACCACCACCACCACCACCACCACCACCACCACCACCACCACCACCACCACCACCACCACCACCACCACCACCACCACCACCACCACCACCACCACCACCACCACCACCACCACCACCACCACCACCACCACCACCACCACCACCACCACCACCACCACCACCACCACCACCACCACCACCACCACCACCACCACCACCACCACCACCACCACCACCACCACCACCACCACCACCACCACCACCACCACCACCACCACCACCACCACCACCACCACCACCACCACCACCACCACCACCACCACCACCACCACCACCACCACCACCACCACCACCATTTTGAGGGGGAGCTGGGGATGGGGCCCGCGGGGGCAGACCCATGGTCAGGTTGGAGGTGTAGTACAGGTTGATCGCATACCCTGCGACCGGCCACCCCGGAAACGGAACGGAGGGGCGGGAGAGATGAGGGCAGCGGGCGGGTGATGCCGACGTCGGCGTGGCCCCCAACCCAAACCAGGCACCCGGGGCAGCCCCTCAGACAGGCAGCTGGCCAGCATGGCGGACCGTTCTGGTTGGCGAGCATGCAGCCCATGATAGTCTTCAGGAGCGCCTGCACGGTGGGCCAGCCCGTGATCCGGGCCAGGGGCTCCGGGTGGGGCCACCGGGTCAGGGCGAGCTGCAGGTCGTCCATGGCCGTCACGGCCCAGCTGCTGGCCCGCATCTCCGAGGTCGAACAGGGCTGCACGTGCCCGGGCATCGGGGGGTGGGGGCTGATGGCGATGATTGATGATCTGGATGATGATCTGGACGACCCGGATGATGATGGTGATGGTGATGATCGGGATGATGATGGTGATGATGGTGGTGATGACTGGACGAGGATGCCGACTTCGACGAGTGGACGATTGGATGGCAGCGGGGGACGGGCAGCAGGCCGACCTCGAGGTCATACCGGATGGCCCCCATGACGAGAGCATCGTCGTCGGTGGAATTGACGTATGCCTGCACCTGGCCCTGGCTGGAGCCCATGTAGTACTCGTCCATCGGGGGCGTCCAGCCCCGCCTGGCCTGGAACCAGGCCCGCCCGGCCAGGTCGTAGGTCGAATCGAAGAAGCTCGCCGCGTCTTTGCCCGCGATGGCCGACCGCTTGAAGAGGCTCGCGGCCGTGCCCTCTGCAGATACCCGCGTGGGGGGTTGGAAATGGGTGTTCAAACGGGGAGGGGGTGATGGCGGGGGAGGGGGTGATGGCGGGGGAGGGGGCGATGGCGGGGGAGGGAGGGGGGCCGGCGGACCCTCGGGGTTGGTGATGCTCTCGATGGCGCTGGCGAAGTCGGCCTGGGAGAGCTCCCGCTCGACCGTCCCGTTGGTGGCCAGGGCGAAGTAGTGCAGCCGGCTGTCGCCTGCCCACCCCCAGCCACCCAAAACGCATGGATTTGGGATTTGGGATGAGGGATGGCCTGGGACAGGACACGGAAGGCGCGTGGGACCCGTGGGTGTGCGCGGGGTGGGGGTGGGGGGGGCGGACCGAGGTATCCGGCCCGGGCGATGCCCATGTATGCGGTGCGGGCCACGAAGCAGGCCAGGTCGAAGTGGTTCACCACGCCCAGGCAGTAGCGCACCGCGAAGTAGTCCCCGGTGCTGGTGCGGTGCAGGGATGGTGGCGAGAGGGGCGAATGAGCTTCCGACCGGCACAACCGCAGGCAGGCAGGGCAGGCTGACCCGCAGGCACACAGGAGATTCAAGGAGGAAGAACATCGCATCAAATGGATGCACAGCCCACGGGGGGGAAGCGCCATCACCAAGCAGTGTCCGCCAGGCCAACACACAGAGACAGAGGCAGGCACAGACGCAAGGGGGACCTGTTTGTCCGTCCCCCATCCCATCTCCTTCCCCGCCTCCCACCCACCCCACCCTGCCGTTCCCTGCCCTGCGGGTCCCGACCTGCGCTGGCCCACGAGGAGCATGACCGAGTAGGGCGTCTGGAAGAGCTCCAGCGAGGTGGCCAGCGGGGCGAAGAGGCGCGAGGGCGTGTCGAGCCGGTACCGCTCGGGGCTGTCCTGGGGCCGCAGCTGGGCCTGCTGCAGCATCAGGTCGTCGACCACCCAGCGGGCGTAGCTCGAGGCCAGACAGCGCTCGTCCTGGGTGCATGGCTCGGCGTACGACCGCACCGAGCCCACCACAAGCGTGCGGGCGCCCCACTGCAGGCACCGCACGTAGATGTCG
Source organism: Paratrimastix pyriformis (assembly GCA_027972325.1). NCBI lineage: Eukaryota > Preaxostyla > Paratrimastigidae > Paratrimastix > Paratrimastix pyriformis. The sequence continues at coordinate 340,172 of JAPMOS010000006.1, forward strand.
CCCCGAGACTCGGACGGGGCCTCCATCGGCAGCCAGGCGCCCTGATGCGCCGCCCAGCGTGTGTGTGTGTGTGTGTGGGGGGGGGGGGGGGGGGGGACGAGGATGGGGAGTGAGACATTGGGATGGGCAAAGACTCGTGAGCTTCCGTTGCGTTCGATGGCTGATGGTGGTGGCGGTGGCGGTGGCGGTGGTGGTTGCGGACCGCCTTGGCGAGGCTGGTGGCGGGCAGGGAGATGGCGGTCGGCTGGGCGGCCAGCCACCACTCCTCGGCCGAGGGGCTCCACCCTCGGAGATCATCATGGCCTGCCGGGGGCCGCCGGGCTCAGCACGGCGTCGCCCCAGTCGGTCAGCGGGTAGACGGCCATCAGCCGGTTCCCGTACAGGGCGGCGACACCGCGTAACCGACCTGGGGGGGGGGGGGGGGGGGGATGGCAGGCGAGGAAGGTGAGTGGCAGGATGAGTGTGTGTGGCGAGCCAACTCGGGCCGTGTCGCCTGCGGAGGAGCACCCCACCCCACCGGGTGGCCGCCCCGCCCCGCCTGCCACCTGGCCCCGCATTTGCGAGCTGGCTGACGACGACCGCAGCGCCCCAACGTCCTACTCCCCCACACACACACACACACACCCCACCCCACCCCACCCCACCCCACCCCCCGCCCCGCCCCGCCCCGCCCCGCCCCGCCCCGCCCCGCCCCCCGCCCCCCGCCCCGCCCCGCCCGCCCCGCCCGCCAAAGGGTGCCTGGAAGGGAGGGGTGCGCGACGGACGAAGTTGTAGAATGCCGAGTAGTTGGCCCGCATGTAGAGGCAGAACGGGTTGACCGAGGCGGCGTGGGACGAGATGCAATTCTCCACGCCCACGAAGACGTCGTTGTCGAAGCCCAGGAAAATCTCGCTCTCGTACCCTGGGGGTGGGGGGGGGGGGGGGCAGGCAACCGGAGGATGAAGAGAGATCGCGTCAATGGTGGATCCCCCCCCCCCTCCCCCACATCAGCACTGCCGAGGGGCCAGCTTGTCTGGGGACCGTTCTGGTTGGCTGCCATCTGCGCCTTGAGCCTCGGGAATGCCGCCAGCAGCTCGCCCAGGCTGGTGACCGTCCGCAGGCCGAAGAGCGAGCCGGCCGTGGGCATGAGGGCCCCCAGGTGCGCCCCCGCGATCCCGTCCACCGTGTGCCGCGCGAAGGAGGTCGCCTGGCACTCCTGCGACAGGGTGCACGACTGCCGGCAACAGCAGGCCCCCCAGGGGGGAGGGATGAGGGGAGGGATGATGAGGAGATGGGCATGTCTGTGCAGGCGGTGGCGGTGGCGGAAGGGTTGGGGAGGGGTGGGGGTGGGGACGGGGGGGGATGGGGCCTGACCTCCTCGGTGTCGCGGTCGGCCCCAACGATGACCGTGCCGGTCTCGTGGCTGTACGACTGCATGTGGATCTGGTCGAAGATGTACACCGACGACCAGCCCACACGCTGCGCCGCCAGGCCCGAGGGGAAGCCGGGATGCAAGTGGTGAGCGGGGGCGGAGGATGAGCAGACGAGGAGGCCCCAAGTGTGCCTGGGATGTGCCCCCAGGGATGCCCCCCTGGCGGACCTGGCGCCACCAGGGCCTGGTGAATGTGTCATAGTCATCGGCGCCCGAGGTTGTGTACTCCATGGCGCCCACGATGGCCCCGGTCTGGTCGAGGTTGTAGTAGTGCAGGTGCCGGTCGTGGAAGATCCGCTCGTGGCGGATCTGGGCCACGAAGTGCAGGTTGGACACCGCCGTGCAGCCCGACAGGTCCTGCCCACACACACCCACCAGGAGCCCCGCCGGCCAGGCGAGAGAAGCGTGTGTGTGTGTGTGTGTGTGTGTGTGCGTGTGCGTGCACATGTGCGGTGGTGGTGGGGCGGCGGGCGGGTTGATCTGCAGTGATGGAGCGGGTGGTGCGTTCATAGAAGGAGAGGCCGCCTGTGTGTGTGTGTGTGTGGGGGGGGGGTGTGTGATGCCGACCTTGGCCGAGGGGTTCCAGCAGTTGACCATCGAGAAGAAGTCTCCCGTCTGCTTGGAGGCGTAGTACAGCGAGAGGAACTCGGGCGTGCGGTACATGTGCACGATGCGCCCGATGGCCTGGGTGCGGGCCGACAGGAAGGGCAGCGGGTCGGAGGCGTTGGCGGGCGGGTCGTCGGTGAAGGCCTCCAGGGCCAGCTCGTCGGTCATCCGGTGGGCGAAGCTGTTGTTCAGGCAGCTCATCGGCACGCACGGCTCCAGCTCGTAGACCCGCTCCAGGGCGATCTTGCCCACCAGGTGGTGCGGGTCGGCCGAGGGCACCGAGTGCACCAGGTACTCCTGGCTGAAGCGGATGCCCATGTAGGTGTAGAACTTGTTGCTCGACAGGAACCACGTGCCGGCCCCCTCGGGCCCGTCCAGGGCGGCCGGGTCGCTGGTGGTGTTCGTCCACCAGGCCTCCGCCGGCCCTGCCCAGACCGACCCGGCGGGGCGCAGCTGGCCCCAGGGGTGACCCTCCACGGGCACGAAGGTCCCATAGGTGTCCTGGGGGGGGGGGGGGGGGGTCGAATAAATCGCAAAGGAATGGCTGAAAAAAAAGCAGACCATTTGGAAAAGGTGACCGACATCATCCCCAAAGTAGGCCTACTCCCGCAGAATGGATAAATACACAATCGAAAAAAATCGTACAAACGTTGGTCAGCCACACAACATAGGGGGTCGTCGCATTTTTGCAGTCCGGGAAGCTCTCGTAAACATTGAGGCAGCTCTCGACGGACAGAGAATTCATCGTGTCCGCAAAAGCGATGTGAAAGGCAACAAAAAAGCCGTTGCGATGGGTTGAGATTACCTTCCAAAGGGTATTCCAAAGGGTCGCGTTGGGAAAGTCCTGATAGGTCTGCCGAGCAAACTGGGTGAGCTCAGGATGGGATAGAATCGTTTTCAGCGTGGGTGGCGCGTATGACGTCTCATGGCATTTATCCGCCCGAACACAAAATACAGAACATGAGAGAATCAAAACAACGAAGAGCGGCCACCGGAATGGCCCGCGCAACAACATCGATTTTGTTGCCCACGCGCACTTAGCGTATATCACCTTTCGATACAGTCAGTTCATCCCGGGGCTAAAACAGCACTTCCTTGTGTTGTTCTTCGTTGTTTGATGGAGTCCGATCCCTTGTCTATTGCCTGCATTAAGGCGATTGTTCTTTTGGATCCTTCTGGGAAGCGCATTTTTGTGAAATACTATGAAGAGATCCCGAACTCGCAGAAGTTCGAAGATACACTCTGGGAGAAGGCCCAGCAGCAGTCGACGCTTGCCGAGGGTTTGCGAGTGTTTATATGACACCTCTTTTGACACCTCTTTTGTTCACTTGGAACATAGACATTTTCGTCGTCCAAAAGTACTTCTGCACCTACAAGCGGAAGTCGGGCGTTTTTGTGGGCTTCATCGGCGAGCTGGGCGACAACGAGCTGATCGTCACGCACGCCCTTGGTGTTTTCATGGACGTCCTCAACGAGCTTTTCAAGTCTGGCTTTCCTCCGCCCCAAATCACCATTTCGCCCAATCTCAATTGCAGGTTTGAGATCAGCCGGCAGTCTCTCCTGGCACACTATGATCTGCTCCTTTACGCTGTTGATAGCATGGTAGATTCCGGGTTTGTTTCTTTTCAAATCATCCGGTCCAATTTCACTCCATCCCTTCCCCCGCGCCCGTGCTCCTCTCCCCGCCCAGCATCCTCTTCGAGGAGGACATCACAACCATTGTCGATCGGGTGACCATGAAGTCGGTGCGGGACTCGATCCCCATCACCGAGCAGACCTTCACCCAGGCCCTGGCCACCGCCAAGGACCACCTGATCCGGTCCCTCCTCAGGTAATATCCTCCTCCTCCTCCCCGGCTCTTCCTTCCCCTCCGCTCCCTCCCTCCCTCCCTCACTTTTGTGTTTCCTGTCTGTCCGAGCACCACCACCGTCTACCGCCCTCTCTCCCCGCCGCAGAATCGAGAAGGGACCCGATCCTGTGGGTTGCGCCACGCCGCCGCCATGCAGGAGCGGCGACCATCAAGGTGGGTCGAGAAAACAAACCAAACCAAAAGAAATTGCTGAGAGAATCCCCGCTGAATCACCACCACCCCACGAACACCACCCGTACAAAGCAAGCCGCCCGCCGATCCAACCCCCCTGGTTAGGCCGTGCCGTCCATCAACCCCAAAAGGTCGTCGCCGTCCTCGGTGCCGACTGGCTTCTCGGCAGCGGCCGCAGGGGCCGGGGCGGGAGCGGCCGCGGGCTTTTTTGGGGCATCTGGGGAAGGGGGGCATGAGCCAGCGAGAGAGAGAGAGGCGGGCACGGACCCCAGTCGAGGAGGGCCGACAGGGGTCTCCTTTGCGTCTTGGCGTCGATGGTCACCACGTTGGCTCTGGGGGGGGGGGGGGGCGTCGAGAAAACGCTACAGCAAGCCGAATGCCCCCCCCATTCGACCACATCCCGACCACATCCGGGGAATGCAGCACAGACGGGCGTTCGGCAGGCTTGCCGGGCAGGCCAGGGCGGACGGGGGCCGTCGCGGGCCCGTCGAGGGAGTCGGGGAAGATGTTGAGAGGCAGCGGCTTGTCGATGTGGGTCGTGCCGAGCAGCGAGGCCAACTGGCTGAACTCCGACACGGCCGACCGGGCAGGGGCCGTCGTGGGCCGGGCGGCCGGGGCCGTCGCAAGGGTCTGCACGCCAACCGGAGATGGCGGCCGGAGGCGAGCGATGAGAAGGCCGCCTCGACGACAGGTCCCGGGGGACATTCACGCACCGCCAACAATGCCACTCATTGGGAAGTGACCGACCACGGGAGACTTGGGGAAGGGCGTCAGGGATGCCGAGGCCGCAGTCGGCGCGGGCGCCGAGGGGGTGGCCGCAGCGGGAGCGGGAGCAGAGTGGGAGGACTTGGAAGGGGGGAGGATGGGGGGCGCCACGTGTGTCGAAGGGGCCCCAGGGGTGCTGTGGGTCGCCGTAGCGTAGCTGCAGATGGGGAAACAAAACGGATGGATTCCGGTCCTCTCCCCATGCCCCCCGCACGTCATCCTCTCCCCGGGAACGAAGGGTGGTGGGGCAGACATATTGGAGCCGCACGTGACCAAAGCCGCAGCGGCAGCCGGATCCGCGGGCGTTGGCCGGACCTGGCGGGCCGGAGGGGGCAGGCTGATGGTCGTGGTGCGGGTCACCTGGCCGGCGTCGTCGAAGTACCTAGCCGCCGAACGCAGCGGTAAGGGATGGATCCCACTGTGTCACGCAGCGCAACGGACCGGACGGTGCCCAGGGGCTGGGCGCAGTGGCTCATGTTGCATGGGGAGGCCAGCACCAAAGTGCCATCGGAGTTCTGCGGATGTGCGATACAGGCCACCGCAATGGATCAGTGGTCCCGTTCTCATTGGGTCCCCGCCCACCGCCCACGAACCTGGATGCCCTCCTGGAGGAACAGAGACACCTTCACCTTCTTGTCCTGCAGGAAGCGCAGCAGCTCCTGCCGGACGAGGTCGTATTCGAGCTTCGTGATCCCGGTGGCCAGCTAGACACATGGGAGTGCCAGGGAAATGTCACCACAGAGTTGACCCGGGGACGAACAGACCTGCTGGAAGCGGGAGATGCAGGTCTGGACCTGGACCCCGATTTCGTCCTCAGGGACGCGCTTCCTCAGCTCGTCGAGGTGGTTCAGTGTGACCCGGGACAAATCTTCGGAATGGCTAATGTTCATAACCTGGTGCTTGAAACCCATGCACATAAGGTCGTATAACTGGGGAAGAGGCCGTTGGTTGGCGGAGGTGATGTCACGAGACGGACCCGATCCATCGAGGACTCGTTCAGGCGCATAATGGAGGAATGTGCGACTCGCTCAAAGAGCGACCGAACAAGTGGTGGCGAATACATGTCCTGGGGCTTGAAAAGTTCCTCGACAAACTTCGGGCTGCACATGGCCCGGATCACTTCTTGGAGAACTGTGTGGATGACACTGGACGTGAAGTCAAAACGGGATAAAAGGAGTGACCTCGAGATCCTTTTTCCAGAGGAATGTTCTGGGCGTGCAGGCTAAACGAAAAAAGGTCAACAAAAAAATAGCAAAAAAGAATCAGCAATGTGGTGAAATGTGGCCTCCCCTCTCTAACGAACCGTTGTTCCAAAATAAAAACCATCTCGCCTCCCATATTGAGGACGAGGAAGGGCATGGCGTATGAAGCCATCTCGCAGTCAATCGATTGACCTCAAGATCCCTGTCACACGCCACATGCCGGCACAAGCCGAATTTTTGAGTCCCCAACACGCTGTAAAACGAGGTCCCCCTTTGTAAAAACACGAAGGAAACCTTGGCAGTATAGGGCGCTTCTATTTTTACAGTTATTTGCGGGGGTACAGGCTCTATTTCAGCCATCACCCACCGGCCTCTTTGTGGGCATGGCCTCGACATCCCTTTTTTCCCCGCTTCTGTCAGGGGCAGCTGCCATTCCCGTCCTTCCTCTGAATGTGACCCTCGAGCCCATTGTCATTGTCCCAGGCCTTTCGGGATCGTCACTCGAATGCCGTTTGAACAAGACCGTGCATTCGCCGGTCAGTTTTTTTCTGAAAACACACCAACATCGCTCTCATCCGCCATCCATCTCTCTCAATCCCCCACCGTAGCACTTTTTCTGTCCGAAAAAAAGCTCATCTTTCAAGACCCTCTGGCTCTCTCTCGTCTCCCTCCTCCCCGGGACTGCCCTCGATTGTATACTGGAAAATATGGATGTTCGCTACGACCCATCTTCGAACACGTACCGTTCCACCCCAGGAGGTCAGTCGCCGTGTTCCCCCTTCGAGGCGATGGGGGCCCGTTTTTTCTTCAGTTGAAGTGCGGCCCCGAGTGACCGAGTTCGGTCTGGATGGCGTCTCCTGGATCGACCCCCAATTCCGGACGGTCTGTTCGGCCCTTTTTCGCCGTTCGGTCTGGTTTTCATCTGCCGCCAGGTTTCTCGCTACCTTGGCACATTCATCTCTTTCTTGACACGGGCCGGCTACCGGCCAGGGGAAACGCTCTTCGCCCACCCTTATGATTGGAGTCGGTCTCGCCGCACGCCAAAGAACAATCAGGCCACCGCCGATTTTCTCGATAGGACTGGCAGCACCTGATCAAGTGGCCACCAATGGCCAATACGAGGCGCTCCGCCAGGTTGTGGAGATGGCCTTCAGGGCCTCGGGCAATCGGCCCGTGCACCTTTTGGCGCACTCTCTCGGGGCCCCGTACACGCAACGCTTCCTGGCCACGTTCGTCTCACCGGAGTGGAAGCAGAAACACGTGCGGACCTTTATTTCGCTGGCTGGGACGTATGGCGGCTCCACCTTGGCGTTGCTCTATCAGCTCGTGGGCTTCTCTTTCCATGGCATCCCGGTGTCCCGACGGAGCATCCGGCGCCTCGTCATGGAGCTCGGATCGCTGACTTGGATGGCACCCGCTCCGCAGTATTTTCAGCAACACCCCATCATGGTGACGCCGACAAAAGCCTACACCTCCCAGATGTACCCGGAGCTTTTTCAAGTCTGCCCCCCGCTGTTGAAACGCCCCCCTTTGTTCACGGCCTCTTCAAGGATTTTCACATGCCGGTCACGGCAGCCCTCTACCGGCAACTCAGCTCCTACGTTGGGTTGAACGAGCCTCCCGGGGTCGAGACGCATGCCTTCTATTCTCTGGACGTCCCCACACCCTATTCCTACATCATGGAGGGAGCCCACGCCCATGACGACCCGAGGAAGCACGCCTCCAACCATCGGAGCATCCTCCCTCTCGTCTCAGCAACTGAGCCCGGAGACACCGAGGGTCTCGACCCGAGTGAACACCTTGGCAAAGTGAAGGTACTGCTGCCCCAAACCGCCAAAGGCACTGGATTTCGACCCTATCGATGGGACTGGGGCGACGGGGTAGCGACCAAGGCTTCTCTGTTGGCCTTTCAAAAATGGAAGCGACAGGTCCGCCCGTCTCCTCGACCGAGGAGCATCACTCACCCTCACTCACTCACCACCGACAGGACCAGCCAATCGTTGGACACTCAGTGAAGCGGTCGGAACACGTCGCCATCATTTTGATGCCCACAATCTGGCAAGACATCCTCGGGATCACAACCTCCTCAACGCCTCCGAATTGACCTCGCGGTGCGCATCGCCGTCTGCGGTCTTCATCAGCGCAGCCCCACACATCCCGGCACCGGCTCCGGCGGCGGCCCCCGAGTCAAGGCGACCTGTCATCCCGCCACGTGAAAAGAGAGCAAAAGCTGATGCCCTGGCCCGAGAGGCCTTGCCTTTTCAGTAAACTTCTTTGCTTTTTGGGAAATGTTCGACGCTGCCTTCGAGGCCGCAGCAGCCCTGACAGAATGCGGGCCCCACTCTTTGCCCACAAACAAAAAAACAAGGACATGATTGACGTGATCCCAAAAAAAGGGCAGAGCGAAGGTGTTGAGCACTTTCAAAAGAAATAAACGAAAGTTACCCTGCCTTGACAGCGAGGCACGGGGCCGCCACGCTCAACGGTGGGGGCGAAGGACAGTCTCTGCAGAAGAGGGGAGGGGAGGGGGGGAGTCAAAAAAAGGGCAGAGCGAAGGGGATTGGGGTGACGCCATGGGCCGCGGCCGGGGCGCTGTCATCGGCTGGCAGCACGTCATCCAGGAGCAGTAGCACCACCCGCCCCCATCCGCCGCCGTCCTGACGCCCTCCCCGCCCTCGCCGCCGGTCCTTCCATCGCCATCCCGCCCCCACCCGGCGGCCCGGCTTCTCAGCGCAGCGGAACGGTCCATCGCACCTCCTGGCCATTGGAGAGTGTCAAAAAGAGGGACTCGAAGGCCTCAAGTGCGACATCGGCTGGCGGGTTGACCTTCACTACAGCAGGAGGGGATCAAACCCGACCCGATTTTGTCTTGTCGCACAGACCAAGAATGGTATCGTCCGCTCCGGCCACTGTTCTCGCCCAAGCCGGGGAGGCTTGTGTCGCATCGACGACTTTGTTTTCATTCTCGAAGATCACGTGCAGGCAAACCGCCGGATGATGGGGGACCCCAGGGATTCGAACGGTGAACGAGAATTCGCCATGTTGGATGGCGGGAGCACGATCGGGGGCCTCCACTAATGATGGGATGATGGAGGTGCGTGTACTCGAATGGTGAAGGTGGGCGGAAGGGGCGGAGAGAGAGGGGGCGGAGAGGGGGGGGGGGGGGGGGGGGGGCGGAGAGAGGGGGGGGGGGGGGGGGGGGGGGGGGAGAGGGGGAGGGAGGGGGGAGGGTCAAGGAGCAGCAAAACGGCTGATGCTCCACCGCTGCAGACCCTGGACGTTGGGGCAATCGCCGACATCAAGCTCCCTGAGATGGCGGCACTTGGCCAGCAGGGTGGACATACCCCGGTTGGTGATGGCCGTCCCGCCCATGTCCAGCACCACCAGCTGGGCGCACCCGCCGGCCAGGGTTGCCACGGCATCGTCGGAGCCGACCATGTCGCAGCCGCTGAGGGAGAGCTCTTCCAGCCGGGGGCAGCCGGCCCCCAGGGTGGCCAGGGTCTCGTCGCCGATCATGAAGCAGCTCGCCAGGCGCAGCACCCGCAGCCCCGGGCACTGACGCACCAGGGCGGCGACGCCCTCGTCGTTGATGTCAATGGCGTAGGTCAAGTCGAGCGAGGCCAGCCCCGGGCAGTGCGCCCCCAAGGCCTCGATGCCCGTGTTGCCCACCAGGCGGCACCCCCGCAGGTTGAGGGTGTGCAGGGCGGGGCAGCGCTGGGCCGCCTCGGCCACCAGGTCGTCATCGACCACGTCGAAGCAGTCGCGCAGGTTGAGCGACTCCAACCGCGGGCACCCGCGCACGAGGTCCCTCAGGCCGGCCGCCGTGACGGGGCACTGGCGCACGTTCAGGGCCACCAGGTCTCGGCAGTGGGCCCCAAGGGCCCCAAGGGCCCCATCGTGGATGCGCTTCTTGTCGGAGGTCAGGTTGAGGCTCTCCAAGTGGGGGCACCGCTGGGACAGGGTGGCAACCCCCGCGTCGTTGATGGGGCAGTGCGACATGTTCAGGTGGCGAAGCGAGGTGGGCATGTGGGCCGCCGAGGGGTCGCCGTAGTTGCTCGAGCGCAGGTTGAGGGTCGTCAACCCCGGGAAGAGCGACAGGGCGGGGGCCCCGGCATCGGTGAGCTTGTAGCACGAGTGCAAGATCAGGGTAGAGATCAAGGGACACCCGGAGGCCAATTGCTGGAGGTCCTCGTTGGTCAGCCGAGTGTGCCGGAGATTGAGGGTCCGAAGGCTGTTCCGGCAGGCGGCCTCGTGGGCGAGAAACTGAAACGCTGTTGATGTCAGGCCCATACAATCGTGCAGGGTGAGTTGTTCGAGGTGGGGGCACTGGCCCACAAGATTGCAAAAAATGTCATCGGTCAAGCGAGTTGCGACCGAGGTCAAGTCCAAGTGCAAGAGCGAAGAAAAAACTTGGGCTCGGGTTGCCCTCGAAACAGCACGGACGGCGAGCACGGACCGTACGTCAGACAGGAACCGGAAGCAAAATTGCATGAAATTTTGTGTCTCTGACCGCACAGGAACTTCACACAAACGCGGAGTTTGAATTCGATGGTCTGTGGTGTGGTTCCTCCCCGCATTTCATTCGGATTGCTCCTAGGGGAAAAAAAAGATGACAGAAAAAAACAGCCCACCTCCCGACCAAAACTTCCTACAGCGCCTTCCCCCCGAGCTTCTTATGGCGATCATCGAGGCCTCGCGGTGTTCTGTGCATGCATACATTCAACTTCTGAGCCTATCACATGCTATCCGAGATGCTGTCCGTGGAAAACCGCAGGAGCTGTCCTTTGTTCCAGCTGAAGATAACACCGCCGAAGACACGGAAGATGACCTGCCCCCACCCACGGCCACTGCTCTGGCGGCCATCGTGGGTCCTTGCAAGCGTCTCGAGAAGCTCGTCCTGCCGAGCCGAGATCCTATCTACGAGTGTGGCCGGACCGAGGCCGACTGCGCCCCGTGGGTCGACCAGGCCTTCGCGGGCCACACGGCCCTGGCCGTGCTGCACATCCACGAGGGGCGCCCCCTGATGCCCGTCATGGTCCGGATCCTCGGCCATTTGCCGGGGCTTGAGGAATTCCTCCTGGATGCCGACGAGGGCATGGGTCTGACGAACCCGATCCTGGCGGCCCTGGGGCGGTGCTGCCCCCGGCTGCGGGCGCTCAACCTGCGCGGCCAGGGCACCGCGGCCTTGGACTTCTCCCTGTTGGGCCCTCTGGCGGGCACCCTCAAGCGACTGGCCGTCCCGGCGCTGCCCCTCTCGGCCAGCCTGCGGGCCTTTGTGGGCGCCCTGGCCCTGGAGCGGCTCGAGGTGGCCACCCTATGGCCCGGGCTGGCCCAGGCGGCCCAGCTGGGCGCCAGCCTGACCAGCCTGACCGCCCGCGGGACCAAGGGCCTCCAGCCCTCGGTAGTCGGCGCGTTGTCCTTCAGCCGGCTGGAGCACCTGGATCTGCTCGATACCAGCTTCCACCACGCGCTCACCGAGCCCGTGGTCACCCGCATGCTGGCCGACAGCGCGGCCACCCTGCGGTCCGTCTCGATGGATCGGGTCATCCTCAACGCCGACGGGGGCCGGGCCCTCTTCGCGGCCTTGGCCAGCCTGCCCCGGCTGGTCTCCCTGGACCTGGACGCCATCCAGGCCGCCGCCCCCGACCTGGGGCTGCTGGGCGCGGACCTCCTGAACCGGTTGGAGCGCCTCACGCTCTCCTCGGCTCGGGCGCTGGCCTCCATCTCCCCCTCGTTCGCCGGGGCCCACCTGCGCCTGCTGCGGCTCTCCTTCCGGATGAACGTGCTGGCCCGCAGCCTGACCATCCACTGCCCGGCCCTGGAGGAGCTCTCCCTGCCCCGGTGCCGCAGCTTCCCCGGCTACGAGGCCCGGCTGCACTGCCCGCGGCTGCGCCGGCTGTCCGGGATGTCGGGTCAGAGCCTGGACGGGTCGGACCCCATGCCCGAGCTGCGCGCCCTGGACGGGGAGGTTGCCCCGAAGGGCAGCGACGAGCCCGCCTGGCTGCTTCCGCTGCTGTCTGCCTCGCCCCGGCTGCGCCGGCTGTCCGGAGTCTGTGTCTCCCGGCCAGAGACCCTGGCCAAGATCACCGCCATGAGCTCCCTGGCCGCCATTGGCGGCCTGGTGCTGGTTGTGGGCCGGGGGATCGACGTCACCGGGGGCACCCTCGACCTGCGGCTCCCGCCCCAGCTGCAGTCGCTCTGGGTCCAGCTGCGGGTCCCCAGGAGTGGCCCCAAGGCCCCAGCCCCAGCCCACCCAGCGGCGAAGAAGAATAAGGAGAAGGAGAAGGCGCCGGTGGACTTGCTCAAGAACGAGCGGGACGAGTTCGAGGTGAAGGACGTGGAGGAGGATGAGAACGAGGACGAGGACGAGGACGAGGACGAGGACGAGGCGGACGAGGAGCAGGGAGAAGACGATGATGATCACGAGGCCGATGATGTGGGGGGGCCCGGGGCAGACGATGAGGGCGAGGAGGACGAGGAGGACGAGGAGGGCGATGATGAGGACGATGACGACGACGAGGACAAGGGCAACGACCCGCCGCCCCTCTGCCTGCGGGTGGCGGCCTCGACCCTACGCGAGCTGTCCCTCGAGGGGGGCCGCGCCCTGGTCTCGCTGGAGGTCGCCTGTCCGTCGCTGTGCATGCTGCGCTTCTTCGGAGCCCCCCGGCTGACCTCGTTCGGCCTCGCGGAGCCCGCGGCCCGGCTGCGCAAGCTGGAGATCGAGGACACGTGCCCCCTGGGGGGCCAGTGCTTCCTGGGGTTCCTCGAGGGGCACGGGGGCCGGCTGGAGGACATCAGCATCGAGACGATCTCCCAGTCCTGCATGGAGATGTGGCCCCAGCTGGCCCTGGCCCTGGGCCGCCTGCCCCGGCTCCGCTCGCTGGCGCTCTTCCCCACCCCCTGCCCCGACATGGTCCTGGCCTCGCCCAGCCTCCGCTCCCTGGCGATGTCCTTGCAGTACGACGGGGACGAGGTCCGGCTGCGCTCGTTGACGCTGGATTGCCCTTTGCTGGAGGAGCTCATGGCTTCCTTCGACCAGAACCTCGAGCGGTTCCAGTTTGCCGGGCCGGGGCCCTACTTGCGCTCCATCACCTCGGTCGAGGACCCTTCATGGGTCGAACGGCTCAAGGAGCAATTCCCCGGGGTCCGGCTGCTCAACGAGGATGAGGAGGAAGTGAACTTCGGGCCCGAAGATGAAGATTTTTAATGTTTTTTTCGGGAAGATGATGAGTTTGAGAAATATCTTGACTGAGAGGGCAGACTTTGCGGCTTTCGGGAGGGTACAAGGGTGCCTTCTCTTTTGATGGTGCACCGGCACATGCCTGCGGTACACCGGTATCGTGGGCATTCCCTTCGGGGGAATAATTACCGCCTTTTTTTTTTCCGGCCATTTTTCACGCTGATGAGTGTTTGTCCTCTTCTTTGCCTTTTACAGCGTCATTATTATCCAATTCTTCCAGTTCTTCTGTCCCAGCCATCCTTTGATATCTTGGCCCGCCTCCCTGCCGACCTCCTGTTGGCCGTTGTCGAGGCGGCAGATTGCCCTCTTCACTGTTATGTACAACTATTAGGGATATCGCATGCGATTCGCACTGCTATTCGTGGGACTCCCCGTGAACTATCTTTCGAGGGACCGAATGTTGGACTCGCACAGGAAGAGGCGATTGTCGCTCCAACGCCCACAGCCGATGCGTTTGCAGCACTCGTGGCTCCTTGCAAAGGCCTCCTGAAGCTATCACTTGGGGATGGAAGGCCCCCCTTTTACGAATGCGGTCGGACGGAGGTCGAGTGCGCCCCATGGGTTGATGAGGCTTTCGCGGATCACTCGGCCCTGGCCGTGCTACTGGTTCCCTCGGCTGAGGCTCTCGTGCCTGCCCTGGGACGCATCTTTGGGCACCTGTCGGGCCTGACGGAGTTGGACCTCGAGGCCAGCCCCCTGCCCCGGGCCGACCCCCTGGCAGCCCTTGGGCGGAGCTGCCCCCGGCTCCACGCGCTGCGCCTGCTGGGGGATCTGCAAGGCGGCCTTGACTTTGCGGGCCTCCGGCCGCTGGCGGGGACCCTGACAGAACTCAGCGTCGACATGCCCTTGGGGGGCAGCCTCACGGCCCTGCTGGGGAGCCTCACCGCCATCGAGCGACTCACCCTGCGCCTCTGCCCGGGCGCCGCTCTGGCCCCCGCGGCCCCACGGCTGAAGCGGCTCTGCCTGGAGGACGAGCGGGGCCTGGACGAGCTGCCCGGTGGGTGCCTTGGCGCCCTGGAGGACCTCCAATTCACCAACTCGCCGCCGACCCCGGCAGCACCGGCCCGGCTGTTCCCCGACCAGGCCGCGGCCTTGCGGTCGGTCACCCTGTCGGCCCAAAAGAAGGGCGACCTGGCCCTGCTCGGGGGTGCCCAGCTGGCCCACCTGACCCGCCTCACCCTGCAGGTGGCCTCGTCGAGCATCCTGGCGGCCCTCCTGAGCGCGGGCGATCGGGGCACCGCCGCCCTGGTCGACCGCCTCGAGGAGCTGGAGGTGCGCTCACATCACCAGTATTCCAGCATGCAGCCATGGACGGTCCACAGTCGGAGCCTGCGGCGGCTCTGTCTCTCGTTGAGCGTCGCCACCGAGGTCGCGGTGGGCATCGACTGCCCGGCCCTGGTCGAGGTGACCCTGCCGCGGCCCCAGTCCGACCTGGGCGCCTACTCGCTGACCATGCGCTGCCCACGGCTGCGAACGGCCTATTGGCTGGGCGCCCAGGGCTCGTGCCGGGTGGACCCCATGCCCGACCTGGAGATGCTCTGGTGCGGCATGTCCGAGCCTGTCTGGCTGGGCGACCTGCTGGCCGGGTCGCCCCGGCTGGCCGACCTGGGCGGCATCTGCTGCTCGGGGCCCGCGACCCTGGCCCGCCTCGGCCCGCAGGCCCTGCCCAGCTTGGCTCGGCTGGTGCTTCGGCTGGACCTGGGAAGCTTCGCGAGCCCCTTCGACCTGCCGCTGCCCGGGGGGCTGCGCTCCCTGGAGCTTGAACTGACGTCCGATGGCCGCGAGGCCACCCGGGGGCCCTTCGACCTGCGGCTGGAGGCTCGGGCGCTGCGCTTCTTCTATCTGCTCCGGGAGCGCAGGAGGAGGGGCGCGGAGCAGGGTGAGGACTTCCCCGAGGTGCGGCTGGCCCTGGCCTGCCCGGCCCTGGAGGCCTTCACCCTGGGCCCCATCGCCCGCCTGACCACCTTCGCCCTGACCGGCCGCCCCGACGCCCCAGCGCCGCCACCCTTGCGCATCCTCCGAATTGAGGCGGGCTGCTCGTCCCTGGAGGCGGCCAGCCTGCTCGATTGCCTGGCCCGGTGCGGGGCCCTTCTGCAGTGGGTCTCCTTCACCGAGCTGTCGCCCGCCTGTCGAGCTGCATGGCCCCGGCTGCAGGCGGCCCTGTGCGAGCTGCCCCGGCTGGCTCACCTGGCCCTCGACGGGCACCCCGCCCCCGACCTGGACCTGGCCTGCCCCCGCCTGCGCCGGCTGGCCCTCGCCCTGCAGGCCGCCACGGAGAACGTCATCAGCACCACCGCGGGGCAGCAGGGAGACGAGACCCGGCTTCGCTCGCTGCGGGTGGCGTGCCCCATGTTGGAGGAGCTGCGGGCACCCCTGTCGGCCTCACTGGAGCGGTTCTGGCTGGGTCCCGCGCCCCGCCTGCGCCTGGTCGAGTCCCTGCCGGGGCCCTGGGCCGGGCCCCTCGGGGCCGAGTACCCCGGGGTGCATCTGGCCGAGTCGTCGGAGCTGGGCGAGTGATCGCGAGAGGAGGCACCCGGCTGCCATCCGGCGCCAAGTTCGGCGCCAGGTGAGCCCCAGCAGGCGGCGACGGGTGCGGTATATTCCCTGTGCATATTCCCAGCCCCCCCCCCCCCCCCGGTCGATGGCCCCTCGCAAAGCAGACGATCGATATTCGCCCCGCCCCGACATCCCAGTTCGCCGGCCCCCCGAACGGGCTGCCAGCCGAAGGAAGAGAGACGGACGGGGACGGAGGGAGGGAGAGGGAAGGGGGGGGGAGCACTGGCAAGAGGACCACAGCGGGAAGGGAGGTTGGGAGGGAGGGAGGGAGGGAGGACCCCGGGTGAACAAGCGCACACAGGAACCGTCCTCCCTCGGGAGTGGTCGGGCTCGCCAAACGACAAGAGCACCGCCCAGCTGCTCCAGAAACACCACCATCGCCACCACGGCGGCACCTCCACACCGCGAAGAGGCGCACGAGACACGAGACCCCAAAATACAACCGGAGGGAGAGGGAGAGAGGGAGAGTTCCTTGCTGGCCCGGCCCTAGACGCGCTGGCCCAGGGGGGACGATGACCCGGCGATGGGCGGGGTGGGGCCCGCCCGGGCCGTCCCCGTGGCGTACGTGCCGCGCCCCATGGCTCCCACCGGGTTGGTGTACATGGCCCCGCCCCGGGGCGACCCGACCGGGCTCATGGTCGCCGCGCTGGGCGGCATGTAGGGCGTCACGGGCTGGGTTCGCACCCACACACACACACACACACACACACCACCAGGCGAGATGCAGCACGAGATGAGAGGCGGAGGGGCGAGGCAACCACAACCGAGCCCCCCCGAACCCGCAACCCGACCCCCCAACATCAACCGTGTCCCCCCTCCCTCCTCCCCCCGGCCCAATTGGGCAGCAGCAGCGTGGGGCAGCCGATGCGAACCTGGGCCTGGGCGGTGGCCAGCAGGATGTCCGCCTCGAAGCGGGACGGGGGCCGGACACCCCCGCGCCCTCGACCGGGATGAGCACCGTCTCGGGGGCGGCCTTCCGCTTCTGCAGCAGAGGCAGCACCGACCCCAAGGCGCGTGGGATGGGAGGTGGTGAGGGGCCGTTGGGCGGGGTGGGGCAGGCGGGACAGGGCATGACAGGGCATGACAGGACAGGACAGGACAGGGCAGGGCAGGGCAGGGCAGGGCAGGGCAGCACGGACGCAGCAGGGCAGCTTGAGGCGCAGCTCCCATACGACCAGCACCACCTTCAGGGCCACCAGACCCATCGCACCGAAGCCCGCCAGCGAGCCCTGGGGGGGGGGGGGGGGGGGGGGGGGGGGGGGGAGGGGGAGGGAGGGAGGAGGGAGGGAGGGGATGTCATGACGATGATGAAAAGAACAAGAACGGCACGAGGCGGACGTATGGTGGGTGCGGGCGGGTGCGGGCGGGTGCGGGCGGGTACGGGGCGGGTGCGGGGGCGGGTGCGGGGCGGGTGCGGGGCCGGGGCACGGACGAGGCTGTTGAAGAAGTCCTGCAGGGTGAAGGCCAGGTCGATGATCTGGGCCTTGATGCTCGGGTCGAAGTTCAGGATGTACGTCACCGTCGCCTGCGTGCAGCCCCACCCCTCCCCGCCCCCGCACCCAGCGCCCATCCCACCGTGATGGAACTTGAGTGGGGATGGCGCAGGCGGTGGCGACGTTGGTGGTGGTGATGATATGGGTGGAGGATGGTGGGCGACATGGGTGGTGGCGGCATGGGTGGGTGGGTGACGCGCGGGTCATCGATGCGATATGGGTGATGGCCACATGGGTGATGGCGACATGGGTGATGGCGACATGGGTGATGGCGACATGGGTGATGGCGACATGGTGATGGCCACATGGGTGATGGCGACATGGGTGATGGCGACATGGGTGATGGCGACATGGGTGATGGCGACATGGGTGATGGCCACAGGGGTGGCGGTGACATCGGTGGTGTGGTGATGACATGGTGCGCAGCCATGGGCATGGCAGGGACCTTGTTGGACCCGAAGGCGTCCAGGGTGCGCACGGAGGCCGACTGCGACTGGATGGAGAGGCTCCTGCCATACCCGGTCCGGAGACACAGAGGCCAGAACGGGGTGAGGATGGGGTGGTGGGTGGTGGCGGTGGTGGTGGGATGGGTTGGGGAGTCGTGGGCGTTCGGGTGTGGGCGAGCGAGGCAGGCGCGCGTGGATGGGCGGCGGACCACGAGGTGAGCACGTCGGGGTAGCCCGAGGTCAGCTGGGCCAGCGGGTTCTTGGCTTCCCGCACGGCCCGCAGCGCCAGCGTCGCCTGCGCCACCACCAGAACCAACCAGCCAACCAGCCAACCAGCCAGCCAGCCAGCCAGCCAACCAGCCAGCCAACCGACCAGCCAACATGATGTCAGCATCATCATGGAACTCACAACAAGCCGCATCGATCACGGGGCGGATCGGGCCGTGTGGGGCGGGGGGCGGACGGAGAGGGTGTACTCGAGGCCGGGCTGGAGGACGAGGGTCTGGTTCTCGGAGACGCCCCCCAGGGGCTCCAGCACCCACTGCAGGTTCAGCTTGGGCAGCCGGGCCGCCAGGGCCGCGATCTCGTCGTCCTTCGTGGGCCAGTTCTGCCCCCCCAGCCCAGGCCCGGCCGTGTGGGGAGGGGAAGGTAGGCGCAGGTGAGAAGCGGCGGGGCGGCGGGGAGAGACGGGGGACTGGATGACGCACTGGATGGGGACGGGGGGGGACGGGGGGGGGGACGGGACGGGACGGGGGGGGGGGGGGACGGGACGGGGGACGGGCGGCGGACGGGGGCATGTGGCTCTTGTCGCGGATGTCGCTGAGGAAGCTGTCCGTCACGTTCCACGTCAGATGCGTCGAGACCAGCGGCAGCGTGGCCGGGACTGGGTTGGGCGGGGGTGAGGGTGGATGATGCGATGGGCGGCAGTGAGCATGGATCGGATGGCGTGTGGGCCGGGCTCTCGATCCGCTGGTTGGGCATGGGGCGCATGGGCTGATGAATGGATGGGCCCATGGGGCGATGAATGGAGGGGCCCATGGGGCATGGGGTGTGGCGGGGGCAGGGCGTGCTGGAGGGTGGGCGGACTCTCGATGCGCTGGTTGGGCATGGGGTGCATGGGGTGCATGGGATGGGGGTGGAGTGGGGCAGGCCAGGCGGACTCTCGATGCGCTGGTTGGGCATGGGGTAGGCCGAGTCGGACTCCATCACCCGGGCCATCCCGTTGAAGAAGTGCGCGTGGCCCTCGCTGTCCGTGTCCCCGTTCGACTGGCCCCGCCCCGCCCGCCCCCGCCCCGCCCCGCCACCGCCACCGCCGCCCACCCGAAACAGCAAAACGACGATGGATGGACATCCGGCGGCTGGAGGGTGGAGGGGGGCAGTGGGATGGGATGGGATGGCTGTGGGGCAGGTGGGTGATGGGGGTGGGCATGGAAGGGCGGGACGGACGGGGATGCCCTGGGCGAACATCTTCTCGGCCTCCTGGACGGTGCTGTCGAAGGTCAGGTAGTACTCGGTCGAGAAGGACACCCGGTACTCGGGCAGCTGACCCAGCGTACACTGCGGCCCGCAGGCAGCCACACAGGCAAGGCAGGCAGACAGACAGACAGACAGGCAGGCAGGCAGGCAGGCAGGCAGGCAGGCAGGCAGGCAGGCAGACAGACAGGCACGCAGACAAGGCACGCAGGGACAGGCAGGCGAGTCGGGTGGTGTGAGGCCAAGAGCAGCCACCCCGTGTGGGGAATGGGCGAGGGGGAGGCGGGGCGCTGGGGGGCGGACCCTCTTGTCCTTCTCGGAGGCCACGTGCCACTTGGAGGTGAGCGGGTGCTGGTAGGTCATGTGCACCTGGGCGGGGGCGGGGGGGGGGGGGGGGGGGGGCGAGACGCCGCATCCGCCAGAAGAAGCGTGGAAGGTGTCAGGTCGGTCAAACGAGCGCTGGTGGTGGTGGTGGTGGTGGTGGTGGTGGTGGTGGTGGTGGTGGTGGTGGTGGTGGTGGTGGTGGTGGTGGTGGTGGTGGTGGTGGTGGTGGTGGTGGTGGTGGTGGTGGTGGTGGTGGTGGTGGTGGTGGTGGTGGTGGTGGTGGTGGTGGTGGTGGTGGTGGTGGTGGTGGTGGTGGTGGTGGTGGTGGTGGTGGTGGTGGTGGTGGTGGTGGTGGTGGTGGTGGTGGTGGTGGTGGTGGTGGTGGTGGTGGTGGTGGTGGTGGTGGCAGTGGCCCCCAGTGGCAGCCAAGGGCGAGCGAGGGTGGTGGTGGTGGTGGGGGAGGGAGGGGAGGGAGGGGGGAAGGGGACGGAGACCTTCCGGGTGGGGGGCATCTGGGTGATGCAGCCCTTGGTCGAGAGGGGCGTCTCGGTGGTGGTGGCGGCCGACTGGCACACCGACCCGTCGAACTTCTCCATGCTGTACTCTGCCCGCCCCACAGCCATCGGCGCCACCACCATCACCACCACCCACCACCACCACAACCGTCAATGGCCAAATGCAAGCAATGAGTGTCTGGCAAGGAACGAGATGACTGGACATGGACATGGACATGGACATGGACATGGATGGGCATGGGCATGGGCATGGACATGGATGGGCATGGGCATGGACATGGACATGGATGGGCATGGGCATGGACATGGATGGGCATGGGCATGGACATGGACATGGATGGGCATGGACATGGACATGGATGGGCATGGACATGGACATGGGTATGGGTATGGGTATGGGTATGGGTATGGACATGGGGCATGGACATGGACATGGGCATGGGCATGGACATGGGCATGGACATGGGCATGGGCATGGGCGCCGGGTGCGGACCCTCGACGATGTGCCGGCGCTGGGGGTCGAGGACCCAGTTTGCGAAGCCGCAGCCCTCGTAGTCTGCCCAGACGTTCCGGTCGGCCCCCGTGGCTTGGGTCTCCTTCGGGCGCAGGTCGACCTCATCGAAGAGCCTGCAGCACCCCCGCCGCCGTGCGCACCATGAGTGTCGCTTTTCGGGATCCGAGGATTGGCCCCGAATGTCTCGCCACACAGAACACCCATACACGCACGCTTCCTGCACGTCCATTGCCTCTGTGATGGTGGTGAGGCGAAATGTGTGTGTGTGTGTGTGGGGGGGGGGGGGGGGGGGGGGGGGGGGCGGCGGACGGGGACTTGGGGACGATGAAGCCGGCGAAGGTGACCCCGATGCTGGCGGGGCTGCTCCAGGTCTCGACGCCGGTGTTCTTGGCCCGGTCCATGGGCAGGAAGGCAGCCACCGAGCCGCGGTCCAGCTGCGAGGCATCCACACATGGATGGATGGATGGATGGATGGATGGATGGAGGGAGGGAGGGAGGGAGGGAGGGAGACGTCAGCATCGTCGTGCTGCTCAAAGGGGCGGAGAGGCAGAGGCGGAAGCCGCCCGGTGCCAACAAGGACGTCACCACCGCCACCACCCAATGCCACACAGATCATCGCCCATACATCACCTCCTATGTCGGCATCCTCACCCCCGCCACCAGGGACCTGGACGTGGGTGGTGGTCTCGACATACTGCCAGTACTTCTCGACGGGGTGCTCCCGGCAGGCGACAGTGGTGCCCTTGGCCAGGTCGCCGTGCTCCTTGGAGAGGGCGATCGTCTGCACGAGCAGCCCGTCGCCCATGTCCTGATCCCCGCAGAAGCCTGGCCCATCCCGCCCGCCCGCCCGCCCGCCCGGCCCAGTGGATCGAGGGATGATGGTGAGGTGATGGTGGTGGTGGTGATGGTGGTGATGAATGAAAATGATTCTGGTCGGAACGGGAGTGGGGGAGTGGGGGGCATCGGGGCGGACCGGGGTAGACGCAGTACTTCAGCTCGGGGTCGGTGCACTGGGGCGACAGCCGGGTGGCGTTGGGGGCCAGCCGGAAACAGTCGATGTCCTGTCGCCCAGCCGCCCCACCCACCCATCCATCCAGCCCCCCCCCGAGTCGACACGAGCCCCCGCGCCAGGTCAGCACACACGCGGGAGAGGGAGGGAGGGGCAGGGGGATGGCGACTGGGGCGAACCCACTCGCCGCAGAGGCAGTCGCAGATGCCGTCGCCCCACTGGGCCGCCGAGCAGTGCCACCGGGGCGGGATGCTCGTCATGCTGCCCCAGAAGATCTGCCCGCCACGGTGCGGTGCGGCCAGCCAGGATGGTGGGGTGGTGGTGGTGATGATGATGATGATGATGATGACGGTGGTGGTGATGATGATGGCGGTGATGCTGCTGCTGCTGCTGTTGAGGCTCTGGCGGGCGGATGGACCGTGGGCAGATGCCGGGTCTGCCTGCGTGGGGGGTGCCCGACATTTGCACCCACCCAAGCGGGGGCGGGGCCCGTGCTGGCGGACCTGGACGGCGGAGGGGTCGACTGGCCGGGAGGCACCAGGGCGCAGTCGTAGTAGCCGTCGTCGACGTGGCTGGGGCTGAAGGTCTCCATGTGGTTGTTGACGGACACGTTGAAGGGCGCCCCGCCCACGTCGTCCCGGGGCACGTCGGCAGTCAGAATCCCCTGGGCGCCCCAGGTGACGCTCGCGTTGGGCATCTTGATGTTGTCCAGCCGCATCCGCTGGGGGGGGGGGGGGGGGGGGGATGCCCGGATGGTGATGATGATTGGGTGAAGTGGGGTGGGGTGGGTGGTCGGGCGGGCAGGAGGAGCGAAAGAGATTGGATGTTTGGATGCTTGACCATCCGCTTTCCCTTCGCGCTGTGCCTGGGGCGGATGGTTGTGGGAGGTTGTGGGAGGTTGTGGGAGGTTGCGGGTGGTTGTGGGAGGTTGTGGGAGGTTGTGGCGGCGGACCTGGAGGGAGGGCACGGGCGAGAGCTCGGCCGAGATGACGGTGGCCCGGACGGTGCCGTTGATCAGCAGGTAGTACGGACCCACAGCCTCGAAGGGCGGGTCGCCCACCTGCCCCGCCAGCCAGCCCCCCATCCGAAAGCGGAATCCATGTGGGTGGGTGCGCGTGCGCGCATGTCTGGCAAGTGCGGGAGTCTGGCAAGGAAGGCGTCTGTGGTGGAGTGATGGCGCCACCGCCATGCGCAGACACCAATCACGCATATGGGGCGGATGGGCGGAGATACCGATCGATGTGGGGCGGTGACAGCAACACCAACCAAACAAGGCATGCATGCATGTTTCGTGGGTGGGTGCGGGTGGCGGGGTGGGGGCGTGCATGCAGCCCGACCGAAGTGTCGTGTGAGATGAGCACGTCGGCCAGGCGGGAGTTGAAGGGCCCCGAGAGCCACCCCACCACGGCGTGGTTCTTGGCGGGCAGCGAAGCCAGCCGCACCCGCTGCATGCGGGGCGACAGGGTCGTCAGCTCTGCCCCCCGGGGGAACAGGCGCGCACCCTTCCCCCAGCAGCCCAGCTCAACCGCAGTGAGGACGGGGCAACGGGGCAGCCATGGCAGCAAGAGCGGGTTGAAAGGCGCGGGGCGGGGCGGCGGCAGGTTGTGTTGTTGGCGATGTTTCGGGGGGTGTTTGGGGAGTGGCGGACGGGCGACGGGGATGTGCTCGCGGAGCAGGTCGCGGGCGTCGTAGTTCAGGACCAGGGAGAAGTCGCAGACGGGCTGCCCCGTGCCGCCACACTCGGGCAGCGCCGACTTGCCCTGGTGGTGGTGGTGGTGGGGGGCAGGGGCACATCATGAAAGACGGGGGTGCGTGAGTGGTGGGGCCGCCTCAGGCCGAGCGGGGCTGGCAGGAAGATGGGGGCGGGGGGGCGGGGGGAGCTGGGGGCTGGGGGCTGGGAGGGACCTCGACGGTGAGGGCAGTAGACGCCCTCGGAGCGGCTGGACCCGCATCCCTTCCATCTCGGCCGTGGGGCCTGCAGACCCGCAGGTGGACAGCCAGCGCGACGGACGCGAAGCAGCGGTGAGGGCAGGGATGGTGGGCGGGCGGGAGGTGTGTGTGGGGGTTGGAGCCACCAGGGGTGGGTGCGGACGGACTCGATCCACGAGACGGGGGCGCCGTAGCAGCGGTAGATGTAGTCGCTCAGGATGGCCTGGCCCCATGACGTTGTCCCCGGGGCACAGCTGGCACGACTCAAGCTGGACGGGCGGGGAAGTGATGGCGGGGATGGTGGTGGTGGTGGAGGTGATGGTATGATAAGGGTGATGGTGGTGGCAACAGCATCGCCATGGAGGGACGAGATTGTGCGCGATGTGTGTGTGTGTCTGTGTGTGTGTGCGTGTGTGGGGGGATGGTGTTGTCACTGATGGCGTCTGGCGACCTCGGGGGCGAACTTCTCCTGACCGACGAAGTTGCGCACGTACGAGTCGCCGAATGTGTGCAGGCGGCTCTGGTCGAAGGGGTCGCTGACGAACATCTGCTCGGGCGAGAAGACCCGCTGCGGGTTCTGCACAAACCAACCAAGACGAGCGCACGCCATGCACGCCATGCATACCCGACCCCACCGGGTTGTGATGGCCGCCTGTGGGGGAAGGACCCTGGACGGGGTGGGCGGGGACGGGCGGATGGCGGGATGGTGGCGGACGTCGGTCTCGGGGCCCAGGCGGGCCACGCAGTTGGCCTGGCGGTTGCACTTGCTGCCCGACGAGTAGCAGTGGTACACGGGCATCGCGGGCTCCTCGCAGTCTGCGGGGGGGTGAAGGGGGGGAGGGGGGGTGATGCTGGTGAGGTGACGCACGGGGCCTTCTCGGCGCCAAGAGTGTGCCGCCTGGGCGCAGAGCGTGCAGCATGCGATGCGGGCCGTGAGTCGCGGATGGGGAAGGGAACGGGGTGATGTCGGGGGGCGGGGCGGACCGGGGTCGTACGCACCGCAGGAACAGTCGCACCTGCAGCACGCACACAGACCAAGGGCGGCTCGCGTGATGAGGTGCGGGGTGCGTGGAGGCCCAGAATCTCATCGAAGGTCTCATCCAGGAAGAGACGGAGGGAGGGGGGGGGGGGGAAGGACGGACCCGTCGTGGGAGCCATACCACACCTCGGGGCACACCCAGTCGGGGGGCGCCACCTTGGGCAGGACAAGCTGGGCCCGCGCCAGGGTGAAGTTCACGTGATGCTCCGTCGCGCTCGCGCTTGCGCTGATCGGTGGGGACAGAGGTGCCCGGACAGGTACGATGATGGTGATGATGGATGGATGACGCTGGATGGATGATGGCAGTAGCGGAGGTGGTGGTGGTGGTGGTGGGTGGGTGGGTGGTTGGTGGTGGGTGTCGATAAAGAAGGAAAGGAGTAACCAACAAAAAACAGAGATGGGTGGTGGGTGGTGGGTGGTGGTGTGTGTGTGTGTGTGTGTGGAGTAAAGAAGGAAAGAAGTAACGGGAAAACAAAAAACCGTGGGGAGGGGGGAGGTGAGGGAGGGTGCGGACATGCGTGCGAACTGCCAGCGGTCGGGGGCGCCGGGTGTCTGGATGACCTGCTCCACCTGGACCGTCTCGACCCCGTTGATGTTGGACAGCTCCACGAAGAAGGGCGGGCTGAGGGTCGCCTTGGCCGCCCCCGCGTCGGCCCCCACGAAGTCGATCATGTTTTCGGCTGCCCCGCCCCGGAACCAGCAGGGGATGGGGATGCGCGGGGGTGACGGAGATCGGTGAGGGGGCGGGCACAGGGCGGATGGATGGTCGAGGAGGAGAGGGCGGGGGTGATGCCGAGCGGGGGAGGGGGGAGGGGGGAGAGCAGCCACAGGGGGCATGTCAGGCGGACCGGGGGCGGCGGCCTTGGCGGCCCAGCGGTAGCTGGAGAAGGCGTCCCCGTCGGCGCTGTCGTCGTAGCCTTGCTCTGCGCTCAGCCACACGGTCAGACCGGCAGCCAACGGGGGAGGGGCGAGGAGAGGCAAGGGCAAGGGCAAGGGGGAGGGGCGGAGAAGATGGCGACACCACGAGAGAGACGATGAGGCACTGAGACATCGGGCATAGAGGGCAGGACAGGGCAGGACAGGGCAGGGCAGGGCAGGGCAGGGCAGGGCAGGGCAGGGCAGGGGGCAGGGCAGGGGGCAGGGCACCACCAAGGCGGGGGCGGGGGCGGACTGATGACGCGGAAGTTGGTGGCGTACTGGACGCCGAAGTTGTAGTCGAGCAGGTCCTCCTGGGCCGTCGACGGGTACTGCCCCATGACCTCGTCCTTCACGGCCTGCAGGCGCACGCGGGGGTGGGAAGTAGGAGGGTACAGGTCATCATTCGTGCCCCAGCCCAGGGGAGGGGTGGCGGCGGTGGAGGTCCGGGGGCAGGGAGGCGGGGGGAGGGTCGGGGAGCATGCGGGCCTGGGTGAAGTTGACGTGGAGTGTGTACAGATTGCCCGCCCCGCTCTGGAAGCGGCGGCGCTCGTCGAACGAGGACCCGGGGCGGCCCGGGGGCAGCCAGGTGCCCGGCGACGAGACGAAGCTGCGGCTCCCGGCAAGCAGCGTCTGGTTGTGCTGCACATTCTGTGTGCGCGCGTGTGCGCGGAGGAGGTGGTGTTTGTGTGTGTGTGTGTGTGGGGGCATGGCCAGCCAGGGGTCGCATGGGGACCTTGTACTCGCCCACGTTGGCTGCCCAGAGCTGCAGCTGGCAGGGCTTGATGGAGCCCAGCCCGTCCGGGTCGACCCTGCGGCCAGGCGGGAGCGGCGACGAGGCAGGAGGGGCAATGAGGAGAAGCACACAGCGGAGAGGAGAAGGACGCGGCGGGGGGGGGGGGGGGGCGATGTGAGGCGGAGTGGAGCGCAGAATTTCTGCAGCTGCACAGTGTCCCACGAAGCGGAGCATGGCAGGCCTGGCGGGCGGGGGCAGGGCGCAGGGGCAGGCAGAGGGCGTGGGGGCAGGCAGGACCTGAAGTAGGCGTAGAAGTCGTGCGGGAAGAAGGAGTCGTCCCGCTTGAAGGTGGGGTTGTCCAGGTAGTAGAGCAGCTCCGTCGAGGCGAACTCGTGCGATTGCTAGAACCCGGGGCAATGGGAACGCGTGTGTGTCTGCATGCCCCCGGGGTACTGGAGGCGAGGCGGACCTGGCTCTTGATCAGGGTCGACATGTTGCTCTGGAAGAACCGGTCCAGCGGGACGGTGGTGGTCCCGTAGACGGCCCGCGCCCGGGGGAAGCGCTGGTTGTGCTCCAGGTCGGCCGAGTCCAGGATGGGTTGGAACCGGGTATTGTCCACCACCCGGATCCGCTGCACCGAGGGCGATTTACTCTCGAACATGTACAGGTCGGTCGATGCGATGATCTTGACAAGGAACGCGGGAGGCATTCGCAGGGGAGAGCAAGGATGAGCTGACAGACATTGAGCGGGGGAACATCGAGGATGGGCAGCTTCCCCGTCTCCAAGTCTTTCCCGTTCTTGTCCACCGGAACAGTTTCGGTGTTCCAAACCATCTAACCCGGGCATCCAAAGATGTGGAGGACGCGAAAGGAGTCGGTGCAAACCAATTTTCCGTCGCGAGTCAGCGTGCCTCCCTGGAGAAGGCGAACCAGGTTGTAGCAGAACAGGAAGAGCATCACAAATTTAAAAAGTAGCCAGATGAGACCGCCAACCCATGTCTTCTGACCAAAGCTTGGGTCTCCCTATAAAATTTGTTTGTTTCGGGAGAATCCAAAGGCCGGATGACCTTGTAACTTTCACCATATCCATCAAGGCCAGAAAAAACCCGATTGACTTTGTCCAAAAACCTTCCGAATTTCTCTTGGCGATTTGGCATGCTTCCGGCCCTTTATAGACTTCCGAGCCACCCGATTGACTCGGGCTCGTCTCACAGGAAGAGGGAATAGAAGGATGGGGGTACCAGGCTAAAATCAATTTTTTGCGACAGCCTTTTTTTTGACTGGAGTCGTCTCTTTTCCAACCGCCCCATCTCACACTCGCGATTCCGTTTGTCATCAAGCCGGCCCCCAAATCCGAAACTCCGATGCGCATCGATCTGTTAACGATCAGATCCACTCACGTTCCGTGACGCTCTTCTGGTTCACCGATCAGAGAGTCATCACCATCGTGCGGAGAAGGCTCCTGGTCCTGTTCTGGGTCTGGGTCGATTCCAATCTTGAAGTAGTCAGGATTGTCGGGCCCGATCCCACAAAACTCTATGAGGTTGCGGAGGATGCCCCGGTCGAAGGGGTTGAAGAACGGCGCGGCGCCCCCCATGGCGGCGCGCGGGTCGGATGGCTCCGGGGGAAACCTGATGGGCTCGACAGGCGGGCCGGGGGGCAGTGCCTCCAGGGGTGGCAGCCGCGCCGGGGGAAACTCGCACGCGGGGGGCGGGGAAGCCAAGGGCCAAGGGGACCCGGCGGGTGGGGGAGGGGTCCCGCCCCCACGCCTGGCAGCGGGGGTTGTGGCGGAGACGGAGGCGGGGGTGGGAGGCGTGTGGAGGTAGGCGTAGCGGGCGGCGTTGAGGCGCTCGTTGGTGGTGATGTTGCGTGCGATCTGGGCAAGCTGGGTCCGCAGCAGGCCCCCCAGCAGCGGCAGCAGGCTGAGGGAGAGCCCCTGCATGGCGAAGAGGACTGGGGGGTGGGGAGTGGGGTAGTGGTGGTGGGGGGGGGGGTGGATGCGGGCGATGATGTTCGGTGGCTCCAACCCACTCCGTCATGTTGCGCCTCCTGCCGGTGCTCTCTCTCTCTCTCTCTCTCTCTCTCTCTCCCCCGGTCGGTTGGTGAGTCTGTTGATGAGGTTGGTTGGTGGTGGGGATGGTGACGATGCGTCCCCCGTTCAAGCCCAGGCCACCACCGCAGGGGCGGCGGACGGACAGAAGGAGCGGCTCACCCAGAAGACGAGGCCCTCCAGGGGCCGCCGCCAGGGGGGCGCATCGGGCAGACAGTGGAAATCTGGCAAGGTGTGTGTGTGCGGGGGAGGGAGGGAGGGAGGGGGAGGGGGGTGGAGTGACGAAGTCTCCAAATGAGAGCCGAGCCTGCAAGAAATCGATCGAATGCGTGGCGCGGGGGGCGGATGCGGATGCGGATGCGGATGCGGATGGGGTGGGGGTTGGGTGCGTGGGGTGCGGACAGAGGGCGATGGTGGCGTTCCAGTATGCGATGCCCCCGACGAAGAGCACCAGCCAGCGGACGAAGCTGCCCTGGTTGCGCAGCCCCACGCAGCCGCCCGTGTACGAGCAGTGGTGGTCCAGCCGCGCCACGCACCTGCACAGCCCGGTCCCGCGGTGGTGGCCGGGTTGACCGATGAGGAACGAGCGAGGACGGGGGGCGGGCAGGAGGACACGTGCCAGGGCGCGGGAATGGGGGCATGGGGGCATGGGGGCATGGTGGCATGGTGGCGGGCATGGGGGCATGTGGGCGGGCATGGGGGCATGAGTTGCCGACCGTCCGCAGACGCGGCAGTGCTTGGCCCGGAGCGGCCGCCTGATGTGGCAGACGGGGCACAGCCCGCCCCGGCCCTTCTCCAGGTCCTGCACGGAGCCGACCACCCCCCGAAGACAAGACGCCATCCCCCGGAGCCACGCAATGACGATGATGATGAGGTCCTACACAGAGCCGACCACCCCCCCGGCAATGGAGCGAAGCATGCAGGAGGAAGAGGTATATGGGTCAGGCTGGGGAGCGGGGGAGGGGTGTGTGTGTGTGTGTGTGACCCTGATGTAGGCCTCGCAAACGGGGCGCTGGGGCAGCCGGCCCGGGTCGGCCAGCAGGGCCCGGCAGTAGGTGCCGAAGAAGAGCAGGCTGAAGGCCAGGTAGCCCAGCCACCAGAGCC
Organism: Paratrimastix pyriformis; assembly: GCA_027972325.1. Classification (NCBI taxonomy): domain Eukaryota; phylum Preaxostyla; family Paratrimastigidae; genus Paratrimastix; species Paratrimastix pyriformis. The sequence continues at coordinate 369,540 of JAPMOS010000006.1, forward strand.
GGTAGTGCCGGGTCACTGGGTGGCCGGGGCGGGGAGGGGCGGGCGGGCGGGCGGGCAAGGGGTAAGGAGGGGGCGCGATGATGGGCGGGTGGGGGCTGTGGATCGAGGGGATGGAGGCCGACCCGGGTAGCAGAGGCGGGCCGTGTGGATCAGCGCGATGGGCACCTGGGAGAAGAGGCACGCACAGGGCACGCGACGGCAAACAGTGTGAGGCAAAGTGAGGTGAGGTGAGATGAGATGAGAGGCAAGGTGAGGTGAGATGAGATGAGATGAGAGGCAAGGTGAGATGAGATGAGATGAGAGGCAAGGTGAGGTGAGATGAGATGAGATGAGAGGCAAGGTGAGGTGAGATGAGATGCGAGACAAGGTGCGGTGAGATGGCAAGGTGCGACAGCACCCGGGGAGCGCCACCACGCCACCGCCATGCCCTGTCGTTCCGGGCGATGGCCACCAGCCTCACCAGTGCGACCGCCGCCCCGACCGCTCCTGCCCACCCCACCCGCCCCACGGGCGCCCGGACCAGGGTGAAGATGAGCACCACGCTGAGCCGGCGGAAGTTGCGCCCGAAGAGCCGCCCCACGGCCGGCACCCGCTGCGCACCCCGCCCACCATATGCGCGCACGCACCGAATCCCCTCGGAGTGAGCCCGAGAGGCTGGGCCGAGGGGAGGAGGAAGGGTGGCGCGAGGGGGAAGGGGGGGTGGTCGACCATGACCGGGGCCAGCATGCGGGCCCGCTTGAGGGACCGGACCACATCCGTGTGGTGCTTCCGGGCTGCCATCCCGGCCGGGGTGAGGCCGTCCTTGGCGTCCCTGCGAACGGGGCGGGGCGGGGCGGGGGGCTCGGTGAGCGAGAACAGCAGGGAGGGGTGCGTGGAGGCGTGGAGGCGTGGAGGGGGATGGAGGGACAGGAGGGCGGGTCGGGTCACGGGCAGGTGGCCACGGAGGGCGGCCCAGTGGAGGGGTGTCATCCTGGGGTGGGAGGCCGGGATGGATGGGGATGGAGAGATGAGGGAGAAGGGCATGCGGTCAGGCGGAAGAGGGTGGAGATCCTGTGAGAAAGGAGGGGAAAGCAGAATCCAGGCGTGGGGGACAGGGTGCAGGGGTGGGGCGGGGCGGAGCGGGACCTTTCGTGGTCAACGACATTGGGCGAGAGGTGCCGCTGGGTGATGAAGAACTCGACCAGGTCTGCCCGACCCCGGCACACGCCATTGCCCCCCAGCCCAGTCCCAGTGAGCGAGCGAAGAAGGGGTGTGTGTCGCAGACCGCGATCGCCCTGGAAAGCGGCCCAGTGCAACGGACTGTGCCCCGCCTGGTCACAAAGCGCATCTGAGGCGTGTCGGTACAACTGGGGGGATCGAAGCCGGGTGTCAAAATAGGGCCGGATCAAGCGTGCCTGTGCCGGACCAGGTACTGGACAAGCATCAGGAAGCCATGCTGAACGGCAACAATGAGGGAAGTGTATCCGTTGTTGTCCCGGGCATCGACATCGGCTCCATTGTCCAGAAGGAGCTTACAGATCTGAATGTTCCCGGTTCTAAGAAGAATATTCACCATAGTAAATGAGCGCATATCTAAGATGCGGCAAAATTCCAGACAGGGCAGCCCAGTGGAGGGGACGCTGCCCCTTCCGGTCGGGGGTGTTGATTTCGACTCCCTGTGAGATCAAAAAATCCACCATGGGGAGGTGTTCGTTGATAGCCGCGAAGTGAACGAGCGTCTGATGGTCGGCTGTGAGCTCTTGCGGTGAGACCCCTCCCAAAATTCGCTGCCGGACTCGTGCGACATCTCCTTCCACAGCGTGTTGGAAAATATCGGTTAAATCGGTCACGTTGTCGTTGATAACCGTGTGATGGATCGAGTGTTGTTAACAACAGCAAGCGCCTGTCACACCGATTGACGGGAAAGAGCGCGTCTAACCGAAGGGTAACGAAACTCGCTTCAATTCAAGAAACAAGGTGAGCAGTCATCAAGACCCAGAGCCAACAGCCCGAGCAAAGGTTTTATTCTCTCTTCTGCCCGATTTTCCGAACTTTTCTGCGCCAAGGTCGTCCAAAAGAAGGTTTTTCGGAAGCTGTGGGCCACGGTCGCCGGCGGGTATCTCTCTTTTTATTGCGCGTCAACGGTATGCTTCTGCCTCATTTCCCATCGGACCTGATTATTTTTTGCACGGGTTCTTTTTGCAGGACCATGATTCCATTTGCCGAGTTTCGCTCCTCCAATGCGATCTGGTCGACGTCGACAGCAGTGCTTCCACCGACCCCTTCACGACTGGCTCTCTAATGGGGGCGCTTGGCCCCTCTGGGAAGCCCCTCCCGCCGCCATCCCGGGTCACCACGCCCCCGGTCGTTCCGCCCCCGGTCCTCGCCGGGCTGCCCCCACCCCGTCGCTCCGTCCCCACCCCTCAGCCGCCCACTCCCTCCGGGGCGAGCGCGAACAACCCTTCCGCACGACCTCCTCTTCACCCACGCCCACCCAACCAGCAGCCCGACCCGCAGCCCGCAGCGCCCGCAGCCCGACCGCTGCGGTCCCACGGGCGGCCAACCCTGCGGCCCAAGTATCCCACCCCGGGGTGCGTCTTCCTGCTGCGGCACCCCCGCGGGCGCACCTTCCGCATGCTGGCCGTCTCCCCGGAGGAGAAGAAGGACTGGCTCCGGGCGCTGGAGGTCCGTTGTTGTTGTGCTCCCGCCCGCGGGGCCATGACAGTCGCACCCGACCAGGCGGCGCGTCATGTGCAGCCACACCCGCCTCCTTCCCCCGTCCCACGCCTCACACGTCGCCCCCCCACCCCCGTTGGCCGTAGGTTCACATCCGGTACGCGGGCACCCTGACGCCCACCCGCCGCTCGCTCCCCTGCCGCCGCCCTCCTTCCACGCGACCACGGCGGCCCGGAGCGCCGCCCCCCAGGCACCCCCCCACCGGCCGGCCGGGTGGGCCCCCGGCTCTCCCAGTCACCCCCACCCCGCCCGCACCCGCGATCCACCCCTGCTCACGCCTCTTGCCACCCCTCCCTCGCTGCACTTCTACCACCCGACCGGCGCCGCCTCGGCCTCGCTCGCCCCTCCCGGCCCGGCCACGCCCACTCCGCCCCGCCCCTGCCCCTGGGGGCAACAGCGGCAACAGCCGCTCCCCCCGCTGTGATCCGGCCCTACTCGGTCCTCCCCACAGCCTCCCCATCCTCCCCGCAGGCGTCCCCCGCCCCTGCCCCCTCTCCGGCCCTCTCCACTGCCCCGCCGCTCCCGGCCGCGCTGCCCCCGTTCCTGGTCCCGTCGCCCTCCGCAGCCCCTGCCCCGGCGATGCAGGCTGGCCCGGCCGAGGGGATGGCCCAACCCACGCCCACGCCACCCACACCTGGCGATGAACCCGGTGGGGAGTCCGTCACGACCAGCCCCACGCCCACCCCGCTGTCCTGTCCGCCGGTCGGCATCGCACCGCCGTGGAGCGGGGGCCTCGCGCCCGATCGGGTCTTCGGCTGGGCCGCGCCCGGGCGCCCCGGCATCCCGGACGACTTCGGGCTCTTCGAGGGGCCTCCCCATGCCCCACCGGCACGCCCACAGCCGACCACACCCGAGGCCACAGAGACATTGTTGGGGCCGGTCATGCTCTCCCTCGAGGTCCGGGCAAGGGGTGTATCCCCCCCCTCCCATCCCCTCCCCACCATCGTCAACCACCCCAAAACCCCCGATGAGTCCCACCTTCACGGTCGGCCGCTTCCTCCCCCTTGCTGGCGGCTGTGGTGGTGGTGGTGGTGGTGGTGGTGGTGGTGGTGGTGGTGGTGGTGGTGGTGGTTTGTGGGCGCAGCATCTGCACGGGCTGCCCTTCGAGGCGCTCCAGGGCGCCCTGGGCCGACTCCACCCGGTGGCCTGCCTGGTGCCCCGCGAGGAGCTCGAGGGGGCTCTGGGGACCCGCTTCCCTGCCCCTCCCGGCCCCCCGGCACCCTCGGCCCTGCTTGCTTCCACCCCTGTCGATGACGTCTCCACCTCCTCGGGGGGGGTGCCGCCTGCCCCCCTGCCGGTGGCCGCCCCGCGACGGGCGGGCACTTGGCGCAACCCCTGGCCGGCCGCAGGGGCCCTGCCCCCGGCGACATTCGTCGAGCTGCCCCCGGCGATCCCGCCCGCCTCGGCCCTGCCCGAGTCGCCCTCATCCCCGGGATGGCACCGCCTGTTGGTGGCACCGCCGTCCCTGTTCGAGGGGGCCCTGCGGGTCCACATGCGGCTGGCCATGGGCTGGAGGGGCCCCTGCGGCGAGGGCGGCGACAGCGAGACCGAGTGCGAGGAGGAGCTCGACTCGGACGGCTGGCAATCGGACCCCGAGGAGGAGGACGCGCCGCACTCGGTGGGAGTCGTTCCGACCCCCGAGCTGCCCGCGTAATTTGATGGCGCGTCGGCTGATCTTTCCTTTTGGGATTCTTTTTTTGTATTCCCTTGCCTATTTGTCTCGCCCTCTCCTCATTTCTTGTTCGGGTTGTGGGTTTCTGCTGTATGCTCCCTCAAACCCCACCACGGGTCTCTGCTCCTGGCGGCACCCTCGTCTTGGTCCCTCCCTTTCAAAAAAAAAAAGTCGGACCTACAGGAAGGTATTTATTTTTGCCAGTGCAGCAACGAAAACCTTAATGCCTCCCGACCCCTCCAGTCTCTGCACCAGGCGGCATCTGAGCCCCCCTCTCAGGGTCTGCTCCGGGTTTGGGCTGTCCCGATGAGGCGGGAGGGCTGAGGAGGGGACCTTCGTACCGCTCGGAGGTCGTCATCATGAAGCGCCGTGGGACCTCCTGGCTTTGCCTCGTTGACAGCAGTGACGTGCTTTGAACGAGCATCCTCTGTTGCCGTTCCATGGATTCGAGGGCGTGTGTGGCATCTCGGCGCCGGGCGTTGATGGCCTCGAAAAGGTCGCCCTCCACAATCCACGATTCCAGGTTGGGCGCGATCTGTATATAGACGATCTGGGATCGTGATTTACGACGTGAGCGTTCAATGTTCCAGCGGAGGGGGCGGGCGGGCAGACTGTCTTCTCCGGCGACAACACCCAAGCTGAGTGGGCAAGGAGCCCCGCCTCTTCTTTCGTCGTCAGGTTCCATCCTCGGCCGAAGGATCCCTGTCTCTTATCGGAAAAGAGATGCACGTTTGAAGGGAGATGTCGGTCAGCTGCCCATCGGGCTGCGCAGCAGATGGGGACATCATGATGTAAACGCAGATCTTGATCTCATTCAACATCGCAATCCCCGCCAGCCACACCAGGTATCGTCGCACAGACCCAAATAGTCAGGAGTGTCCCGGGAAATGAAGAGCAGCAGCACGTCGGGCTTCGATGCAAGGTGTGAAGAAAAGGAAAGCCCCAACCCCCGGTTGGACAAATAAGGATTCTCAAACGATGACAAGGAGACGAGCACGATCATCTGATCAGGACCGGCGAGGTCGCCCAGTGGAAAAACATCCTGTTTCTCAGTACTCTCAACAACAAAATGGGGCGCCGACGATCCCACAAAAGGAGGGCTTCCTGTTAGGCTTAGACGCCTTCCCCGATAATCGGTCGAAATTTCGCGCGGTTTGGGCTCGGACATTTGGTCCGCACGACTGAATCCGGCGACCACCGCTCTCCCCCCGGGCAACAGCCGGTTCAGTCAAGTCAAGTCAAACTCTCATCGTTCTTCTCCGGCAATTGCCCCATTGTCCCCGGGCCAACACGTTTTTCCCCCTGTTCTGGGCATGTCCAGCCACAAACCCTCGAGCTTAAGTCTGCGCTCTACTCGTGAGACATTGATTCCTCTTCTCCAATTTCGCCCTCCTCAGCCCTCGACCCGCAGCCTTCTCACACTCTTACCCTCCCATTCGCCGTTTTCACCCGCGCCTGCCTCTCCCGCATCGTTAGCACTCGCTCATTCTCATTGGCTCAGCCTCACCAGCGGCCTCATCGCATCCCTCCTGCACATCGTCATCCCTTCGCTCGCCCCCGCCGACACCGCCCCCCCATTCCAGCGCATCTCCACCTTCCTTCGCCTCCGCCTGGGCCGCTTCGAGGCCCTCGCTTTTTCCTGCCTGCGTCCTCGCCCCCAGCCGCCTCATCCGCTTCCCCCGATCTCCCGGTCTGTCGTTCGTCCGCGTTAACCCACTCCTCCCCTCCCCCGTGGGTGTCTGGTCCACAATCCCAGCTCAGCCTCCACCACTCCGCCATTTTGAATTCCACTTCGTAAAACCTTTCTTTTTGTCCCTTTTCTTGAAATGCATCTCCCCGATGCGGATCGCGGTGAAGGGCCAGGAAGCCGGGGTTGGTGCACAGAATGGGGGAAAACGTGTTGGCCCGGGGACAATGGGGCAATTGCCGGAGAAGAACGATGAAAGGGGTGAGGGAAAGAAGAAAGAGAGGGAAGAGGAGGCGATACAAAAGGAAAAGAAGAGGATTCATTTCAAGAAAAGGGACAAAAAGAAAGGATTTTACCCCACTCACCGTTTTAGCCCATCTTGGCGTTGGGGTTACCCGGCACCCCGCTGATCCCTTTAAAAGTACGAGTCAGAATATCTCATTCCAACCAGAGAGTGGTGACCCCTCAAAAAGTCACGCTGATCAGAATAACTCCGGTAATTCCTTCAAAACGTTCTTCGGCGTGTTCGGTCTGCGTCCTGCTTCGCTGAGGACCATTCCAATCTCTCTTCCTTCTAGATCTGCGCCGACTTGTTTTTTGATGATGGACCCTCATCATTCATTTGCTTCTGCTGTCAGGGGTGGCGGATTGCTCTCTCCACCTACCACACCCCCCGGTTTCTCGGACAATGGCCCCGCTTCAGGTGGTCTGCGCTTTATTTTCCGATGGTTTAAGATGGTTGTTTTCAGGCTCTTCTCGCGGTAAGGCGGCCTCATACTGGTACCGCTTTCGGAAACAGCAGGCTCAAATGAAGAAAATGATTCGACAGCAAGAACAGCAGTTTGCTGGATCAATGTCTCTGCCCCAGAATCGCGCCAATCATGCTGCATTTTCTCCACATATGCAAGCGTTATCGCCCGTTCAGAGCACTTCTTCAATGTGTTCTCCTACATTCTCTTATGGCGCATCTCCACACTCGTCTCCCAATTCGATGATGTCTGATATTTCCGCCGAGGCCGCCTTCTCTCCGATGGCCTTCCCTTCGCCGCTACCTACAACTCCAGCCATGCAAGGTGCGATCGCGCAGCTGGCATTGGAGCTCGCTCGTAATCAGGCCATTCACGCAGCAGCAGCCGTGCCTCCCCCTGCTCCTGGTGATTTCTACCCCCTCGTGAACGACCTCATCGCACAGCTCGCTTCTTTGCAAATGGTGTATCCGAGTCCTGCTGTGGCCCCCCAAAATTCCCCTTCGATGATGTCTGCGCCTTATTTCACCACCGCTGCTGCACCACCGTCTCTTCCTTCGAATGCGTCTCCTTTGTGGCCCTTTGTCCTTCCTGAAGTCCCTGCACGTTCCGTCAACCAACTAGTGCAGGAGAATCGTCCGGCTCCCCGACACTTCCCCCATGGCGGTTCCCAGATGTCCCCACCCCCCATGCCAAGTGTCGGTGAGTTGAGCCTCCCTCCGGTTCTGCGGCATGTGAAGCCCTCCCTGTGAATCCTGCTTCATATTTCACATCCTGCCCGCCCTAGTGAGGTCTTTTTGAGTTGAACTTCTTCTTTGTTTTGCATGAGAACGGGTGAGTTTTTTTTCTCGTTCCGCTTGCCCCCTTCCATTTTCCACCCGCTCTGGCTCTCCTTTTTTTGTGCTCCCTCCTTGTGCTCCCCCGCGCTCTCCGTTTTTTTCCCCCGTCCAACTTCGGGCGAGGCGGGTCCTCTGATGAGGATCTCCCTCCTCCGATTGGCCGGGGCAAGGTCGCGTATTGTGTGCACCTATTCTCCGACCGACGTCCGGTCTTGTTCCCCCTCCCCTCCGAATTACCCCTAGCATGTGCCTTGGTCGGTGCGTCCATCTTTTTTGTGATCGCACATTCGTGTTCTTCTGTGTTTTGGGGTCGTGCATCGGGCCTCCCCTGTGGCACGGTCTGGGGGGCCGCCCCTCGGCGTCCTCCCGGCCGTCCTCCTTGTGCTGGCTCGGCGCACACTCCCCCACCCAACTCCCCCCCGACTATCGTATCCGTCATTCGTATTCGTATCCCTCCCTCCCTCAGAAATCGTATCGACAATATCAACCCCACCATATTCCGCAGCTCACGAGAGGGAATGGGGACAGGAAGGAATGAAGTCGACCCAACCAAAGGGAAGAGGGCCAGTCATGGGGGAGGGAGAGGAGGGGAGGGGAAGCCAAGAGGAAAGCCAATCCCAAGCGAAGCGAAAAATACGTGCAACGCAACCCAGGGGGAGGGGAGGAGGGGGGACAGAGAACAAGGACAAGCAAAAGCGACCTGGAAAAAGAATGCAGATGGGGAGGAGGGAATGAGGGAGGAGGGAATGAGGGGAGGAGGGAAGGAGGGGAGGGCCCAAAACCTCAACAAACGTCGGATGATGAACGTCACGCCACGCCTACCCGAACTCGGACGGCAAAGAGAAAGATATGAGACGAGACGAGACGAAGACGAGAGAGGGTGGAGCGAGGAAGATCGGGCGAGGTTGTCATGGGTGGGGGGGTGGGATGGAAGGGATGGGATGGAAGGGGTGGGATGGGATGGGGATGTGGGGTGGGAGATGTGGGGTGGGGTGGGGTAGGGGGGGTGGGGGGCGAGGGACGTGGCACCCTCGGTCGCCAGGGCAGAGGAGGAGGGACGGCGAAGGAAGGGCAGGAGGCGGTCGAAGGGAGAAACACGCCACGCACAGCACCCCGACGAACGACGCCAGACGGCAGACAGCAGACGACAGACGGGATGATCCACGGAACCCAAAAAAGGAAAACGACAACCGACAACAACCGACAACAAACAACAACAAACGAGGAGGAGGGGGAGGGGGAGCAGCAGCAGGAGCGGGAAGCAGGAGCGGAGGAGGCGCAGGATCACGCGCGACGGTGGCGGTGGAGCATCACCGGGGGCATACGGACATGCGGACGGCGCAGACGGGGAGGCAGGCAAGGGGGGGGCACCTCGGCCGAAGGCAAAAAAAGAAGACGAATTGGAATTTTCTCATGAAAAAAAAAAACGGGAAATGGCAGTGGCAGTGGCAGTGGCAGTGGCAGTGGCAGTGGCAGTGGCAGGCACGGGGGCATACGAGACGCGATCCCACGCGGCGGGGGGGGGGGGGGGGGGGGGGGGGGGGGGGGGGGGGGGGGGGGGCGCCCACCACAGAGAGCAGGAGTGGGGGTGGGATGGTGGTGGGGGGGACGGGGACTCACTCGGGGACCATCCGCCAGAGCTCGTCGCCCGGGGACTCGTCGGGTGGGATGCCGAACTGGCCCGTCAGCGAGCCCGGCTCGTCGGCCGCGCGCCTGGCCTCGGACCCGAGGGGGCCCGCCTCGGCCTCGGCCGCGGGGCCCTCGGGGGGCCGCCACTGGTAGCGCAGCTTGGAGGTGATGTGCCGCACGGGCGACCGGGCCGAAGGCGGGGTAGCCGGGGCGGCGCCCGGGGGCGAGGGCCCGTCGGGGTCCGAGTAGGACGAGGAGGACGGGGACGGGGGCCCCGGGGCGACGGCCAGGACGGGCGAGGGGGGCGAGGCCAGCAGCCGCGAGAGCAGCGTGGGCGCGGGCGGGGTCGGCGGCTCGGTCTCGGGCGGGGGGCTGGCCGTCTCGTCGGGCTGGAAAAGCTCGCAGCTGGGCGGGGGCTGCTGCAGGGGCGAGAGGGGCTCCGTGGGGCCCACCAGGGGCGCCAGCACCAGGGGCCGCAGGTGGGCGGGCGGGGTCAGGGAGCTCTCCGAGTGCCGCCGGCAGGGCGGCGGCGGGGGCGAGCCGCGGGGCAGCGCCAGGCCTAGGGGCATGCCCATGCCCATGCCCATGCCCAGCGGGGCGGCGTCCGAGAAGCGGGCCGCCAGCGGGTTTGCGCCCCCGGGCCCCGCGTGGTGGCGCGGGGCGGCGATGCGGTTGGTGGCGGCCTGGGCGCCGGCGAATGGATTGTACCCGCCGGCCGGCTGGGGCATGTCAATGACGCTCTGCACCTTGCGCAGGGCCCCGTCCTCGGCCGGGGCGGCGGGGCCGGCAGGCTCGAGGGTGGGCAGCAGGAGCGGCTCGGCGGCCCGGTCCAGGGCGGGCAGGATGACCCGGCCCGAGGGGGGTCGCCCGCCCAGCAGGGGGCTGGCGCCGCCCCCCGAAGAGGAGGAGGAGGACAGCAGGGCCGCCGACCGGGAGGCATGCACGAAGGTCGACCCCAGGCGCGGATTCTCGGCCGGCGAGTCGGACTGGCGGGGGGTGGACGATGATGGGGTGAGACATCCCATTGGGGGGGCGGCAGCCGGACCTGGGTCTTGACCTGGCAGACGGCCCTGGAGAAGTAGCAGACGCTCTCGCCCGCGGGGCCCAGGTTCCACATGGGCGAGCCCCGGTTGGCCACCAGCGTGCCCAGCATGGGCGACCCGGGGGGCGCCGGGTGCAGGCCGCCGGGCGAGGCCGGGGCCGGGCCGCCGGAGGCCGAGGGCGAGGCGGCGATGGGGATGGCGATGGGCGAGAGGCTCTTGCGCCAGGCGGCCAGGGCCGAGGGCGACTCGGGCGCGGGGGGCAGGGCGCCGCCCCCCGGCGAGGAGGCGGGCGGCGAGGGGGCCGGCGGGATGCCGGCGGTGGCTGTGGTGTCCTCGCCCCAGCTGGCCGCCTGGCCGGCCCGCAGCGGGATGGGCACCACCGGCGAGCGGCGCCCGAGGGGCGAGGGGCGCGGGGCAGCGCCGGACGAGGCGCCCAGCGGGGGCCGGATGGAGAGGGGCGTCGTGCAGAGGGGGGCCGGCTGGTTGTGCAGGGGGGTCGCCTGGGGCGAGCAGGGCGGCCCGACCGGGTTGGGGGTCCGCCGGGCGGGGTAGATCCGGGGCGGGGCGGCGGGCTGCCGGTCGGCCAGGAACTCGATCTCGTCGTCCATGTCGTCGTCGCTGCTGCGGCTGGTGGTCGAGGTGCCGCTCGTGGTGGCCGCCGAGTCGACCCGGGTTGCGGGCCGGCCCACCGTGGGCGAGGCGGCGGGGGGCGGGGCCGGCGGGGCCGGGTCCTGGGTGGTGGAGGACTGCTGGCCCAGGGGCGAGGGGGTCAGGGGCGGGGCCGCCCCCGGGGCAAGGGCCACCAGGGCGGGGGGCGGCGGGGTCAGAGGCGGCAGGCCCTCGGGGATGCCCGAGAGGGGCGCCGGCCGGGCGGAGAGCGTCCACGAGAGCGAGCGGGTCTGGCGGGCCCCCAGGATGGGCGAGTTGTTGCCCGCCGAGGAGGACGAGGACAGGCTGCCCACATCCGACGAGCCCGACGAACTTGGGGGCGCCGGCGGCGGCGGCGGCGGGGCGGCGGTGGTGACGGCAGGGCAGCAGGTGGGCTCCTCGGGGATGGTGCCCGCCGGTGGGGCGGCGGCGCTGGTGTTGGTGGTGGTGCCGGACGTGCTGAAGAAGAGCATCGAGTTGGTGAGGCTGTTGAGGCTGCTCAGGGCCTCGGCGAAGGGCGGCGAGTAGACCAGGGTCTCCTCGCCCGGCTGGGCCAGGGGCAGGTCCAACGGGGCACCCAGCAGCCCCAGAGGGGGCGGCGAGCCCAGCGGGGAGGCCACCGGCGAGCAGAGGGGCGGCGATGAGACCGGCCCCGGGGCGGGGGCGGCGGCCCCGGGCGGGGGCAGGAAGCCCGTCGAGGGCGAGCCCGAGAGCATGCTGGCTGCGGCCGGGTCCAGCACCAGGGCGGCGGCCCGGTTGGCGGGGTCGGGCAGCCCGGCCACCATGAGGGGCAGCGAGGCCACCAGCGGGATGGGCGTGACGGTCTCCTGCAGGTGGCGCGAGAGGTACGGGCTCCGCCGGGCCGTCACGGGCAGGATGGCCGGGCTGGGGGGCGCGCTGTCGCCGCAGCAGGGCGAGGGCGGCACGGCGGTGCCCGAGGTGGACGAGGACGAGAGGGTGAGGCCCGAGGTGGACGGGAGCAGGGGCACGGCGGGGGCGGCCGTGCTCGAGGTCGAGCTGGTGGTGGTGGTGGCCGGCGAGACGGGTGGCGACCCTGCCGGCTTGCCGGAGGGTGTGGGCGGGATAGCGCCGGGGGGCACGGGCGAGGCCGCCCGGGCCTTGGCCACCAGCAGGGAGGCCAGGGGGGAGAGGTTGCCCCCGGCCGAGGCGGGCGCTGCGGCCTCGGCCCCCGGGGTGGGACAGGGTGAGGTCGACCGGCGCTTGTGGTGCTGGTGCTTCTTCTTGGTGGGGGTCGTCGCCGCCGCTGCGGCTGCCGCCCCGGGGGTGGGCGACTGGGACCGGAGGGGCGTCGTGGGGCACGAGCGGCAGGTGGTCGCGCAGCCGCCGGGCGAGGGGGCCGACCCGCTTTGGGTCGTCGAGCGGGGCACCCGACGGGGCGGCGGTGTGTGGAGGAGGCTCGTCGGGGGTGATTGGAGCGAGGCCGCGCAGCCGCCCTGAAGCAGCCGGAGTGTGGGTGGTGGAGTGTGGTGGTGGTGGTGGGGGTGAGCAGACGGGGAGGCGAGTGAGGAATGGCGGCGAGAGCGAAGAATGCTGATGCTGAAATGAGGCTGATGCTGATGGCTGTGGTTGGTGGGAGGATGGGGGGAAGGCACCGGCGTGGGTCGACGGACCGAGTATGTCACGACGCGGTAGCAGAGGTCGTTGGCGAACCGGAGGACGGTGCCCTGCAGAACCCCACCATGAACGCCAGTACAATGTGGGCATGGGGACATGGGGATGGGCATGGAGGCATGCATGGGGACGTGCATGGGGATGGGCATGGGGATGGGCGGAAGGGCCGCGCATCGCGACGAGGGCGGGTGGGTGGGCGTGTGGGCGTGTGGGCGGACCTTGTTGGAGAATGGGCGGTAGTAGGGGTAGCGGGGCGAGCTGAAGATGGTCAGCAGCATCGGGATGCGGGTCTCCGGGTCGGCGTGGTCCACGCTGATGCCCAGGTCGATGCTCGCCCTGCACCGGTGACGGGCGAGGGGTGGGTGGGTGGGAATGAGAATCGGGAGGTGCCACTGGCGGGGCGGCGGAGGAGGCGGCGGCGGAGGGGCGGCGGCGGAGGAGGGGCGGCGGAGGGGCGGACATGGGCAGGATGCCGATCTCCTCGCGCTCAGAGGGCTGCCGGGCGTCGGGGCCCTCGTGCGACCGGATGATGAGCCCCAGCTCCTCGGCCGAGCCGCGCAGGAAGGCCCGGGTCTGATCGGGCCCGTAGAGCAGGCCCCCCTTCCGGATCGAGTTGAACCGGAGCCCTGGAGGAGGAGGAGGAGGAGGAGGAGGGGGGTGGAGGAGAGCATCCCACCACCCACACGCAGGGAGAAGCGCCTCGGGGTCAGGAGGACGACTCGCCAGGAAAGGGCGCGCCGGAGAGGGAGACGGGGAGGGAGGGAGGGAGGGAGGGGGGCGAACCAGGTTCGAGCTGGGGGTCGCTCCACAGCAGGTCGTCTACCATCGACTCGGGGACGATCGGGCCGCGCCACTGCTTCTTATCCAGCCGGCGCAGCTGATCCAGGTGGCCTGTATGCCGGAGGGGGGATGGGGAGGGGGAGGTGAGCGCCGGGGTGGGGAAGACATCTGGGGTGCGGACCGATTTCCAAGGGATGGTTGTTCAAGCTCATGGGATCCGCGATGGCTGCCGCCAACCCTGCCGCGGTGGGGGTCCCGTCGGGGCCCACCAGGGTGGAGGTGGGCGGGCAGGTGACCGGGTTGCGGAAGAGGCCCCCGTGGAGGGCCAGGATGGCCTTGCCCTGCACCCGGTGCCAGTCCCGCCAGCAATTCGACTCGGTCACCAGAAAGGGCGCGTTCTGGTGCTCGGGGCAGAGGGGCTGCGAGCCCCGAAGGACACAGGCGACGGGGAGGCAGCGGAAGAGCTCGGCCATTTGCTCCGGGACGACCTCACCCAGCCGTTCGGCGAGGTCCACACCCAGGCCGTCCACGGACATTCGCTCTTCAGTTTCGTGGTTTCCTCGAAGAATATGAATCGCCTCGGGGTTGGCAATCTTGAAGAGAAAGAGCAGCGAGAGGACTTCAATAGAATTGGGGCCACGATCAACCAAATCGCCCATAAAGATATACGTGTTGGTTTCGCTGGGAAGACCATTGATGTCGAACTAAAAGATTTTGGCGAAATCAAAAAACCGGAGAGAAGCTTTTGTGAGGCAGACAATGTGCAAGAGCGAGAACAAATTTCCGTGTATGTCACCGCAAAGGACAGTGTGGCCAGTCGGAGGCACAAAATGGTCTATCACACAAGACTGGTACTGTTTCTTAAGGACTTTCAGGGCATCATCGAAGATTCGGAGGATGTCATTAACCGGAAAAATGGTCTCGGCGAAACAAGGGGTGGTAAGATGAAACTTGGAATAAACCGTCGTAATAAATTCATTTGTGAGCTTTTTCGGGCCAGGGTAAGTGAGCATTCAGGTGCGGTCCCTCCCGTGCCCGCAGCCAAGTCCGAGGAAGGAACAGTGGAGCGTCCCGAGGTGAATAAGCTTCACTCTCAACTAGACATCGATCCCCGGAGGGCCCACAGGCTCGTGTTGGTGTGCTGCAGCCTCGTGGGAGGCTAACGAAAATAGTTACAAATTGACACAATGTACTCCGGTCCCTTCCCACATCATCCCACCACCATCAATTTCTCCCGCATGTGGTGTGGAACGACCGCGCCTCGTCATCGGCAAATAAAATCAAGAACTTCAAACCCCAAATATCTGAGGTCTTTCTCCCTCCAGAATAAACGTCTTGGTTGAAAGACAAGCAACAAAAAACCCTCGAGCTCTGGTCTGGTCTCTGCCCGTAATTCACACTTGTGTGGCAGATGATGCACAATGGCCATACCCAGTGGGCCTTTCTCCATCCACCCTCTGGATGCTCATCTCCGAACGACGACCCAGTCTGCATACCTCCCTTGTGAAGCATGCTCTCTCGTCATTCGCCGGCGAGTTCTTTCTCCATGATGGCGTCGCGCACACCAAAGGCATTTCTTTGGAAATACTGGACCCTTGGAATTTATGCTCTTTTTTCGTCTCTCGCCTTTTCCGGATATGCCCTGGCCTTTGATGCGGACAATATAATAACACCGGCTTTCATCAGGCTGAGTCTCGCCTCGAGCATTATGGGATGCCTCTATTTTGCATTCATTTCTCGCAAAGGGAGAACTTCACGCCTCAGTTATGGTTACGCCCGGGCGGAGTTACTGGGTGGATTCGTCGCGGCCGCCACCATTTTTTCATCCTGCTTTTATTTGGTTTTAAGTATGATGCAATCTTTTTTGGGAGATGATCAAGGTCTGCGTTTTCTTTCGGAAGGAAGGGATCTCTCTCATCTCAATCTTAGTCTCTCAAAGCAGCGAGAAAATGATTGTTACTTTCTGGTTCTTGCTATGCCTTTTTCTCGGCGACGCACTCTCATTGGTTGTGATACACGGGGGAGCATCTGTTTTGAGCCCTGAGGCAGGCCACGCTCACGTCACCCCGGCCGATGAAGCTGCCAGACGAGTGGGGGGCCGTCGCGCGTCGTTTTCTGCCGTTGCGGGCAGGTTTCTCGCCACCAGCGCATCGGAAGTCATGCGGGCAGCGGCCGCCGTCAACCCCCCAGGGCAATTGCAATTGGAATCCCCTCCATCGTCTCCGGCATCTTTTCCTCTCGCCGGCCAAGCGACTCCTCCATCTGCCCCTCCTCCAGCTGCTTTTCCAAGACCATTTCAAGAGCGGTGCCCTCATATGCCTCACTATCCCTTGGTTTGCATCCGTCTTTCTAGCTCGAGGTTCCCACTGGCTGTAGGCTGCAATCCTCGAAAAGGCGAGCTTTTTGGCGTCCTTCGTCAATCTCGGGTTGACGCTCTCTCTCCTGGTGGAGCGGGGCCTGCGAACATTTGCTCCCTCCCGTGCCATGGATCAAGTTCTCTTTTGGGCGCTGCCCTCTTGGCTGTCTGTTGTTGTCCCTCCTCACCCACGGACCACTGTGGGCCCTTAGGATCCTTCTCTCTTTGATCGATCTCTATTTCACAGCCCGAATCGGTCGTTTTGCCCTTCGACGGCTCGACTCATCATAAACGCACAGGGGCGGCTTCAGCGATGCTTTTGTTGATGGGGACGCCGCAGTCTCTGTGCGTTCAGGTCCGGCAGTTGGATTCGCTTTCTTCCATATCGTTTTCCCCTCCAGCACCTCGAACGACAAATCAAAGAGGTTTGGATATCTCCTCTGCCAGATTCAGCCCGCCGCCCGCCGCCCGCCCACCACCCGCCACCCGCCACCCGCCACCCGCCACCCGCCACCCGCCACCCACCGCCACGTCACCGCCACGTCACCGCCACGCCACCCACCGCCACCCACCGCCACCCACCGCCACCCACCGCCACCCACCGCCACCCACCGCCACCCACCGCCACCCACCGCCACCCACCGCCACCCACCGCCACCCACCGCCACCCACCGCCACCCACCGCCACCCACCGCCACACCTCGTATTCTCTTCGTCGCACTCATCTTCGAGCTCCCCGAAGTCATCGCCATCCACGAGGTCCACGTTTGGACACTCGAACACGCCTGGACGGTGGCCACGTTTCATGTCGTCATCGCCGCAGACCAGGTTGGGCTCTTTTCGAGCTTCTGTCTTGGCTCACCCTCCCTCGGCAGTCCGACGCTGGTCGGGTTTTTCGGAACCTGATTGCTACGCTCAACCCCATTCTTCACGCCCACGACATTCACGAGTTCAGCATCCAACCGGAGTTCGTACCGAAGGAAGCCAGGCTCATTGGAGAAGGTGTCCGCTCCTTGTCCTGGCACGAGCTCACCCGACGTTCTTCGCAGCCTCTTTGCTTTCTTTCCTGCACTGCCGATTGCCTCGAGTACTGCTGCGCGCTGCCTGCCCCTTCGCCCACACCATCAATAAAAGATGGGACGTTTTTGCCATGATCATGGCCGCAACAACTGAACATGGCTGTCCAAAACACCGTTTGTTCAGCGAGCCGAAACATACCACAACGCATTCGCAAAAAGGCGCCCAAAGTCGCACTTCTCGTCGTAATAGTTGGTGGACATCCGCGAGCTGATCGGCTGGATGTTCACCAGTACGATGGACTCGTTGCTTTCCGGTGGGCGGTTCACCTCGGTGGGGGCCGGCTTGACGACCAGGAGCGGAGTCCCATCCGACCACGAGGCCAGGACCTACAAGAGTGTCCCGGGGCCATGAATTCACAATTGAGGCTCCCTCCCCACGGGCAGACCGTGGCGCCTGGCGTGGGGATGATCCCTTGGGTATAATATGGTGTTTTACCGGCGTCGAGATGCCGGACTCCGTCGAGAAGTCGATGATGGTCCCGAAGCGGGTTGTAGTCCCAGAATTGCGGGCCTGTGTTGCAACCCTCGCTGTCGGAACCCTGGGGTCCCCGAGTGAGGTCGGTGAAGACAACAGGAGGTCGACCGCGACAGACAGTTGTTGTGGGCAAGTATCCGCCGGTCAAAAAGCGCCCCTGAATGCCGAGGGGGGGAACCATGAGAATCCGGCGGCAAATAACAACCCCGCTAACAACAGAAGCCAAAATGAGGGCCGGGGGGAGACGTGCCGTAAAGACCCGCCATGATCAACATAATCGGCGAGCATGTTACCCCACTGGACTGGATCGTATAACTTGTGCCCACTCCATGTGAAAATACCGTCATAGGCCAGCAGTTTCTCGAACGGGGGAAGCTGTTTAGTAATCTGCATGGTGTCAATTTCGGCAACGAGCCCCCTCAAATTTTCACCAATTACACGCTTAGCATCCTCAATACTCACGGGTGGATTGCTCGCGGCAATGAGGAATTTCTTGAGGGGGAAAATATATGAAATCACCGGGACGAAATCAAACAGACTCTGACTTTCAGCATGTTTCTCCAGCTCCTGCAAACATTTCGAACAATAGAAAGAGTGTGTGGATCGAGAAACTTGAATACAAGGCCCCAAATCTCAACCGGGAAATCGGGGACGGGAGAATGTTGGCGAGAATGCAAACACCCCAGCTGGGAATCCAGAATACCTGGAAATGAGAATCACACTGTCTGGATGGCCGCTGTGCTCACAGCAGCACAAAATGCCTCCCCAAAAGAAGAGTCGAGATTCCCTAAGGGGTCAGAATGGCAACCGAAAAAACTGACGGCGAGAAGAGTTTCAAGATCGTCACGGAGGGGAAGGCTTCGGTGCTCTTCGAGGGCTCAGATGTCTTTTATAATCCCGTCCAACATTTTAACAGGGACTTGACCTGTCTGATGGCCACCATTTTTTCGAACAACCGCGCCCAAGAAAGGGTCGCAGAAGCCGAGAAAAAAGGTGTGCGCTTATATTCTTTTTGGCTTTGCATTGTCGCGTGTATAGCCACTCAGCCAGCCCGACAGCGGAAAGCCAAACCAAAGGCAAACCCCGAGTCCGAGCCCTCCGTCACGGCACCTCCCGCCACCGAGCCGGCTGCCCCCTCGCCTGCCACGGCTGCCAGTGTGGCCGCCACTCCGACCCCGGTCGCACAGGCAGCCCCTGGCATTACCATCCTCGAGGCTCTCGCCGCCTCGGGGCTCCGATCCATTCGCTACTTCTTGGAGGTTCCCGGGGTGAGGTCCGCACGCATTTCCCGCCCACCGGGCAGCCCACTCCGGTTCCTTTTCTTCACTTTTCTATTTTTTTTCAAAAAAAAAAATTCCGGCCTCCCCTCATATGCCCCCCCCCCCCCCCCCCCCCCGACTCAGCGGCTGTGTGGCCAACGACCTGGACCCGGACGCGGTCAAGAGCATCCACCGCAACCTCGAGTACAACCACATCGACCCGACCAAGGTGGTGGCCCACCAGGGCGACGCCATGTCCGTCCGGGGAGCCGGCCCCGGTCGGGGTGTGCGTGTGGAGGTTGGAAGGTAGCGAGTTCAGCGATGGGCGGGTGGACGTCACACCTGACCCTCCCCTTCCCCCCTCCCTCCCCTGGTGCCGCCCAGCCTGTACATGCACGAGTGCAACGCCACCCGCAAGCGGTTCGACATGATCGACCTCGACCCGTACGGCACGGCGGCCCCCTTCCTGGACGCGGCTGTCCAGGCCGTGGCCGAGGGCGGTCCGTCCGCTGCCCCCGCACCCCCCCTCCCCTCCCCTCCCCTGGCCCTCGTCGCAAGCGCGTTGACGGTGGCTGTTGCTGGCATGTGCTTGGCAGGATCGGCGAATCCAGCGTGTCGGGGAGGGGGCACTGCGCCTGGTTCTCCAACACCCTCCTCTTCATCCACGCCTCTCCAAACCCACCGTCAGGCCTGCTCTGCATCACCTGCACCGACATGGGCGTCCTGGCGGGCAACACGCCCGAGGTGTGCTGGACCAAGTACGGCACGGTCCCCGTCAAGGCCCGCTTCTGCCACGAGATGGTCCGCGACCGCCCCCCCCCCCCCCCCCCCCCCGCCATCCAAGAGCCGTCCTCGCCATCGTCAACGCCCTCACCTTTGCCTTTGCCTCTGCCTTCGCCCTCCAACGAGCGCCGCTTTCCGCTCCTCTCCATACCAACCCCAACCTCGGGCCTCCCGCACCCCGCCCCCCGCCCTCGACAGGCGCTGCGGATCCTTCTGGGGTGCATCTCGACCCACGCGGGGCGCCACTCGCGGTACATCGTGCCGCTGCTGTCCCTGTCGGCCGACTTCTACGTGCGGGTCTTCGTCCGGGTGTACACCTCGCCTGCGGCATGCAAGCGGGTCGTCAGCCTGATGGCCCACGCGTACAAGTGCAACCAGTGCCCCTCCTTCTACACACAGGTCAGCGCCGTCCCCCGCCCGCCTGCCTGCCCCTCATCTGCCCCTCGCCTCCCTGGTGGGGGGCCTCCTGGGTGACGCATACTCGGCGCGACCTCACCATCTCTTGGGTGACATCCGCACCCCCACCCCGGGCAGCCCCTGGCCCGGACGGTGGGCCCGGATCCTGCCCTCCCGCACAAGTGCGTCCCGACGGCCGGGTTCCCCTTCGAGTCGATCCACTGCCCCAACTGCCTCCGGGGCCGCTTCCTGGTCCGCACCCCGCACCCCTCCCCTCCCCTCCTCTCCCCGGTCGGCTTCCCCAATCCCCAATCCCCCATCTCGCCACGATCACCGCTCGCCAACACTCACTCGTGCACGGCCCATCCTTCCTACCCGCAGACCTGCGGCCCACTGTGGGGCGGCCCGCTGCACGACCGAACGGTGCTGCAGCAGAGCCTGGACTACCTGGACGCCCACCCGCAGCAGTTCCACACCCACCGGCGCATCTGCGGCACCCTCGCGGCCATGCTCCAGGTCGGCAACCAACCAACCAACCCCCCTCCCTCCTCCCTCCCTCCCGCCCCCCCCCCCCCCCCCCCCCCCCCCCACACACACACACACACACCTGGGTCGGCTGTGCAGGAGCTGCCCGACGTGATGTTCTACTACGACCTGCACGAGCTCAACGGAGCCATGCGGCTCGGCGCCCCTGGCGACGCCATCCGGTCCGCCTCGACCCCCTCCCCTCCATGAGGTGTGGTTCCGCCCTCCTTGCCAACTCCCCTGCCCCCCGGGTTTGATCGAACCCCATCCCGCGGGCGCCCCCCCCCCCCCCCCCCCCCCCCCCCCCCCCCCCCGCGCCCCGCAGGTCTGCGATCGTTCAGTGCGGCTACCGGCTCTCGGTGTCCCACATCGGGCCGCTGTGCCTGAAGACCGACGCCCCGCCCGAGGTCATCTGGGACGTCTTCCGCCACTGGGCCTGGGCCCACCCGCCCAAGCCGCTCGTCCAGCTGCGCTCCCTCTACCAGGCCGGCCGCCTGGGGGACCCCGCCCGGGCCCAGCAGACCGCCCCCGAGGGGGCCGAGGCTGCTGAGGGCGACGAGGGGGCCACCATCTGCCCCGAACCCACCGCCGAGGGTGCTGCCCAGCCCCAGCCCCAGGAGGCCACGGCCACGGCCACGGCGGCCCAGCCGCAGCAGCCGGAGCCCGAGAAGCGGAAGAAGTCGCGCCTGGAGAAGAAGCGCGAGGCCCGGGGCGAGGGCGTCCCCGCCGGGGACGGCCAGCAGCAGCAGCCCGACGCCGAGTCGCCCGAGGCTGAGGGCGTCCTGTCGAGCGCCATCCGCCTGCTGGCCACCATGCCCAGGTCCGCCCCGCCCACCCACCACCACTCAGCCGCCCCGGTCTTGTGATTTCGAGGAGGACCCCCGGGCAGTCGTTTGATCGCGTTTCTCGCTGGGTGTGGTGTGTGTGGTGTGTGTCTGTGTGTGTGGGTCGACCGCAGCGGAACGGGGCCCGACTTCACGATGCCCCTCGAGGTGGCGCTGCAGCGGACCTTCCCCCAGGTCCCAGCGGCCGCCATCAGGGCCCTGCCCAACCTGTTGACGCCCCACGGGGGGTCCGGCCCCACGGCCCCCATCGTTCTGCCCGATTTCCCGGCCGAGCCCGCCGCCGCCGCCCCGACCGAAGCCTCGGCCCCCGAGGGCGCCGAGGCGGGCGAGGAGGAGGCCGGCAAGAGCGACCACGCCCAAATGACGGTGGCCGAGCACCGCACCCACCGCAAGGACACCAAGGACGCCAAGGGCAACTTCAAGCCCCGCTTCTTCCCCAACCCCGAGCCCGAGTGGGGCCCCAAGCCACGCGCGCACCGGGGGTCTGTCGTCTGGCCTTTCTTGTTCTGAGGATCGCCTGACCTGGGCGGCTCGTTGTGTTTGCGGGGGGGCGCAGCAACGTGGTCGAGATGAAGCGGCAGAAGTTCGAGAAGGAGCAGCAGGAGCGCATCCAGCGCAAGCGGGCCGCCCATCTGGAGATCGTGGCCCAGCAGGCCCAGCAGGGTGCCCCGAAACCCGAGGGCCCAGCGGGCAGCCCAGCCTCTCCGCCTGCCTCCCCGCCACCCGCAGAACAGACAAAGCGGGGCCGCGTTGATCCAACGTCTTCGTAAACCCAAAAAAATCCTCGCATTTATTCTCGATTCGCGCAAAGATGGGCAACCCAATGTCGCCCCTGCCGGAATTGTGATTGCGCTGGAGCTGGAGTAGTAGAAGAGGTTCCAAAAGCGGGAAGGTTTGAAAATGGGTTCGAGATATCTCTCGGAGTGTTTCCAAATCAGACGTGCCGACGTGTAGACGTGTCCACGAACGGCTGCGAAGGGGTCCAACCCCAAGTGCCATTGAGGCTCTTCCTCCATTTCTCGTCCCGCTTTCTGGATCAGCGTTTCGCATCCACGCGTGCCGCCGGAGCTTCGGAAGCCAAAACAATCCGAAAAGCAGATTCCCAGGCTGCTTCCTTTGACCGAAGTCCGGTGCGCGATTTCACTGCATTTTTGCGGGCTCAGGTAAGTGCTGGCATGGTTCCTGCCGCACAGGCTGAAAGTTTGCTTGGACAAATTTCTCTTGTATTTCCCGAACCAGCATCAACCGTTCCCACTCTCTCGAAGCGGGATGCCACGGCAAGGCTTCGCAAGTCTCGTCGCGAGCTTGATCTGGTTGACCAGAGTTTGGGCCAATTACGTGATATTTTGACAACAAATGACGAGTCAGGTTCATTCCGTTCTCGTCCGGGGCAACTTTCTTGGGAATCGGCCCCTCCCGCCTTCGAAAAGGTGCCGCTGTCTGTGTCCGGCGTCCCTTGTTTCTCGGCTGATTGCGGTAATTTCTGTTGGCCGTCCAGTGAAAGCGGCTTCGGCCCGGGTCAAACCTCGACGACCAACTCATCCTCGAACTCGTCGGTCCTCAAGGCCGCCGCATCGCTTCCCCTGCCTGCCGACGCCCCGGACCCGCTGATTCGCCGCCACTCGTCCACGGGCGTGTCCCAGCACGCTCCCCTCGAAGGCGCGCCCCCACCGCCCCAGGCGGACAGCCCTGGCTCCGGGTCGGACCTGCTATCCCTGCTGTTTACCGTCCGCCGGCGCGGTTGGCACGATCGCTCCCCGCACCCCGACGACTCGCAAGGGACCCTACCCTTGCCCCGCTCCAGGCCCCCCGACTGGGCCATGGCCGGAGGCAACGACGGGTCCAAGACCTTCCCCAGGCACCGGGTCGAGCCCTCGACCCCCCAACCGCCTCACCCCACCGGGGGTGTAGCCACCATGCGCCGTTTCTGGAGCAACCGGTCGCTCACCCTCGAGCCCGAGGCTGCCGCCGAGGGCACCGCACCGGCGGGGGGACACCTGGGGGGGTCGCCCCTGTTCAAGTCGACCCTGCCCGGGGATGAAGACAGCGACCGCCGCTCGCCCACCCCAAGCCCCACGGGCTCGGCGGCAGTTGGCCCCGGTGCGGCGGCCCCGTTCTCGCCGACCCCGGCGCGACATAGCATCCTGCCGCCCTCTCCCTCGCCCCCGCCGCCCTCCATCTCCATCTCGACCCGGGAGCCCGCGGCGGCCGCCTCACCCCGGTCGACCCCCTCGCCATGCGCCTCCTCGACGCCCCCGGCCCTCTCGCCGCGGCCCGCCCCCCTTCAGACCGGCGCCCCCGTCCCTGCCCCCTCGGCCCCATCTGCAGCCACGCTCGGGCTCTTGCCGGCCTCGTCCCCCCCGCTGATCGACCTCTCGCCGCCCTTCCACCCGAGCCCCTCGCCGCCCGGCAGCACCGGCAGCAGCGGCACCCCGCCCATGCCCGCCGCCGCGGCCCGTCCGTTCTCATTCCGCCCCGCCGGGTCCCCGTCGGCCTCGAGGACCAGCTCGCCCTCGGTCGGCGCCGAGCCGGCCGGCCCGGCCCAGGGGGGCCCCGCCGCCTCCCCGCCAGCCGCCTCCAGCCCAGGCACGCCCCCGTCCCTCTCACCCCACACCCGGCGACGGGCCGCTTCGCTGGACCAGGCCGCCCTCGGCACGCGCTCCTCCCCCCCGTCCGCTGTACCCCTGACGCCACGCGCGGCGGCCCTGACGCCCTCGGTGCTGCCCCTGCCTCTCCTCGAGGAGGCTGCCCAGCCCCAACCGGCCGGCACGCCCCCGCCGCCCGTCGAGCTCCAGCCCTACGTCCCCGGTGCCGCCGCCTCCCCCAGCGAGGCCGCCCCGGCCCCCGCCGCCGCCACGCACCTGTTCCCGGGGGCCATGCCGCCCAACCCGCCCGCCCTCGACCTCGTCGCCTCCCTGGGTGCGGGCATCGGGGTCTCGCCCCGGGTGACCCGCCGACACCCCGGGATGGCCGAGGGGCCCGCCGGCTCCCCGCCCCCGGCTGCTCACCGGGGGCAGTCGGGGCTGTCCATCGCAGTGGCGGACTTCCTCGGGGGGGCGGCCGCGCCCCCGGTGGACTCGCCCCGCTGGCCGACGACCCTCTCGGAGATCTCCATGCAGCGCTCGGAGAGCGCCAACGATCTGGTGGTGGAGCCCGTGGGGGCGGCGGGGGCGCCGATGGGGTCGCCTCCTGCCCCTCCGCGGGGCCCCGAGGCCGACCCGTCCTCGCCCTTAGTGGCCGCCTCGCCTCTGATGGGCGGCCCCGGGCCCGCCGGCAGCCCGCCCGCAATCACGGGGCGCCTGCTGGATGCCTCACCCTCGCCGCGCATGGGGCTGTCGTGGCGGTCGCCCCACCGGGTGCCCATGAACCCGCCCCTGACCCCCGTCTCGGAGGCGGGTTCGCTGTCTCCAACCAACTCGGCCCGCTACTCGACGCCCCTCTCGGTCCGCTCCCGGCTGGCCACCACGGCCCTGGCGCCCTTCGGGATCGCCGAGGGGGGCAGCGGCGACAAGGGCGAGGCCGCCACCGAGCCGCCGGAGCCGCCGCCGCCTCGGCACCTGTCGCCGACCCTCTCGCGGGGCTCCCTGTCCGAGCTGCACTCGCCCCCGCCCATCCTGCTGAACAGCTTCAGCTCGGGGGTCTGCATGGGGGGCAGCACCGGCACCGGCAGCGGCCCGATGGCGGCCAAGGAGTCGCCCCCGCTGAGCCCCTCCTTCCGCCGCTCCCCCGATGGCCTCCCCCATTCGCTCAGCGCCGCAGCCGAGGCCCGGGATGGGGCCGGGGCCGTCGAGGGGGGCGGCCTCCTGACCGCCATTGGCGCGTTGGCCCCCGCGGGGGCGGGGGCAGGGGCCGACTTGACCCTCGAGATCGACGCGGTCCCGATGCAGCAGCAGCAGCCCCCGTGCGGCGGGGGCCACGACCAGCAGTCCGCCCCGCCGGCGGTGGCCCCGGTGGCGCCAGTCTCGGGCCAGGAACATCCCCAGGCCTTACCTCCTCCCCTCCCTCCCTCCCTCCCTCCCTCCCTCCCCCCTCCCTCCCTCCCCCTCCCCCTCCCCTCCCCCTCCCCCCTCCAACCCCGTCATCTCGTCATTGACTCATGCTCTCCTATTCCTGGCACCCACCCCTCGCCCCGGCCGCAGACTGTGCCCCGATCGCCCAGCTCGGCCGAGACGCCCAGCCCACGGAGCGGCGCCGAGAGCCTCGAGTCGCTCTTCGGCCGGGCGGGCCGGGGGCTGATCCCACTGAGCCAGGTCACCTCGGCCACCAGCCTCATCACCGCCACCGGGCCCGTCACCCCCACCCGGGGCCTGCCCGCCTCGCCCGCCTCGGCCGTCGGGCGCGGCAAGGGCTGGAGCGGCAGCGAGGAGTCGACCGCCTCGCTGGCCAGCTCGGAGCCGCGGCCCCCGGGGGCCCCCTCCACGACGGCCATCCTGCCCCCGACCCCCCCGGCCCGCCTGCTGCCCTCACCGGCCGTCGCGGCCCTGGTGCCCCTCAACCCGAACGCCTTCACCACCCCGGCCGCGGCCGCGGCGGCCCCCCTCCGGGGCAGCGGCGCCAAGGACCAGCCGGCCCCGGCGTTCCTCCCGTCCTCCCTCTCGCCGGCCCGCCGGCCGCCCTCGGTGCACCATCCCCGGTCGGCCCACTCGGACTCGGGCTCGGGGTCCCGCTCCCGGTCCCGCTCGTCCTCCTGCTCGTCCTGCGGCTCCTCCCGGCGCACATCCTCCTCCCCGACCAGCAGCTGCTCGTCCTCGACGGGGGTCACCTGCACCTCGTTCCTCTCGCTGCCCGACAACATCCTGTCCATGGGATCCGGGAGCCGCCGGCCCGCCGGCAATCGCTGGAGCCTGCCCAATCTGCACCCGGCCGGGGCGACCCCCTGCCAGGCGATGGCCGCCAACTCGTCGGCCGGCGGGACGCCCCCCTCGGCCTGCTCGGCCCCGCTGATGGCCTACCTGGCCCGCTCGCCCAGCGCCCTGGCCGCCACCCCAACGACACCCACGCCCACCACGACCCCGACCCTGACCCACCCCGGCGCCGCGACGGTCGTGGCCCAGCCGCCCCTCAGCCCGCTCTCGGGCCCGTCACCCATCAGCGCCGTGCCCTGCGCCTCCCAGCAGCGTGGCGGCATCTCGCCCGCCGACCCGGTGCGCACCCCGCCCACTGCGGCGGCGGAGGTGCCCCTGGCGGCCGGGGCGCCCGCCATCAGCCCGGGGGCGCCCGCCCAGGCGGCCCAGGTGAGCGCCATCACCCCGACCATGCTCCGCGACCTGACCTTGCCCCCGGCCGACCGGACCCGCCTCGTGGGCTTCTCGCCCCGGTCCTCCCCGTCGACCACCACCACCTCCGACCGCGCCACCCGGCGGCACCGCCACCACCACCACCACCGCCACCGGACCCACTGGGTCGACGCCAAGCAATTCCGGCCCATGGGCCGGTCGAGCAACCTCGAGCTGCCGCCCCCGACCAAGGACGGGCTGGCCGTGCCGGCCGCCCTGCGGGCCGCCCTCGAGAGCAGCCACATCACGGCCCCCTCGCCCATCCTGGGCTCCAGCACCCCGCTGCTCGGGCCGGCCGACCGCAAGAGCCCGCCCCCGGTGGGGCTGTCCCGGGGGGCCGCCCTGCTCGAGGTGCCCACCACCCCGCCCATCTCGGGCCGCTGGCACGCCCATGCCCACTCGCACGGCCACTCGTCACACACGCACCACCACGGCCACCACGGCCACCACACGCACGGCCTGGCCCCCACAAACGAGCCGGATGGTGCTGGCGGGCAGCAGCAGCAAGGGTACGACGCTGCTGTGAGCGCCTTCACGGCCACCCCGGCCCCCGCCCCCCCGGTCGAGGGCCGGCTGCCCACGGACGCATCCAGCGAACTGATTCGCACCCGGCGCCACCACCACCACCGCTCCCCGTCCCACCCGTCCCCGCATTCCCACCACCACCGCCACCGGCACCACCACCGCCGCCAGCAGCCGCCTCTGGCCCAGGACGGCAGCCCGGGCCGGGATCTCCAGCAGCAGCAGCAGCAACATGAACAACAGAAACAAAACCAAAACCAAAAACATGAGCAGCAGCACCAGCACCGTTCGGCCAAAGGGCGCCTCCGGCCGGCCGCGCCAAGCAACAGCGGGGCCCACTCGGGGCGGCACCGGCACCGGCACCCGGGCCCCCTCCCGCAGCGCCCCAGCGGCCCCAACGACCCCAACTGCCCCGGCGGGCCCGACGAGTCCGAGGATGGCCCGCAGCCGGGGGCCCCCGGCGGGCGCCCGCTGGAGGACAGCGACTCGAAGGGCAAGGGGGCCACCGAGATCGAGGCCGAGACGGCCCGCCTCATCGACGAGCTGGCCGTCCGCACGCAGGGCTTCCACCGGCTGGTGCAGCTCTTCTCGTGCTTCCTGCCCCAGGAGTTCTACCCCAAGGTCGCCAAAAACACACCCTCCCCCCTCGCCCTCCCCCTCATGCCCTTGTCGGATCTGCCTGGTCTGGGCTGGGCTGGGCTGGGCTGGGGGGTGCAGGACGGGCTCAACGGGATCAAGCTGGGGCTGGGCGAGGAGCGGGTGCTGAGCATCTTCTTCAGCGACATCCGCGACTTCACCGCCATGACCGAGAACCTCCCCGTCGGTCCGCGCGTCATCTCCCTCCCGGCCATGGGCGCACCGGCATGGGCGTGATGGGCATGGGCGTGATGGACGTGATGGGCGTGATGGGCATGGGCATGATGAGCATGATGCCTTTCTTGGCTGCGGCCTGCCCGCCCGGGGGGCGGCCCACCCACTCCATTTGCTCCCTCCGCCCCGGCCGAAGGCCTGTCTGCTTCATCGCGACCTGGTGGGTGGGTGGATGGGTGGGTGGGCGGGCGGGCGGATGGGCGGATGGGCGGATGGGCGGGTGGGTGGCAGGGGACGTTCTGGAGCTTCTCAACGGCTACTACGCGCACGCCCTGCCGCCCATCCACGAGTGCGAGGGCTTCGTGGACAAGTTCATCGGGGACTCGGTCATGGCCATCTTCCCCGGGGCCGAGAGCGCCTACAACAGCCTCGGGGCCACCATCGGTCCGGCCGGGCGCCCCCTGCGATGATGGGGCTGGGGAAACTGTTTGCGGGTGCGGGTTGGGGCACGGGCGGCACCTCGATCGTAGCCGCCGTCACAGCCGGGGGAAGGGATGTGATGGGGGAGGGCGGGGCAAACCAGGCGAAAAGCAGGTCGAGCCAAAAGCCCGCCAGACCCACGAAAACTCCACCCACCCGGGCAGGGTTGCCCGTCTCCATCCCCCCCCCCCCCCCCCCCCCCCCCCCCGGCGCGTGACGCTCACCGACCACGATACTACCCCCCCCGGCTGTGCTGCCCTGCCATGCCCTTCCCTTCCCGCCCGCCTGCAGGCCTGATGCGAGCCATGGACGCGTACAACGCCGAGCAGCGGGTGAGCCGGGGGCTGATGCCCATCGAGACGGGCGTGGGCATCAACACGGGGCCCGTCATCGTGGGCACCTGCGGCACCGACTGGCGCATGTCCACCACCGTCCTGGGCGACACCGTCAACCTGGCCTCACGTACCGAGCACCTCTGCAAGTAGTCCGTGGCCATGCTGCCCCGCCCGCCCTCTGCGTCTGGATGGGGACCGCCTGTGGCTGTGACTGCCTGCCTGTCTATCGGTGTCTGTCGGTGTCTGTCGGTGTCTGTTGGTCTGTGTCTGTTGGTCTGTGTCTGTTGGTCTGTGTCTGTTGGTCTGTGTCTGTTGGTCTGTGTCTGTTGATCTGTGTCTGTTGGTCGGTGTCTGTCGGTGTCTGTCGGTGTCTGTTGGTCGGTGTCTGTCGGTGTCTGTCTGTCTTGGCATCCGTCCCCGCGGCTGGGTGTCTGGGTGTCTGGGTGTCTGGGTGTCGTGTCTGCCGTGTGTGCTGTATGCTCATCCCCGGCTCTCGCTGCTGCACGTGTGTGGGTCCATCGCCATGCGCAGTTACGGGGCGCGCATCCTGGTGACGGAGCACACCCTGGCCGCGCTGGGGCCTCTGGCCGGCCAGTTCACGGCCCGGCCGGTCGACTGCATCATTGTCAAAGGTCTCGCCGCGGTTGCCCCTGCCCCTGCCCCTGCCCCTGCCCCTGCCCCTGCCCCTGCCCCTGCCCCTGCCCCTGCCCCTGCCCCTGCCCCTGCCCCTGCCCCTGCCCCTGCCCCTGCCCCTGCCCCTGCCCCTGCCCCTGCCCCTGCCCCTGTCCTCGCCCTCCTGGGGCCTGACCCTCCGCTCTTTGCCTCCTTCTGTTTGCTCGTTTTTCTTTTCCTGTGCAGGGAAATCGCGGCCGGTGGCGCTGTACGAGGTCATCGACGGCGACTCGGAGCTGGTCCGTCCCCGTGCCGCGCCTGGGCACCCCCTGCTCACGCGGCACCATGGCTCGGGGGCTGGGTTTTCGGGGTGCAGGTGGCCAGGCCGAAGCGGGAGCTGCTGCCCCACTTCATGTCGGGCCTGCTGGCCTTCGCGGCCCGGCGCTTCGGTGAGGCGGCCGGACGTTTCGAGAGCTGCCTACAGATCGCCGACGACCGCATCTCCCGGTCCGTCCCGTCCCCGTCCCCGTCCCGTCCCCGTCCCGTCCCCGTCCCCCTGGGCCCTGGCCCGTCCTCCCCCGGTTGCTCACTCCGTGGTTTGGGGATGCGTGCAGGCTATACTACAACCGATGCCAGCACTTCCTGCACCCCTCGCCTTGCCCATGCCCCTCGCCCTCACCGACGCCATCGCCACAGCCCCAGCCATCGCCCCTCCCCACTGCTTCGCCGAGCAGCGGTGGGGCAGCGGACGCAGGGATGGCCCATGATCTCTCGTTCTCCAAGGTCCACCCGGTCTCCCTCACCCTGGGCTCGCTGGCGCGACTTCCCTGCGGGGCTGCACTGCCGGCTACCGTCCAACTGCCCGTGGTGATTTTCGCGACCGAAGTCCACGAGCTCCTCGCCGAGGCCGACAAGCGGAACCACCATCAGGGCCAGCCGTGAACGTCCTGCTATCGGGGGGGACCCCAACAATTCTCTCCGTGTTTATACGGCGATTGACTGCTATTTGTTTTCTCCTTCCTTCGTTGGGTCAACTTTTCCTTTTATTGGAATTGCTTTTTTTGGAGTCTGTCAACGGCATCTGTCGTTGTGTGGAGAGTGTATAATTTTTTGTGTGTTCTTTTCTCTTGGACGAAGAACTGATATGGATTGGAAACCAGAAAACTTCCACCCCACGTCGCACCAACCCGCCGCAAAATGCGGATGCCGGCACCACAAGCCGGCACGCGATTCGGGGGCTGTTTTGACACGCGCAACCCCCGCAAGACTCCTCGGAGTATCAGAATATGACGAGCAATCGGGGGGCACTCTCGTCCCGGGAGGGCTGTGTGCGGCCCAGCACGATCTTTGCGATTGGGGGAGACGATGCTCGACGAAGAGGCAAAAAATCAAAAAATCGTCCGCGTACTTTTTTTACAAAGTGAGTCAAGTTCCAAAGTATGTTGTGAAAACACGCCGATCGAGACCCAAAAAAAAGTTATTCAACGCGCAAGGCGACCCTGTATAGAAGAGAGGTGTCCGTAAAAGCGAAACCTGTGGCGCGCCAGGTGACCAGGGCCATACACAAGACCTTTGGTGTTGTCGCAAACGCCATCAAATTGGTGGGCCGATCGTTTCCGTGGATGGCTGGAGGTGATGGGTCCCATGATGTGGGTGACTCTGCTCGGGAACGAAAACAGCAAACAAAAATTCGTCCGCGTACTTTTTTTTGTTTGGTCCCAGTGATGAAGTGAATGCGCGCAGAATCGACCCAGGGAGTCTTGATTCGAAGTTATTCGAGTTTTGGCGGGGTGAAAAAAAATTGTGCTCGGAATCGCCCCAAAATGGTAGTGCCGCAAGAAAATCATCGCAGAGACCCGAAAATATCGAAATAACCACCCCATTCGCGGGTTCTCAGGCGTGGATCAGGTAACAGAAGTTGAAAGGGACGGTTCGTCTCTCGCTTTGGGTACAAGCGACTGTTTTTGGCCGGACTCATCGGATCGTGCGGCAGATCCGAGGCGACCTCCTCTTCGTGGCCCCGGAGACGGGCTGGTCCCCACCGGTGGGATTCTCGGCCGGCGACAACTATGTGATCGCGGCCGGACTGCTGTACCACCCGGGAGACGCGGACCACCACGCCCACGAAACAGCCTTCCAGGTGAGTCGAAACCGGGCGAAGGAATATGTCGAGGGGGATGAGCATTCGTCCAGCCCGCTGAACTGGCGCAACCCAGCGGAGGGGACCGCCACGCTACTGGTGTACCGAAGGGTCGACCCGGCGAGCTCCCAGCAGCAGCAGCAGCAGCAGCAGCAGCAGCAGCAGCAGCAGCAGCAGCAGCAGCAGCAGCAGCAGCAGCAGCAGCAGCAGCAGCAGCCCCAGCCGGACCGGAGACGGAGGGCGAGGCGGACGAACGCCAACCAGGGGCTGGCCTGGTGGGGGACGAGGGCGGCTCCGCAGACCCGGTAGCACCAACATCAGCACCGGCCCCTGCGGGCTGCCGGAGCATCATCGCCTCTCCGATCACGAGCCCACAGCAGGCCAAAGCGGTATCCTGGGCGGCGGTCGGACGGCCGTGCCGCTACCAGAAGCTGTCCCGCGACACGGCCCGGCTGACATTCGCATCGGGGGAAATGGCCCAGAGGTTCATGAACGCCCCGATCATGGGCTTCAAGGACGGCCTGCGAAGGAGCTGGGCCCTAGAGCAGCCCCGGGTGGTGACCCGGCAAGGGGCGCCAGGACAGGGAATCCCGGGACAGACCCAAGCCGAGGCAAGCGGGAGGACCCCGACGGGCACGTGCACCTCGAGCGAGGCCTGAGGCAAGGGTGCCCCCTGTCGCCAATGTTGTTCAACTGCCTGCTCAATCCCCTGCTCGAGCGCCTTGAGAGGGCGGCGGGAGGCTTCAAGTGGGGAGACGGGTCGCGGACGGCAGCCATGGCCTATGCGGACGACCTCCTCCTGACGGCCAATACCCCCGAGGAGGCAGAGCGGCTCCTGCGAACGGCCGAGGAGTACTTCGCCATCGTGGGGCTGGAGCTGAACCCCGCCAAGTGCATGGCGGCATGGATGAGCGCCGGAGAGCCGCAGCAATGGGGCCTACAGACCAGGACTGGGGCGCCGATCCCCCTGATGGAGGCCGGAGGGGAGTACAAGTACCTGGGGTTCGTGATCAACCTGCGGCTGGACTGGGGGCCGGCCAGGGAACGGGCAAGGGCCACGTTGGAGGAGCGGCTCGCTGCAATTGATGAGTCGGAGCTGCCGCCCATGGCCAAGATCCAGACCGCCAACTGCTGGGCCGTCCCGGTGCTGAGCTACCTCTTCCCCATCGCGGACTTCCCCCTGAAGTGGCTGGGGGAGATGGAGAAGGCCTTGGAACACAGGTGCGTGGCCTGGCTGCGGAACGAGCGAGGCAAGGAGCTCCCGGGCATCCCGCATCGCTTCTTCTTCGAGCCCATCCGAAAGCGCGGGCTGGGCCTGCGGGGGCTGAAGGCGGCCTACGAGAGAGATCGCCTCGCCTTTGCGGCCCGGCTCCTGGCCCACGAGGGGCAAGAGATCTCCCAGAGGGCCTGGGCCTGCTACGAGGAGCGTCGGGCGGCAGCGGACGGACTCTGGGGGTGGGTACGCCACGCCGGCATCGAGCGACGCTTCGCCTTCAAGCGTGGAGGAGAGGAGAAGATGCTGTTGGAATACCGCCGGGTCCACGCTCATAAGCTGTTCTCCCCCAAGAGGCCCAGCGGCATGACTCCGGAGGTCAAGCGGGCCCTCGAGGCGGCAGACCTGATGGAGTACCTCGGACAGGCACCAGCCGACGCGGTGCTGGTCTGGACGGACGGGTCGATGGTACGCAGCGCGGCCAGGCAGGATGGCGGTGCAGCGGCGCTGATAGTCGGCCTACCCCCGAGGGACGGGCGGGGGTCGACCCTCGGCGCGGCGATGGGCCTCCCGGGTTGCGGATCGAACGGCCTGGCGGAACTGATGGGGTGAGCATGGCCCTGAAACTTCTGGAGGAGGAGCAGGCAGACCGGCGGGCGAACTACATCCTCCTCAGCGATTCGCAGTACACCCTGGGGGCCATTGCGGGCGTGGCCCGCGTGGAGCGCTACCGGGACGTGGTTGGCGAGATCAGGCGAGAGCTGCTGAAGTATCCCCGGCTGGTGCTGCGCTACTGCCCGGCCCACCTCGACGAGGTGGCGCTCCCGGCGCCCCGGTTGCCGGCGAACCAGTGGGTCGATCGACAGGCCAGAGCAGCGGCGGAGGCGGCGAGGGGGAAGCCGCCCATGCCGCTCGGCTTCTTGGACCGGACACCCACCACGGGCCTGCAGGTCGCGCTCCAGATGATCACCGTCGAGGCGGAGACCCCGGTGGGACCGAGGGCGAGCGGGCCGCCCGCAGGGGACCTGCCATTCTGCTACAGGCTGCTGAGCGAGGCGGCGGCCAAGCGGACCGCCGAATGGTGGAACGAGGAGGACATCACGGAGGAATGGCTGAAGGCGCCCACGGGGTGGTGGCACACCCTGGACCCCCCTGGAGGGGAAGCTCTCGTCGGGCTGGGCTGGCAAGATCACGCGCCCGGTCCAGCAGCTCCGGAACATCTGCTTCGGGTTTTTCCACGCCTTCCCGGGCGTGAAGGCCGTGTCGGCCCGGTTCGGCGGCGGAGGGGACTGCTGGTGCCCCTTTGGATGCAGGGCCCCGAGACGCAGAGCCACCTGCTGGGAGGATGCGGCAGGAAGTTCGGAGACTACTACGTCAAGAGGAGTGACGCCATCACGGACCGGGTCTTCAGATTCCTGGCCCAGAGGGTCCCGCACAAGTTCGGATACCACGGGGTGGCCAGAACCAACAAGCAGGCAGCCTTCCCGGAAGAGGTCCTCGCCGCGGTGCCGGAGGCCAGGGACCAGCACCCGGACATCGTCCTGGAACGGCCGGACGGCGGGATGGAGGTCCTGGAGATCCAGGTCACCTCGAACTTTGAGGAGGCGTTCCAGGCCAAAAGCGCGAAGTACGGGCCCCTCTGTGAGGCCATCGCCAGGAGCGGGCGAGCGTGCCGGTACCGCATCCTCCTCTTCGGGAGCACAGGCATTGTGCCGCGCCTGACGTACCAGGAGCTCCTCGAGCTGTCACTGAGCCCGCTGGGAGCGCCGCAGAGGAAGGGCAGAGAGCCACGGCCGCCGGAGAATGCGGAGGCCAGGAAAAGCGCCTGGAGTCGAGGGGCAAGGCCAAGCTGGATGTGCAAAGCCTCTGCCGGCGCATCGGGACGCAGCTGGTGGAGAGCATGCTCGCCCTGTTCGGCATGAGGTGCGCGGCAACCATGAGCGGCGGCAGGCGGAAGACCGACGGCAGACCGGCGAGAGCGGGGAGCCGCGCCCCCCCAGGTCGCGCCGCCTAGAGAGCGGCGGACGGATCGCGCACACGACGCACCACCCCGACGACACCATCACCAGCTCCATCTTGCCCGGTCGAAGCGATCGGAGCAACGAAGTCCTATTGCCGTCGATCAGGAGTGACGGAGGCGAGAACAAACGAGACCCGCAAAGAGCACGACGAAGAACCAGGAAGTCAGTGACCATTGACTATCTCCACCGAGCGCTCCCACAGAATTCGAGGGAGTCAATGCGGATCTGCGATTCGCACGCTTAGTGGCGTGTGGCATGCGAGGACTCAGGAGAGTGACAGACTTGAATGTAATAATTCGAGTTTGAATTTCAACTTAGTCTGCGTGCCGTTGAGGTTGAACACGCTATCTCTCTCTCTTGGCTCGAAAAAACGTGCAATGAGAGACTGTTGTGCGGTCTTCTCCTCTCAATGAATGGCCGAAAGGCTTTTTCACGCAATTATGTCATAGAATGTCATCAATCCGAATGAGATGGTCGCCGTGAGGTCAATGCACGGAAGATGTTCACAACCTTTTTGGAAAACTCCAGAAAAACATTCCGAATGATAATATTCCAGCTTTTTATGATGTTTGTGTGCTCTCTCACCAATCATCCTTCGGTCCGTGTCGCGGGAAAACCCCTGGATTCTTGAACTCGCATGATTCTCTCCTCCACAATGGATCCCCTTGTTGACATTTTTCACTGAAATCAGACCTCCCTATCAAATCCTTTCAATGGGTGAGGAAGGGGGAGAAACGTTGGGGGAGTGGAAGGATTGCGAAACTCAGAATCACCACAAGTGCTATGATTTGATTCTCAGAATTTAAACTGTAGCCTCCGCAGTATCAAAGGACCCCACCATTAGAGCGTCATGAAAAATGCCCGGAGCTGACGCGACGTGCACCCCGACTTCGGCTTAGCTGGTCTCGCCCAGGGCATAATAAGCAAATGCGTTTCTTCGTGCTTTGCCTGGCTCTCGTTGCGACCGCGCTGAGTGCCGGTCTCACCAACAAAGCTGTTTCTCGGCTCATTGATATCCAGGGAGACATTGTTTTCATTCGCGCGAACATCACAATGGAGAATGGCGGCTCTGACAACGTCGCCTCCTTCCAGTACCCATTGGATCATCCCATTGAAACTGTCTCCGCGTTCGAAGTCCGTACTGACGCCGACGTTCTCGAGGCCAAGTACGATGCCAGGTCCCTTCATTCTCTTTCCCACACGACTCTGGCTCACAGCACTTTTGGGTTCGTTTTGTTTTCATCTCCAAAATCTTCGTGTAGTTCGAAGGCGTACACTGTGAAATTCACCACCCCTCTTGCCCGCTCCAAGTCCATTACCGTTCAATCGGCGCTTGTTCTCGCTCATGTCGTGCGCCCTATTCCTGCCACAATCAGTCAGGAGAAGCCACAGCTGGTGAAGTTCTTTGACAATCATTATTTCTCCTCCCCCTATCCCACAAAGGAGCAAGTCACCCGGATTGTTACTCGCGCCCAAAAAATTGAGAGCTACTCTAAAGTGAACCCCACTACCGCCTCGAAGGAAGGCATCGTGGTTGCGGGCCCCTACAAGGATATCGCGGCCAACCAGTTCAAGGAACTTATGATTCACTTCGATGACAACGTCCCATTTGCTACTGTGAAGAAGACCACGAAGGATATCATGATTTCCCACTGGTCCGGACTTTCCACCGAGGAGCACTACATCGTCGAAAACACCGGTGCCAAGCTCGACGGCTTCTTCTCCCGCTTTGACATGCAGGTCTGCGGAGAAAAAAAACAAACGGCAACGAGCTGGGCTCATCCTTTCACTTCTCTTCTTCTTTCACTGGGACCCCTAATCAGATGCGTCGCATGGTTTCTCCCGCCACCGTTCTTGGTCTCCATTGCACTCTCCCTCCCTTCTCGCACGATATCTACTACCGCGACGACATCGGCAACATCAGGTCTTGTGGCCTCCACGGTCATGTCCCCGTGCTCATGTACCTGTCCTGTCCTTCCCCCCGGCAGCACTTCCGCCGTCAATCAGACCCTGCGGGGTGTCGACCTGGACATTGTGCCGCGGTTCCCCTTGTTCGGCGGGTGGAAGGTCGACTTCCAGGTGGGCTACACCACCCCCCTGGTCGTCTTCCAGTCCAAGGAGATCGACAAGAAGCGCGGCGCCCACCAGCTGGTCGTCCCGGTGGTCCCGACCATGTCCTCGGTCGTGGCCGACGAGGTCGAGGTGCGCCTGGCCCTGCCCGAGGGCGCCCAGTCTGCAGAGCATCCACTCTCCCCACC
The DNA here is from genome assembly GCA_027972325.1 of Paratrimastix pyriformis. Taxonomy (NCBI): domain Eukaryota; phylum Preaxostyla; family Paratrimastigidae; genus Paratrimastix; species Paratrimastix pyriformis. The sequence continues at coordinate 406,316 of JAPMOS010000006.1, forward strand.
GGCAGGCCTTTCGCTCTCCCCCTCGATCCGCGCAGGCCGTTAATGATCGACTCTCCCCTTCTCCGCCCTCCCCCCCACCTCTCCCCAGCAATGTTGCCGTTGATGCCCCCGCCGGCTTCACCTGGGAGCTGAGCAGCGAGAAGACCTACGGCCTGCTGGACGTTGTTGGCCGGCCCACGATCGTCTTCCGTGGCCGCATGGTCATCCCCATGCTGGGCGGTGCCGCCCAGGTCTGACCCCCCACACACACACACACACACGCACGCACAAAACCGCATGCCTGCAATGCCTGCAATGCCTGTGCGAGGGAGCCCCCATGGTCGTTCGCCCCTCACGGCGGGACCGGCTGGCCTGGACTGCTGGACTGGGGTCGGCGGGGCAGGTGTCATACGACTATAACACGATGCGCCTGCTGGCCAAGCCGGCCTGGGTGGGGCTCTACGTGGTCATTGCCCTGGTCGCTGTCGTCGCCACCCGCCGCTTCGTCGCCTGGCTCCACTCGGGCCCGGTCTGTCGCCGTTTGGGTCGGCCACCCCGGTTGCTGACCCGTGGCTTTCCTTCCTCGCAGGAGGCCTCCCACACCGACTAAAGCCCCCGCTTCGTTGGTCCCACACCGCCCTGTCTTCTTCTCTCCCCCTCCCTGATTTTTTCTGGGGGCGTGCAGTTTGTTGTTCGATTCTATTTCCTCCCTCTCCCGGTTGCCGCCATCTGTTGACTATTTGATTTGTATCAGATACCCACCTGTCCAGGTTCATCGTATCTCTGGCGGGTATCAGGAGACGTGCCCTTTGGTTTGGCCGACCTGGTTTCTAAAGAAGTGGACATGACACCAAAGGCTGCAGAGACTCTGCGTCAATGCCGAAGCACACTGGGCGGAGACCCGCTCATCTCGATCAGGATGAAGAAATTCTTGAGGGGCGCCCACCAGAGTTGACAGACATCACGCCCGATGGCGAGCCCGATTACGGAAATGCCTGCAAAAAACTCAACGACGCCCGCGAACTGACAGCGGATGTTCGGAAAATGCTGAACACTCTGCGAGATGCCTATGTGATTTGTGCCAAGGCCACGGCTTCAGAGCCCGCACCAACTTCCGAGAGCGATATCGCCAAGCGGGAACAGGATTCTTATGAACTCCGGTCGGTGCACATCTCTTTGACATTCCGACCATTTCTCTTTTGTCCA